>CM051528.1:53301-653301 GCA_028017165.1 Herpetospermum pedunculosum
AACCCTAAACTACCTTAACCCTAAACCCTAAACCCTAAACCCTAAACCCTAAACCCTAAACCCTAAACCCTAAACCCTAAACCCTAAACCCTAAACCCTAAAACCCTAAACCCTAAAACCCTAAACCCTAAACCTAAACCCTAAACCCTAAACCCTAAACCCTAAACCCTAAACCCTAAACCCTAAAACCCTAAACCCTAAACCCTAAACCCTAAACCCTAAACCCTAAACCCTAAACCCTAAAACCCTAAACCCTAAACCCTAAACCCTAAACCCTAAACCCTAAACCCTAAACCCTAAACCCTAAACCCTAAACCCTAAACCCTAAACCCTAAACCCTAAACCCTAAACCCTAAACCCTAAACCCTAAACCCTAAACCCTAAACCCTAAACCCTAAACCCTAAACCCTAAACCCTAAACCCTAAACCCTAAACCCTAAACCCTAAACCCTAAACCCTAAACCCCTAAACCCTAAACCCTATACCCTAACCCTAAACCTAAACCCTAAACCCTACCTAACCCTAAACCCTACAACCCTAACCCTAAACCCTAAACCCTAAACCCTAAAACCCTACCAACCCTAACCCTAAACCCTAAACCCCTAAACCTAACCCTAAACCCTAAAAACCCTAAACCCTTAAACCCTAAAACCCTAAACCCTTAAAACCTAAACCCTAAAACCCTAAACCTACTAAAACCCTAAACCCTAAACCCTAAAACCTAAACCCTAAACCTAAACCCTAAAACCTAAAACCCTAAACTAAACCTAACCCTAAACCCTAAACCCTACCACCCTAAAAACCCTAAACCCTAAAACCCTCAACCCAAAACCCTAAACCCAAACCCCTAAACCCTAACCCCTAAACCCAAACCCTACCAACCCAACCCCACAACCCTAAAACCCTAACCCCCACAACCCAACACCCCCAAACCCCTACAACCCTACCACCCTAAACCCCAAACCCAACACCCAAAACCCAAACCAACCCAAAACCCAAACACCCTAAACCCAAAACCCTAAACCCAAACCCCAACACCCAAAACCCCAAACCCTAACCCCTAAACCCTAACCCAAACCCTAACCCACCAACCAACCCTAAACCCTAAACCCTACAACCCTAACCCAACCCTAAACCCTAAACCCTAAACCCAAACCCAAAACCCAAAACCCTAAACCCTAAACCCCTAAACCCTAAACCCTAAACCCTAAACCCAAACCCACACCCACAACCCTAAACCCAAACCCTAAACCCTAAACCCCAAACCCAAACCCAAACCCCAAACCCACAACCCTAACCCTAAACCCTAAACCCCTAAACCCTAAACCCAAAACCCTAAACCCTAACCCTAACACCCTAAACCCAAACCCCCCACCCCAAAACCCTACAACCCAAAACCCCTAACCCACCCTAAACCCTAAACCCTAAACCCTAAACCCAAACCCCAAACCCTACCCACCCTAAACCCTAAACCCTAAACCCTAAACCCTAAACCCTACACCCAAAACCCAACCACCCTAACCCTAAACCCTAAACCCTACACCCTAAACCCTAAACCCTAAACCCTAAACCCCCTAAACCCTAAACCCTAAACCCTAAACCCTAAACCCTAAACCCTAAACCCTAAACCCTAAACCCTAAACCCTAAACCCTAAACCCTAAACCCTAAACCCTAAACCCTAAACCCTAAACCCTAAACCCTAAACCCTAAACCCTAAACCCTAAACCCTAAACCCTAAACCCTAAACCCTAAACCCTAAACCCTAAACCCTAAACCCTAAACCCTAAACCCTAAACCCTAAACCCTAAACCCTAAACCCTAAACCCTAAACCCTAAACCCTAAACCCTAAACCCTAAACCCTAAACCCTAAACCCTAAACCCTAAACCCTAAACCCTAAACCCTAAACCCTAAACCCTAAACCCTAAACCCTAAACCCTAAACCCTAAACCCTAAACCCTAAACCCTAAACCCTAAACCCTAAACCCTAAACCCTAAACCCTAAACCCTAAACCCTAAACCCTAAACCCTAAACCCTAAACCCTAAACCCTAAACCCTAAACCCTAAACCCTAAACCCTAAACCCTAAACCCTAAACCCTAAACCCTAAACCCTAAACCCTAAACCCTAAACCCTAAACCCTAAACCCTAAACCCTAAACCCTAAACCCTAAACCCTAAACCCTAAACCCTAAACCCTAAACCCTAAACCCTAAACCCTAAACCCTAAACCCTAAACCCTAAACCCTAAACCCTAAACCCTAAACCCTAAACCCTAAACCCTAAACCCTAAACCCTAAACCCTAAACCCTAAACCCTAAACCCTAAACCCTAAACCCTAAACCCTAAACCCTAAACCCTAAACCCTAAACCCTAAACCCTAAACCCTAAACCCTAAACCCTAAACCCTAAACCCTAAACCCTAAACCCTAAACCCTAAACCCTAAACCCTAAACCCTAAACCCTAAACCCTAAACCCTAAACCCTAAACCCTAAACCCTAAACCCTAAACCCTAAACCCTAAACCCTAAACCCTAAACCCTAAACCCTAAACCCTAAACCCTAAACCCTAAACCCTAAACCCTAAACCCTAAACCCTAAACCCTAAACCCTAAACCCTAAACCCTAAACCCTAAACCCTAAACCCTAAACCCTAAACCCTAAACCCTAAACCCTAAACCCTAAACCCTAAACCCTAAACCCTAAACCCTAAACCCTAAACCCTAAACCCTAAACCCTAAACCCTAAACCCTAAACCCTAAACCCTAAACCCTAAACCCTAAACCCTAAACCCTAAACCCTAAACCCTAAACCCTAAACCCTAAACCCTAAACCCTAAACCCTAAACCCTAAACCCTAAACCCTAAACCCTAAACCCTAAACCCTAAACCCTAAACCCTAAACCCTAAACCCTAAACCCTAAACCCTAAACCCTAAACCCTAAACCCTAAACCCTAAACCCTAAACCCTAAACCCTAAACCCTAAACCCTAAACCCTAAACCCTAAACCCTAAACCCTAAACCCTAAACCCTAAACCCTAAACCCTAAACCCTAAACCCTAAACCCTAAACCCTAAACCCTAAACCCTAAACCCTAAACCCTAAACCCTAAACCCTAAACCCTAAACCCTAAACCCTAAACCCTAAACCCTAAACCCTAAACCCTAAACCCTAAACCCTAAACCCTAAACCCTAAACCCTAAACCCTAAACCCTAAACCCTAAACCCTAAACCCTAAACCCTAAACCCTAAACCCTAAACCCTAAACCCTAAACCCTAAACCCTAAACCCTAAACCCTAAACCCTAAACCCTAAACCCTAAACCCTAAACCCTAAACCCTAAACCCTAAACCCTAAACCCTAAACCCTAAACCCTAAACCCTAAACCCTAAACCCTAAACCCTAAACCCTAAACCCTAAACCCTAAACCCTAAACCCTAAACCCTAAACCCTAAACCCTAAACCCTAAACCCTAAACCCTAAACCCTAAACCCTAAACCCTAAACCCTAAACCCTAAACCCTAAACCCTAAACCCTAAACCCTAAACCCTAAACCCTAAACCCTAAACCCTAAACCCTAAACCCTAAACCCTAAACCCTAAACCCTAAACCCTAAACCCTAAACCCTAAACCCTAAACCCTAAACCCTAAACCCTAAACCCTAAACCCTAAACCCTAAACCCTAAACCCTAAACCCTAAACCCTAAACCCTAAACCCTAAACCCTAAACCCTAAACCCTAAACCCTAAACCCTAAACCCTAAACCCTAAACCCTAAACCCTAAACCCTAAACCCTAAACCCTAAACCCTAAACCCTAAACCCTAAACCCTAAACCCTAAACCCTAAACCCTAAACCCTAAACCCTAAACCCTAAACCCTAAACCCTAAACCCTAAACCCTAAACCCTAAACCCTAAACCCTAAACCCTAAACCCTAAACCCTAAACCCTAAACCCTAAACCCTAAACCCTAAACCCTAAACCCTAAACCCTAAACCCTAAACCCTAAACCCTAAACCCTAAACCCTAAACCCTAAACCCTAAACCCTAAACCCTAAACCCTAAACCCTAAACCCTAAACCCTAAACCCTAAACCCTAAACCCTAAACCCTAAACCCTAAACCCTAAACCCTAAACCCTAAACCCTAAACCCTAAACCCTAAACCCTAAACCCTAAACCCTAAACCCTAAACCCTAAACCCTAAACCCTAAACCCTAAACCCTAAACCCTAAACCCTAAACCCTAAACCCTAAACCCTAAACCCTAAACCCTAAACCCTAAACCCTAAACCCTAAACCCTAAACCCTAAACCCTAAACCCTAAACCCTAAACCCTAAACCCTAAACCCTAAACCCTAAACCCTAAACCCTAAACCCTAAACCCTAAACCCTAAACCCTAAACCCTAAACCCTAAACCCTAAACCCTAAACCCTAAACCCTAAACCCTAAACCCTAAACCCTAAACCCTAAACCCTAAACCCTAAACCCTAAACCCTAAACCCTAAACCCTAAACCCTAAACCCTAAACCCTAAACCCTAAACCCTAAACCCTAAACCCTAAACCCTAAACCCTAAACCCTAAACCCTAAACCCTAAACCCTAAACCCTAAACCCTAAACCCTAAACCCTAAACCCTAAACCCTAAACCCTAAACCCTAAACCCTAAACCCTAAACCCTAAACCCTAAACCCTAAACCCTAAACCCTAAACCCTAAACCCTAAACCCTAAACCCTAAACCCTAAACCCTAAACCCTAAACCCTAAACCCTAAACCCTAAACCCTAAACCCTAAACCCTAAACCCTAAACCCTAAACCCTAAACCCTAAACCCTAAACCCTAAACCCTAAACCCTAAACCCTAAACCCTAAACCCTAAACCCTAAACCCTAAACCCTAAACCCTAAACCCTAAACCCTAAACCCTAAACCCTAAACCCTAAACCCTAAACCCTAAACCCTAAACCCTAAACCCTAAACCCTAAACCCTAAACCCTAAACCCTAAACCCTAAACCCTAAACCCTAAACCCTAAACCCTAAAACCCTAAACCCTAAACCCTAAACCCTAAACCCTAAACCCTAAACCCTAAACCCTAAACCCTAAAACCCTAAACCCTAAACCCTAAACCCTAAACCCTAAACCCTAAACCCTAAACCCTAAAACCCTAAACCCTAAACCCTAAACCCTAAACCCTAAACCCTAAACCCTAAACCCTAAACCCTAAACCCTAAACCCTAAACCCTAAACCCTAAACCCTAAACCCTAAACCCTAAACCCTAAACCCTAAACCCTAAACCCTAAACCCTAAACCCTAAAACCCTAAAACCCTAAACCCTAAACCCTAAACCCTAAACCCTAAACCCTAAACCCTAAACCCTAAACCCTAAACCCTAAACCCTAAACCCTAAACCCTAAACCCTAAACCCTAAACCCTAAACCCTAAACCCTAAACCCTAAACCCTAAACCCTAAACCCTAAACCCTAAACCCTAAACCCTAAACCCTAAACCCTAAACCCTAAACCCTAAACCCTAAACCCTAAACCCTAAACCCTAAACCCTAAACCCTAAACCCTAAACCCTAAACCCTAAACCCTAAACCCTAAACCCTAAACCCTAAACCCTAAACCCTAAACCCTAAAACCCTAAACCCTAAACCCTAAACCCTAAACCCTAAACCCTAAACCCTAAACCCTAAAACCCCAAACCCCAAACCCCAAACCCCAAACCCCAAACCCCAAACCCCAAACCCCAAACCCCAAACCCCAAACCCCAAACCCCAAACCCCAAACCCCAAACCCCAAACCCCAAACCCCAAACCCCAAACCCCAAACCCCGTAAAAATTATAAATTGCGCCACCCTGGACTCGAGCTCCGGACGTCACCTGCAAAAACACAATCCAGCTCCAATGTACACCAACTCAGCTGGCCAATACTTTTCAAGATGGAAATGCTTTCGGTTTGTAAAATACATAAAGAGCAATCCATTACATATGGAATAGGCGGGAATGAAGATTTTATTTCCCGCCTTCTAAATTTCTTCACTTTTATTTTCACATTTCATTTCCTCTTCAATCACTTTCCCCTCTCTTCATCTCTCTCCCGAATCCTCTCTCTCAACTCCGTCCACCTCCAAAGCCACGCACTCGCACACCTGCCGCCCTTCCTCTCTTCATACCTCACCCGCTGCTCCGTCCCGTCGCAAGCCGTTCGCCGTCTTCTCTGCTGCCACCCGCCACGATCCCCTCAGATTTCCTCTCGTTCTTCTTATTTACTTCACTACGAACATCATTACCTGCTGGATTTTCTCTTTAGATCTGCACGTTCAGGCTGTTTCACCAACGGCTCCACTCTTTCGGTGAGTTTTTTTGCTAACCTTCTTCTCCTAAACTTTTCTGTCAAATTCTTCCATCTCTTGCCAATTTTTCTAACAACTTCTTCCTTGCCATTCAAATAGGTAACTGCCTTCAACCTTACTTTTCTTATGTTTAATGTTCGATGCTTTCTTAACCTCAAAAGACAACTTAATTTACTACTTTGCCTAATTTCTTTCACCAAAAACGTTAATTATTTACTCATGTTTTAGGATTCAACTTAACTTTCTACACCTCGTTTTGGACGACTGAGAATGCTGCAATTACTTTCTGCTAAGTCGCCGGTTACTCCGATACTTCTGTTCCAACCGTTCTCCCTCCATCCATTCCTTGCTTTTCAACCTATTTCTCATCTTCCTTGTGCTTTCCTCATTCATCTTTCTTATCTTTTCAAATATATAACAACCAAAGCGACAGATTCTTCTTTCTGTCCATGGATTCCACAAATCCACACTTTTCTTTTTCTTTTTCTTCTTCAACTGCTACATCTTAATCCTGTTTTATCTTCTAACTCTCTTATTTTATTAAAGCCTCTTCTTTTTTTTATTCTTTTCAATTTTTGCTTGCTCCTCATTTTTTACTTCTAGGCTTTCTCAATGTAATCTTTCTTTTCTTTTACGGCCTTTATCATTAAGCTTTTCTAACAACTATTTACCTTCTAAATTTTCTTGCTATTTATCACTTCAGGAACACTATTCTGCTATAAATTTCAAAATTTTGTCTTTCAAAAATTACTTACTTCTCTGTAGATTACTTTATAGGATGTCACCAATCTAGATTTAAATTTGGTTTTTGCCCCTCAATTTCCTTTTACAATTTCCTTTTACAATGTCTAAGCATGTCACACTTTGTGGATGAAAAAGATAACCAAACATAGACTACTTAACATGATTTTACTCTTAATTCATTCGTATAACTGTGTTGCTCACACTTTCAATGGGAACAAACTCAACCACTTGCTTTCTATCAAATTTATTTGCTTATCTTAACCATTTCTGCTTCGCATCAACAGGTTTAAATCACTCTCTCGCTTTCTATAACTAACTTTTATTCTTACAAATAGGGCTTCTTATTAACACATTGTATAAAAACAATTCTATTAGGGATGAGATATCACTTTACATGCATTCATATTTGCTTAATAAATGCTTACTTTATTCCCTTCTTGCTTCATCTCCGTCCGTCTTTTTTCATGTCAACGAATTCATTTTCTTCAACAACACTTTTCTTTCAGTGTTAGAGAATCATCAACTGTGACTATGACAATTCATAAATCGAATTCAAGATGAACATGGATCATTGCCTCTTTAGCCAACCTTCAACAAGAAGATGAAGATTGCTTGGAATCCATTAATGGACACAACAAATACTTCACGTCCAACATCATCTTCTTTCTTGCAATTTAATATGTATCAATATTTACTCAATTTACTCTCAAACTTGTAATGATTTAATTCATATCAATTTTTTCTTATATTTACTCAGATTTCTTAAATATATAGATCGATGAATGGGTTAGAGACAACCATAGATATAAACTTAATTATTAGGAGATGTGTACATATGTAAACTATAAAATTCGAATTAAACCAATTTGAATTTGTTGGACTAGTTCAATGTTTGAATTTCATTTCTTTCTTGTTTTTCATCTTAAGTAAACATTCAAAAAAAAAAATCAAAGAAAGATTTCAATAATTTAGAACATACTTGTATAATTTAGAATAAATTATCAAATAATTCAAAACACTTGGAATCAAAGAATTATACAACAAACCAATTTCAATTTCTGTCTTTTTCAGTTTAGAACCAACAACCAGACTTTCATTTTCTCTCTTTCAGATTGTGTAATAACTTATTCATTTTCTAACACAACAAAATGATATTAAAGGAGAGAGTTCAATTCAATTTTTATTCTGTGCATGCATCCATCCATTTACTTTTGCAGTTTATGTATATTATATACACATCTCCTAAACATTAAGCTTATATATACATTTCTCAATAATTATTTTATCACACTTCTCACAAATCAATTTATATGTGTGCTTATTTTTTTCTATTTTCAAGGGATCTAGTTCAATTTTAGTTTCTAACAATAATCTTCTACTTGCAATTTAATATGTATCAATATTTACTAAATTTACTGTAAAACTTGTATTCATTTAATTCATATAAAAATTTAATTATATTTACTCACATTTTTTAGGAACGAGTATATATACAAACTTACTTATTAAAAGATGTTTCTAACAACTGTTTAGCTTATAAATTTTCTGTTTCACTTATACTTTCTGCATTCTTTTCTTTTTTTTTTTTTTTTTTTTTTGGCTATTTATGACTTCAGGAACTATAATGCTAAATTCTCTGTTTAAAGCTTGAGTTTTAAGGTTTTTGTGTTCATGTTATATGGTTTTGGGGTTTAATAGGTTTGTGGGTTTGAGGTTTAAGGGGTTATGGTTATGGTTATGGTTATGGTTTTGGTTGTTTTAAGATTTGTTGTTTCGAATTTTGGGTTTATGTTTTTGTGGTTTTCGGGATTATGGTTTTCGGGATTATGGTTTAGGTGTTATTGGGTTTCGGGTTTCGGGTTTATGATTTTGGGGTTTCATATTTAAAAGTTTTGGGATTTTTGGGTTGGTGTTATAGGGGGATTTTTTCTATTGGAGTTTGGGGTTTATGATTTTATATTTTGGGGTTTATGATGTTTACGGGTTTGTGGGTTTGATGTTTGAATTTTCAGTGCTTCAGTTTTATGGTTTTGGGATTCAAGAGTTTGGGGTTTTGTTGGTTGGTTGGTTTTGGGTTTAGGATTTTCGGTTGAGTGTTTTCTAATGTCCCAATTGCCCTTAATGACACTTTAATACTTTTTTGAACAAAAGAAGGAGGAAAAGGGAAAAAGGGTTGTATTTATGAAAATAGAATAACAAAATACAAACAGAAATTGAAGGAGATGTGGCCACGTGGCTTGTTTGTTCGTAGTGTTTTAGGACTGCCACGTCAAATGCTTGTTTAAAAAAAAACAACAAATGAGAAAAGAAAAGGCAAAATGGGAGGATGGGGAGAAAAAAAGAGAGAGAAGAGAACATTTCAAGGGAGAGGGGAAAAGAGTTTCAGAGGAGGGAGACAACAAATTGAACAGATTCTTCATATCACTTTTCTTTAAGCTGCTGGCCCAACGAAAAATTGGAATTGCTCCTTAAACAAATTGGACAATTTTGCTAACTTTTTCTCAACAGAAACCATGTAAAATTAGAAGCTTTAACTGTGGATTTTCATGTCTTTTTCATCCTCAAATTCAATGATTTCTTATTGCTCATTTAAGAAATAGAAAAATATAAACTCAAAGGAGAAACTGGTTGTATAATGGACAAAATAATTGTTGGATTCAAGGAGATAAAACAAATTGGATAGACAGAGATAAAAGAGGGATTTCTCACAGTTGGTAATACAAAATAGTTGTACAAACAAATACAAATCTCGGATTTCCTTGTAGGAAAATAAAGAAAACAAATAGGAGACTCTTCTATGGAGGAACAAAGAGGAGATGGAGAGAGATTGATGGAAGAAGAAGATGATTCAAACTTTGGAAGTAAGAGTTAAATTAATAAAATAAGGAAATTGTTTCAAAACTACAACATGTGTTAATGAACTCAAGAGAGAAAAAATGGTCAATTTTGGGACAAATTAAAGATTAATTTATTTTCAAAAATCATTACTTATGACTTATCTCGAGAGACAAGTGTAACTATTCATATGGGAAAATGGAAAAAATTGTACTTCAGATTAAAGAGAGATAAAGAAGGAAAATTGGGATTAATAGACAATTAGTAACATGATTGTATAAGTTGAAAAGAGAGAGGAGTTGTATAAGTTGAAAGAGAGGAATAATGTGTAATTTTGAAGTTTGGATTTAAGAAATAAATTGGAGAAATTCAAACTTTAATTAATCGGTGAATATGGAGTTTATATGCGTATTTCCTTTTTGGATACATGATTTGAACTATGATTAATTATTCAATTAGTTATTGGACTTTCAGGATTTGGACAAAAACTAATATCACTTTTGATTTCAAGGTTTGGGGTTTGAGGTTTAGGGGTTGGGTTATGGTTTTGGTTGTTTTAAGATTTGTTGTTTCGAATTTTGGGTTTATGTTTTTGTGGTTTTCGGGATTATGGTTTAGGTGTTAGTGGGTTTCGGGTTTCGAGTTTATGATTTTGGGGTTTCATATTTAAAAGTTTTGGGATTTTTGGGTTGGTGTTATAGGGGGATTTTTTCTATTGGAGTTTGGGGTTTATGATTTTATATTTTGGGGTTTATGAGTGGTTATTTTACAAAATTGTTTATTATCTACATAAATAGTATGAAATTTATATTTATGTATGATTTCAGAGTAAATCTTTCAAGATTTACCGAAATTGTTATGAAATTTCAGTACTTTATGATTTAGCTGAAATTGTGGTTTTAGAAATGTTTCAGATTGTTTTATCGTGATTTCATAAATCAGAAGACTTTAAATGTTTATTGACAAATGTTTCAGTTTTATGAAATGTGATTTTAGTGAAAGAGCATGATTTTAAGGATTTTACACGAAAACTGACTTTCAAACCACTAGATTTATGTACTCATGATGATTACCCGTATGTTATGTGGATGTGTTCAATAGTATACCAGAGATTATAGAGGTCTTTGTGACACACTCTAGCACACACATAGGTTTTATGCCGTGTGTTAGGGTGTTTAGCCATTTAATGGCAGTTATGCGTGCACGTATTACTCGGTGCATAGTATGACAGAGATTGTTTTGCTATGCGTATTCAGATTACTCTACGCCAGTATCACCAGAGATTGGGGTACATGTTTGCTGATGTATTTTAGCTCAATCTTTATTTTTATTTTTATTTTCCACCAGGGTTGCTCTTGATTTTCAACCCGAGATAGTTCGGAACAACATCTGCCACCAGCCTCAACAAGTAAATGCATATCATCTATTGTATGTAAAGAGTGTAATTTTTTGCTGCGTGCTTTTTATTTCGACGAAGTTTAAGTTATAAACTAGGGAGAGACTTCACAATAGATTCCATAGCACTCTCGGAGTTTGTTTTCTTCATAGCTCGTACTAGGTTCGGTAGGATAATCTGGGACGGGGTGTCACAAGTTTACGATTTTTAGGGTTTAAGAGGTTTGTGGGTTTGATGTTTAAGGATTTATGGTTTATGGTTTTTGTTGTTTGGGGATTTGTTGTATCTGTTTTTGGGTTTGTGGTTTTGTGGTTTTGGGATTTTTTGTTTGGGATTATTTTGGGTTTATGGTTTTGGGATTTTTCAATTTTCAAGATTATGGTTTTGGGATTTTTGAGTTCAGGTGTTTGTGGGTTTGGTGTTTCAGATTTAAAAATTTAGAGTTTTTGGAGTTTTTGAGTTGGTGTTATAGGGGCTTCTATATTTATTTATTTTTGGAGTTTGGGTTTAGGGGATTTCTTGTTTGGGATTTTGGGGTTTATGGTTTTGGAATTTTTGGATTTTGGAGATTATGGTTTTCAGATACTTGAGTTTAGGTGTTTGTTGGTTTTGGGGTTTATGGGGTTCAGATTTTGGGTTTATAGTTTTATGATTTTTGGATTTGGGGTTTATGGTTTTGGGATTTTTGGAGTTTAGGCATTTTTTGGGTTTGGGTTTTTAGGGGTTTTGGAGTTTATGTGTGTGGTTTTGGTGTTTCAAATGTAAAAGTTTAGAGGTTGGGGGATTTTTTTGTTTGGAGTTAAAGAGTTTGTGGTTGGTTGGTTTTGGGTGTATGATTTTACGATTTTTGGGTTTATGTTCTTCAGATCGTGGGGTTTGAGATATTTGTGGGTTTTAGGTTGGAGGGTTTATGGTTTTGGGATTTGTTGTTTGAGATTTTGGGGTTTTATTGATTATGGTTTAGGGATTTATAGATTTTGTGGTTTTGGGTTTATGATTTTGAGATTTTGGTGTTTTCGTATTTTGGGATTTATGTAAATATAAAAACTTAAAATTCAAAATTTACTTCGTCCATTTTTAAGTTAAACTTTTAAATTTGTGTTTAATCGATTTCTGTAAATTTTAATTGCGTTTCTAATGAATCTAACATATTCAATGATTTTAAAAATTAATCAGTTTAATGTCTAATGAAACTTTAAAAGTTTTCATAATTGTCAAATCATTGATTTTTTTAACACTTCATTTTTTAGTTTTTTTTCATAGATTATATCGGTTGAGCTATACTGTTACAAATTACGGGACCTTTACCCTTAATTATGTGAACTTTATTAAGGTAAAGGTCCGGTAATTTGTAACAATTGGTATCAGAGCCCTACCTTGAGTAATCCGTTGTGTTTGCAACCTGTTTTTTTTTTTTTGTTGAAAGAACCTTGAAATTAATTTCTTGAAGTCATTTAAGTTCGTTTTACCCTTAATTTCGAAGTTTCAAAGAAAAACAAACAAATACTTTCCGTTCGATGACGTTTCATGAACGTTTTGCTTAGTTTTAGAGTTTAGTTCTATAGTTTTAGGTTTGGGGTTTAAATTTATGGAGATTTGGGGTTTTAATTTAAGGATAATTGGGGTATGAATTCATAGTTTCATATTTGGAGTTTTAATGTAAGGATGTTTGTGGTTTGGATTCAGGGTTTCAAATTTGTGGTTTTAATTTAAGGATATTTGGGGTTTGGATTCAGGGTTTTAGGTTTGGGGTCTGTATATTTTAGGGTTTTAAAATTAAATCTTTCAAATTGATTTCTTCCAAAACTCAAAATGAGTACTTTTCAAGCACGTGGTTGAAAATCGTGAATAAGCTACATGCTTGGTTCAATAAGAAGAGAGGAATGTCAATTTTGAATGAATATACACTTTTTTCGTGAATTAAAAAAAGTCCCAAAACTCGAACGAAGTACTTTTCAAGAACATGGTCCAAAACCGTGAATAAGCTACCTGCTTGCTTCAATAAGAAGTGATGAATGTTAATTTTGAATGAATATACACTTTTTTCGTGAATTAAAAAAAGTCAAAAAATCGTTTACAATAGTCCACCAACTTTGGTCCAAAAACGATCATTTTGGTCATTTTTTAATGAGTACATTTTTAACTTTCTTTTTTCAATGTTGGTTTTAGGAGTTTCATTAACTTACAACCTGATAGTTTTAAGACCAAAATTCGTAAGAAAAATACTTTAAATCTCGTTCACTAAACCGTAAATTTCCAAAATCCGAAAGGAGTACTTCTCAAGCACATGGTTGAAAGTCGTGAATAAGCTATATGTTTGGTTCAATAAGAAGTGAGGAATGTCAATTTCCTATGTCATCCTATGTATCATGCGAGTTGCATGAAGTAAATGAGTTACGACCATGAAATAAGTAATGTATTCTTAAAAAAAATATACAATTTCTATGGGGAAGATGCCACAATAAATCTCTTCCCCATGAATGATAGTAATTCGGAAGTTTTTTTTCTTCTTGTTTTTAAACATACAAGTATAATTTCCCTCTGATTTCATTTTTTATTTCTTTCCCATCTAGTTTATTAATATTCAATCAAATAAAATAAAATAGTAGAGTATCTCGTTTTAAAGATTTTTTTTTAAACAAAAATTTCAATATAAAACACATATAAATCTTTACCAAAAACACTAAAACTGAAAATTCCTTACCTCAAACCCCAAAACCATAAATCCCAGCCCACTCAAACCCCAAATCTTCAACCCAAACCCATAAACCTCAAAACCACAAACCTGAAAACACAAAAACTCCAAAATTTCAAACCCAAAACATAAAAACTCTATCCCACTAAAACACAAATATCTCAAAATCCTTAAAACCCAAATAATAAAAATGGTAGATTTTTTTAAGAATACATTTAATTATTTAACAATATTGGTTAGAAATTGAAGATCGCATTAAACCAAAATTTGACCCATTCTAAACTAAATTTGGGTAGTCCTCACAATTGACCCATTCTAAACTAAATTTGGGTAGTCCTCACAAATATTCAATGAATTCAAATCAGAATTGGCTAAATTCAATGTCATCCACTGAATCAATTGCATGAAGTACATGAGGTACGACTATGAAATAAGTAATGTATTCTTAAAAAAAAATCTATCATTTCTATGGAGAAGATGACAATAAGTATCTTTCCTGAATGATAGTAATTCATAATGAATTCTAGTCTCATTTTATATTTCTTTTTTATATAGTTTATTAATACTCAATAGAAATAAGAGAAAACCCTCAATTTAAAGATTCTTTTTTCCAACAAATATTTCAATGAATAATATAGTTATAAATCTTTAAAAAACACTCAAATGGAAAATTTCAAACACTAAAACCCAAATACACACAACTCCAAAAAATTCAAACCCCAAAACTTAAAAGTACAACAAACCAAAACATCAAAACTCAAAAAAAAAATTGTAGAATTTTGTAAGAATACATTTAATCATTTAACAATATTGGTTAGAAATTCAAACTTGCAATAGACCAAAAGTTGACCCATCCCAAACTAAATTTGGGTAATCTTGACAAAGATTCAATGAATTCAAGTCGAAATTGGTCAAATTACATTGTCATCCAATTAATTTTGCTAGTTGGATGAAGTACATGAGGTACTGAAATAAGTAATGTATTCTTAAAACAATCTACCATTTCTATGGGGAAGATGTCACAATAAGTCTCTTCTCCGTGAATGATAGTAATACTTAATTTTTTCTTCTTATTTTTAAACTTACAAGTACAATTTCCCCTTGTACATTTCCTTCCTATCTAGTTTATTAATATTCAATAAAAAAAAATAATAAATAAATTAGAGAAAGACCTCATTTTACCGATTCATTTTTCAAAAAATATTTCAATGAATAATACTTAGAAATCTTTAAAAAAAACACTAAAACCAAAATTTCAAACACTAAAACTCAAAACCATAAATCCCAACACACTCAAACCTCAAAACCACAAAAACTCAAAAAAAAAAACTCCAAAATCTCAAAATCCTTAAACCCAAATAACCAAAACTCAAAAAAAAAAATTGTTGAATTTTTAAGGATACATTTAATCATTTAACAATATTGGTTAGAAATTTGAGCTTGCAATATACCAAAATTTGACCCATTCCAAACTAAATTTGGTCAAATTCCAGTGTCATCCAATTAATCTTGAGTGTTGGATAAAGTACATGAGGTAGGGCTATTCTTAAAACAATATACAATTTCTTTGGGGAAGATGCCACAATAAGTCTCTTCCAGGTGAATGATAGTAATTCGAAAAAAGAATTTTTCTTGTTTTTAAACTTACAAGTATAATTTCCCTCTTGTTACATTTTATATTTCCTTTCTATCTAGTTTATTAATATTTAATAACAAAAATAGAGAAAGGCTCATTTTAAAGATTTGTTTTTTTCACCAAAAATTTCAATGAATAATAATTATAAATATTTACTAAAAAGGAAACTTCCAAACATTAAAACCCAAAACCATAAATTCCAATCCACCAAAACACTCAAACTCAAACCCTTAAACCTACAAACCACAAATCCGATAACACAAAAACACCAAAAGACTCTTTAATTTTATGCCTAATAAATTAATTAATTTTTTAAATTATTGAATATGTCAGATTCTTTAGGAAAGAAATTAAAATTTTAAAAAAAATATTAATCACAAATTTGAAAGTTTAACTTAAAAATGGACCAATTAAAGTTAAAATTTAAATTTTTATACATACACATAAATCATAAAACACCAATCCACCAAAATCTCTCTAAAACACCAATGCACCAAAAACTCAAAACACAACCCCAAAACTCATTAACCCTAAACCCCACATCTTTAAACCACCTATCCACCAAAATCTCAAAACCAAACCCCAAAACTCCTTAACCCTGAAGGCAAAATCTAAAATCTCTAAACCATAAAAGACCAAAAGTCCAAATTATAAACCTCAAACACTAAAACCCAAAAACATAAAAATCCTTACCTATACTCTTGATCCAAACCCCAAATCTAAAAAACGCCTCTCCACCAAAATCTAAAGACCAACCCCAAAACTCATTAACCACAAACCCCAAATCTATAAATCCTTAAACCATAAGAGATCAAAAGTCCAAACTCTAAAAAACCAAAAACATAAAATTCCTTACCTATGCTCAAAATCACATAAAACACTAAACCCACAATACCCATAACATTAAAAGTATGAAATACCAAAATATCAAAACTCCAATGTTCAAAATCTCTAAATCCCTAATCCCATAAAATTTTGAATCCTATGTTTGAATTCTTAACCAAATTTAAAAATATGAATTTGTAGTTTCCAAAATTTGGTGTATGTTTCGAGAACACTAGTAAAAAGTAGACAACAAAACAAGAAATCATATATGGGAGTAGCGTTTATGAGCTTAATTTTCCTAAAATAAAAATTGATTAGCAAACGGCTCTTAAAGTTTCATTAGACATAAAATTTAATTTTATGCCTAATAAATTAATTAATTTTTAAAATTATTTAATATATCAGAGTCTTTAGGAAAGAAATTAAAATTTGTAAAAAATTATTAATCATAAATTTGAAAGTTTAACTTAAAAATGGACTCATTAAAGTTGGAATTTAAACTTTTTATACATACCCATAAATCCTAAAACACCAATTCACCAAAATCTCAAAACCAAACCAAAAACTCCTTAACCTCAATCCCCAAATCTCTCAAACACCAATCCATAAAAATCTCAAAACCAAGCTCCAAAACTCCTTAACCCCTATCCCAGGTCTCTAAAACACCAATCCACCCAAATCTCAAAATAAAACCTCAAAACTCCTTAACCCCAAACTCCACATTCTCTAAAATACCTATCCACCAAAATCTCAAAACCAAACCCAAGAATTCTTAACACAAACCCCCAAATCTCAAAAACAGCACTACAACGAAATCTAAAAAACAAACCCCAAAACTCATTAACCATAAAACCCCAAATCTTTAAATCCCTAAACCATAAGAGACCAAAAGTCCAAACTCTTAAGAAAACAAAAAACATAGAATTCCTTACCTATGCACAAAATCACATAAAACACTAAACCAACCATAACCATAACATTAAAAGTATGAAATACCAAAATATTAAAACTCCAATCTTCAAAATCTCTAAATCCCTAATCCCATAAAATTTTGAACCCTAAGAAAACGTTTGAATTCTTAACTAAATTTAAAAATATGAATTTGTAGTTTCCAAACTTTGGCGTATGTTTCGGGAACACTGGTAAAAAGTAGATAACAAAACAAGAAATCATATATGGGAATAGGGTTTATAAGCTTAATTTTCCTAAAATGAAAATTGATTAGCAACCGGGCTCTTAAAGTTTCATTAGATATAAAATATAATTTTATATCTAATCAATTAATTAATTTTTAAAATAATGGAATATATCAGGTTCTCTAGTACATAAATTAAAATTTCAAAAAAAATATTAATTAAAAATTTGAAAATTTAACTTAAAAATGGACCAATTAAAGTTGGAATTTAAACTTTTCATACATACACATAAATCCTAAAACACCAATCCACCAAAATCTCAAAACCAAATCCCAAAACTCCTTCACCCCAAACACCCAAATCTCTCAACACCAATCCACCCAAATCTCAAAATCAAACCCCAAAACTCATTAACACCAAACCCCAAATCTCTATAACACAAATACACCAAAATCTCAAAATCAAACACCAAAACTCCTTAAACCAAACCCCAAAATCTATCAAACGCACCACACCCAAATCTCAAAATCATACCCAAAACAACTCAGCCCCAAACACCAAAATCTCTATATCCTTAAACCATAAGAGACCAAAATTCCAAACTCTAAACCTCAAACAATAAAACACCAAAAACATAAAATTCCTTACCTATGTCCAAAACCACAAAACACTAAAGCCCACAATATCTTAAACATTAAAAGTATGAAATACCAAAATACCAAAACTCTAATACACAAAATCTCTAAATCCGTAATCCCAAAAAAATTTGAATCTCAAGAAAATGTTTAAATTCTTAATCAAATTTAAAAATATAAATTTGTAGTTTTCAAAATTTGGCCGATGTTTCGAGAACATTGGTAAAAAGTAGATAACAAAACAATAAATCATATATGGGAGTAGTGTTCTTGAGTTTAATTTTCCTAAAATAAAAATTGATTTGCAAATGGGCTCTTAAAGTTTCATTAGACATAAAATTTAATATTATATCTGCTAAAACCACAATGTGTTTCTTAGGTTTTCCTCTTGATTTCTCATTAGAATTGGATGTATTTATACAAAACAAATACTAAACCTAATTTCTAAAACATATATGAAAACTAACTAAATACTAACTAAACTCTAACTAGTTTCCTAATAAGGTAATTCTCTAATACCCTCCCTCAAGTTGGAGCATGCTCACAAATGGCTAACTTGAAAATAAGGTGAGGATAAGGTAAAATATGATGTTAAAAAAAATTTGCAACCTCCGAACGCGGGTCGGTGTTGCAAACTTCAAGTCGACGATACTCCACATTGCATTTTTAAATTTTCTTAGAGCCTCCAAACGCGGGTTGGTGTTCCAATCTTCAGGTCCATGCCAACATGACATCTTTCAATTTATGCGGGACATCGCATCATCGCTTTGACCACGCAATATAACAAAAATCTCCGAGCTTCTGAACGCGGGTCGGTGCTCTTTATTGCAGATTAAATGTCATGGTCGTTGAAGGAGAGGACGAAGAATTTCCACCTCAGTATTCCCTTCAGTAATTCGAAGGAAAGATTTTCGCCTCAGCGTTCCCTTCATACATCCTCATCGAACGTACGATCAGCTGGTTTGAGTCACCAAAAACCCAATTTTTTTTTTTCTTTTCGGACAACCCAGTCTCCAAGACTAAAAATAATAATAATAATCTAGATTTTTTTTTTTCTCATTTGTGCAGCAGACAGCCCATTTCATTTTTTTTTTTTTTTTTTTTTCAAATCTAACTGTCTCTCTTTTCTTTCTTCTTTCTTTCCGTTTTTTTTTTCAATCTGCCTCTCCCTGTTTTTTTTTTTTTTTTTTTTTCTTCATCATTTTTTTTCCTCATATTTCAATAGCAAAAAACAAAAAATATAGAAAAGAAGGGAGACACAAACCACCTTCGCCGGAGCTTCTTCCGAACTACGTCGGCGTTGCTGGACCATCAGCTCTCGACGACGACTTCAGATCTGAACCGAGCTCAACAAACGAACTCACGCTCCGACGACGTCGAAGCTTCAGAACTCAACGGGCGGCGGCGACTTCAGTTTTTTTTTTTTTTTTTCTTCTTCTTCTTCTTCTAGAAGAAGAATGTAGACCATTTTTTTCATCTTCATCTACATCTTCATCTCTTGAAGAAGATGTAAACATACTAAATGCAACAAAGTTGGGCAAACTCACTTCAACATTGGAGGAATAAAGTTGGGCGGCGGCGGAATCGCCGCTGCCCTAACGTTTTTGTTCGATCGAACTTCTCAAGATCGATGCTCTGATACCATGCTAAAACCACAATGTGTTTCTTAGGTTTTCCTATTGATTTCTCATTACAATAGGATGTATTTATACAAAACAAATATTAAACCTAATTTCTAAAACATATATGAAAACTAACTAAATACTAACTAAACCCTAACTAGTTTCTTAATAAGGTAATTTCCTAATAATATCTAATAAATTAATTAATTTTTAAAATTATTGAATATGTCAGATTCTTCAGGAGAAATTAAATTTCAAAAAAATTATTAATCACCAATTTGAAAGTTTAACTTAAAAATGACCAATTAAAGTAGGAATTTAAACTTTTTACACACATAAATAAATCCTAAAACATCAATCCACCAAAATCTCAAAACCAAACCCTAAACTCATTAACCGAAGACCACAAATCTCTAAAACACCCAAATATCAAAATCAAACCTCAAAACTCACAAACTCCCAAATCTCCCAATGACATCCACCAAAATCTCAAAACCGAACCCAAAACTCTTTAACCCCAAATCTCTAAATCCCTAAACCATAGGAGGCCAAAAGTCCAACTATAAACATCAATCCTTAAAACACCAAAAACATAAAATTCCTTACTTATACCAAAAAACAAAACACTAAAGCTCACAATACCCCAAATATTAAAAGTATGAAATACCAAAATACCAAAACTCCAATCCCCAAAATCCCAAAATTCCTAATCCCATAAAATTTTAAACCCTAAGAAAACGTTTGAATTCTTAAACAAATTAAAAAAATATGAATTTGTAGTTCCCAAACTTTGGCGTATGTTTCGGGAACACAGGTAAAAAGTAGATAACAAAACAAAAAATCATATATGAGAGTAGTGTTTATGAGCTTAGCAAACGAGCTCTTAAAGTTTCATTAGACATAAAATATAATTTTATATCTAATAAATTAATTAATTTCTAAAATAATTGAATATGTCAGATTCTCTAGAAAAGAAAATAAAATTTCAAAAAAATTATTAATTAAAAATTTGAAAGTTTAACTTAAAAATGGACCGTATAAAGAAGTTTAAATTCCACCTTTCCATTTTTAAGTTAAAATTTTAAATTTGTGTTTATTAAATTTTTAGAAATTTTAATTCTTTCCAAAGAATCTTACATATTCAATAATTTTATAAATTAATTATTTTATTAGATATAAAATTATATTTTATGTCTAAAGAAACTTTAAGAGCCCGTTTGCAAATCAATTTTTATTTTTAGAAAATTAAGTTCATAAACACTACTCTCATTCATGATTTCTTGATTTGTTATCTACTTTTTGCCAGTGTTCTCGAAACATAAGTCAAATTTTGTAAACTACAAATTTATATTTTTAAATTTGGTTAAGAATTCAAATGTTTTCTTAGTGTTTGAAATTGTGTGGGATAAGAGATTTTGTGGATGAGTGTTTTGGTATTTTGGTATTTCATACTTTTAGGGCCCGTTTGATAACGTTCATGTTTCTTGTTCCCTGTTTCTCGTTTCTCGTTCCCTATTTCTTGTTCCCTGTTTTTTGAGAACTAGAAACAGGAACATGTTTGATAACTACTCATGTTTCTTGTTTCTTGAGAAAAAAGAAACAGAAACTTGTTTGATAACATTTCTTGTTTCTTGTTTGTTGAAAAAAATAAACAGAAACATGTGGGTTGATAATTATTTATTGATTTTCTTTATATTTTTAATAAAATTTAGTATACATAATATATAAAAATAAAAAAAGATATAACATGCATCAAAATATATATAAAAAAAAATTATCCAAAGTTTACCTAATCTAATAAAAATAAGTTTCGATGCAAAATTAAAAACATCAATAAAATTGTATATATCCTTCAAATGTTGTCAAGATTTGATCTGCAATGTCATCTCTCACCCGAGTCATTCGCCTTAAATTATGTTGACTCACATTTAACTCAATTATAGTGCTTTGTAAATTATCCGAAAAACTCTTTATATCTTTAACAATGGTTTATTCATAACTAATGTCATTGAAAAAGTCATATTGACGATCATTCAATCTAATGTAATTGTGAATAATACAACATGCTTAAGAATAGATAATCGAGCCTTCAACACGCCAAAACAACGTTCAATAAACATTTCGCAGTGAAAAATGTCGATAGTTAAACACTTATTCCCTACCTCGAGGGTGATGTCTTCCCTACTCTAAAATCTCGAAGTCATTGCCTATTCCTCAATATTTATTATGGATCGTGTTTTAAATTTTCGCTGACGTGTAGACATTTTTATTGACATTTTCACGTGTCAATGAGCTCAATATCGACATGAGAGGTGAATCGACATTTCAATTATATTAAAGATAAATTTATGTTATATAACTAAAATATCACTATTTGTGGACCTAATATTTAATATTGAAAAATTTAAACTAATTTAAAAATCTTGAAATGCTCATTTGCAAAGTTTAAAATGTGATGTCAGATGGAAATGTCAATGCCTCAATTTAATGGAAAGTGGAGGTCTCAATTTTATGAAAATGTTGATGAACATATCGATAAAATGTCGATGTCGATAGATATTTATAAAAAAGAAAAACATAAAAATTAATAAATAAACCTTTTTTTTTTGCAATTAATAAATAAATATTTTAATGCATTTAAATAAGATAAAAGACTTTTTTTTTTTTTTAAGACTTAGAATAATGTATCCTAAAAAAACACAAAGTATCAAGATTTAAAATTAAAATAATATACGGATATCAAAAAAAAAAAAAATTAAAATAATATATATAAAAGAAAACTGGGACCTCAAAGAAGAAGAGAATATGTAGGCTTCCCTTTGCCAATGAACCAACAGTCATTTATTGGTCTTATGGGAACAGTTTAATATAAATTGAAACGGAACGGGGAGAAACACTTTTTTGAAGTTTCTCAAATTTTGTTTATTTTTTAGAAACGTTTCTCAAAATTTAGAAACAAGAAACGAGAACAGTTATCAAACAAGTCTGTTTCTTAAAAAATGAGAAACAGGAACAAGACTTAGGAAACAAGAACGTTATCAAACGGGCCCTTAATGTTTGGGGTATTGTGGGCTTTAGTGTTTTCGTGTTTTGGGCATATGTAAAGAATTTTATGTTTTGGTGTTTTAGTGTTTAGTGTTTAGAGTTTGGAGTTTTGGAGTTTTGGTCTCTTGTTGGGTAGAGATTTAGAGATTTGGGATTAATGTGTTTTGGGGTTTGGAGTTTTCGTATTTTGGTATTTCATACTTTTAATGTTTGGGGTATTGTGGGCTTTAGTGTTTTTGGTGTTTAAGTGTCTGAGACTTATATTTTGAACTTTTGGGGTTTGGTCTCTCATGGTTTAGGGATTTATAGATTTGAGGGTTTGGAGTTGAGGTGTTTTGGGTTTAGGATTTATGTATATGTATAAAAACTTTAAATTCCAACTTTACTTTGTCCATTTTTAAGTTAAACTTTTAAATTTGTGTTTATTAAATTTTTAGAAATTATAATTTCTTTCCTAAAGAATCTTACATATTCAATAATTTTATACATTAATTAATTTATTAGATATGAAATTATATTTTATGTCTAAAAAAACTTTAAGAGCCCGTTTGCCAATCAATTTTTATTTTTAGAAAATTAAGTTCATAAACACTACTCCTATTAATGATTAGGGTTTTAAGTTAAAGAGATTTGAGGTTTCGATTCATGGTTCAATTTTTGGGTTTTAAATCAAGGAGATTTGGGGTTTGGATTCCGTGTTTGAGTTTTGAGTTTTTTTAATTTAAGGAGATTTGGGAATAAATTCAGGATTTCAGATTTGAAGTTTGATTTAATGAGATTTGGGGTTTGGATTCACGATTTCAGATTTGGGATTTTAATTGAAGAAGTTTGGGGGTTTGGAATCAAGGTTTCATTTCGATTTAGGGTGTCAGATTTGGGGTTTGTATATTTTAGGGTTTTAAAATTAAATCTTTCAAATCGATTTATTCTAAAACTCGAAATGAGTATTTTTCAAGCACATGGTTGAAAACCATGAATAAACTACATGTTTGGTTCAATAAGAATGAAGAAACATGAATTTTGAATGAATATACATTTTTTTCGTGAATTAAAAAAAGTCCAAAAATTTCCAAAACTCGAAAGGAGTACTTTTCAACCACATGTTTGAAAACCATGAATAAGCTACATGCTTGGTTCAATAAGAAGTGAGGAATGTTAATTTTGAATGAATATACACTTTTCTCGTGAATTAAAAAAAATCCAAAAATCATTTACAATAGTCCATCAACTTTGGTTCAAAAACGATCATTTTGGTCTTTTTTTAATGAGTACATTTTTCACTTTCTTTATTCATGTTGGGTTTAGGAGCTTCATTAACCTACAGCCTCATAGTTTTAGGACCAAAATCCGTAAGAAAAACACTTTAAAACGCGTTCACTAAACCGTAAATTTCCAAAACCCGAAAGGAGTATTGTTCAAGCACATGGTTGAAAACCGTGAATAAGCTATATGCTTGGTTCAATAAGAAGTGAGGAATGATAATTTTTTATGAATATACACTTTTTCCGTGAATTAAAAAAAGTCAAAAAACCGTTTACCAACTTTGGTCCAAAAACGATCATTTTGGTCATTTTTTAATGAATACATTTTCCACTTTCTTTTTTCAATGTTGGGTTTAGAAGCTTCATTAACCTACAACTTGATAGCATTAGGACCAAAATCCGTAAGAAAAACACTTTAAAACTCGTTCACTAAACCGTAAATTTCCAAAATCCAAAAGGAGTACTTTTCAAGCACGTGGTTGAAAACCGTGAATAACATGCTTGGTTCAATAAGAAGTGAGGAATGTTAATTTTGAATGAATATACAGTTTTTTCGCGAATTAAAAAAAGTCCAATTAAAGTTTCATGGAATAATACAAACAATTTCCACGATTTTAATGATCAAGAGGTGTTTGTGGTTCAAATCTCCCCTACCCCTATTTTAATAAAAAAATATTATTTTAAACGTGTTCAATCAATAGGTCCTTAAATTTTTAATTTTATATCTAGTGGATCTTTGAATTTTAAAAAATATCGAATAGGACAAGGACTTATTAGACTTAAAATTGAAAATTCGATGACCTATTGATACAAAATTACATGTTTTTTTTTTTGCAACGGTATTTAATTAATGCGAGGATTGAACCCATGACCTTATAGTCACGGGCAAAACTTTATGCATGTTACAAAATATATTGAACACTTTTTAAAGTTAATTTATTAAATACAAAATTGAAAGTTTAAAAATTTATGAGATTGTAAAAATTAATCATTTTTAATTAATATAAGACACCCTATAAATATGTTTCTAAAATTTATAAGAAAATGTAAATGAAGACTAAATTATTTTTAGAAAAGTAAACTATGAAGACTAAATTTTTTTTTAGAAAAGTTAACAATCAATTAATAGAGATTGATGGTTGGGAGTATGAGAACTATTTAGACATTTAAAAATACAAAGAATATAAAAAAACAATTCTCAAAATAGGGTTTAGGGCAAAGTGAGATTTCAAACTTTTTGAATATATAAATATATAAAGAAATGAACATAATAATTTGAATGTTTTTGTTTTATAATAATTATTTTTCTTATATAATTAAATATTAAAACTAATTTACTAACATTTTTTTTTTTTTTGTAATGAAACTAATTTTAGTTACAGATTAGCCGGCGATGAAGAATTAAAATCCAAAAGCGAGCCCAAGAACTCAACGGTGATGTATGTGGTCGACGCTGCAACAGAAACACAGTGTCTGCAGGTTTCACGAGAGACGAGTGTCGCCAGATATGGAGAGAAATGGAGGAATTAGGGTTCAGTTTTCAAACTCTTCGTAATTTTTGTTGTCAATTTCCCCAAAATCAGACCCAATAGAAGTTTTCTACCAGTTTTGCAGTTCTACAATGGCTTTACCTCTGATTCTGATTCTGTGTCTCGGTTATTTGGGCAACTATATGGCTTATGCTTCTCCTTCAGAGACAACTATGCATACCAATAACTGGGCAGTTCTTGTCTGTACCTCTCGCTACTGGTTTGTCCAAATCGATTCCAACTTTTTAAAATTTACGTTTCTAATTTATATTGTCAAAGAATTTGATGTGTGTTCACTTGTGTTACCTTCAACTGTTCTATCTTTCTTGCAATAGATTTTAGGATGTGATGAGTCCTGCTAGGTGGATCAAATCAGTAAATTAGTGGTCTTAAAGACAATTTAGATTTGTTTCAGATGCAATGCTATTACTGTTTGGAGAATTGATTGTCATGTTTGCGCCAAGTTCATGTCTATGGTGTGTATTTTTAGTGGATTATTTCAGTAAGTTGTTGACCTTGAAAAACTGACTGTGATCTATTACAACACCTTCAAGATATAATAGTTCAGTCCAGTTTCCACCTTAAATAAGTTGCGGTTGTTGTCTTTCAGGTTCAATTACCGGCACATGGCTAATACACTATCCTTGTATAGGTAAGACAATAGCTTCCTCGTAAGATCTAGGCGTTCGTCAAGTTGATATCTTCTTTGCATTTGTTTTAGGACTGTAAAACGGCTAGGAATACCTGATGAGAGGATTATTCTTATGTTGGCGGATGACATAGCCTGCAATCCTCGAAACAAATACCCTGCAAAAGTGTTCAATAATGAAAATCACAAAATCAACTTGTATGGAGATAATGTTGAGGTTGGTTTCTCTGCACACTGTTTTTCTATCTAAAAGCACATAATAGCTAGCTGTGCTCATTTTGGTAATGGATCTTATTTGCACCTTCATTATTTTGGTATTGCTTATTGTTCTAATTTTTAGACGTTTTCTCAAATATAACCATCAAATATAAGCCGATGCCAGGGCCATGGGATTTGAGGATATTGTTAGTTAAAAATAATACCATGACCTTCTGGACACCTGATAGAAGATAACTATGCTGTTTTCTGTCACCAGTTGTATTTTCTATGGCCTTCCTCCATTTTTGTTCTAGGATGTTATTGCTGTGGTACTGATTATGGTTTCATTGATTTTGATTATGATTTTTTTTTTAATTCGAAATATAAAATCATTCTTCTATGAAAAGCAGGGCTGTACTTGTGGGTTATACAAAAATCAATCTTCTATAGAAAGGTAAAATGAACAAAATGATACCTTACATCATATTTCAATCTTCTATAAGTGCTGCCGTTTGCTTTTGCTAATAAATATTTCAATTCTTTAAGAACGTCCCATGTTTTTTCTACTCCATATAAGTCATGATTTCTTGAAAAAAATTATTTTCCTGGCTACACTTAGGTTGATTATCGAGGTTATGAGGTCACGGTTGAAAATTTGTTAAGGGTGTTGACTGGACGCCATGAGGTTGCTGTTCCAAGATCAAAACGCTTGTTAAGTGATGAAGGAAGCCACATTCTTCTATACATGACAGGACATGGAGGAGATGAATTTTTGAAGTTCCAGGACAATGAAGAGCTCCAGAGTCATGATTTAGCCGATGCTGTAAAACAAATGAAAGAAAAACATAGGTGGGGATGTTTTTTGTATGGGCTTACAGCACCAATGTTAATTGGATTGGTTTATACTAAAGAAAAACGTTAGCAAGGGTTACAATTAATTGAAGTTTTAGTAATCCAGTTGGCTTGTCTAGTGATGAATAAAGAAACTATAAATAAGCTAACATGTCTTTGAAGTCAGATTTTAGTTTTCATGGTCATTTACTTAGGATGTCAAATGTTCTTTAAGTATCTCAAATATCAAATTTGATAGGTTTAGATGGTTGTCTCTTGTGATTAGTGCGAGTGCATGAAAATTGGTAACCAACAATTTTGAATAAAATGAATGAGAGTTCAATCTCTCTTGGAACCATATAACCATCGAAAGCCATCTGTTCTGCAGATTTATCAGAAACTAATTTTCTTTCTTCTTTACTTCGAATTTTTTTTTCCTACTTAATATACACTTTGCTGTCATTAATGTTGGTGGCAATTATACTGATAGATTTAAGGAGCTGCTAATAATGGTTGATACTTGCCAAGCTGCTACTCTGTTCAATCAGGTTTGCAATAACTCCCTAGTCTCTCAATTCTATTAGTGGGTTTGGTTTGGCTGAAAAGTTAGATTTAGGTTTATTGAAGCTAAGATTAGCGAGTTGAACCAACATTTGGTTTGTAAATTTGCTTATCCTGGACTGTGACTTTATTCTCATTTTGTAGGCTATATAGAACCAAACTACATAAACCTAGACTTATGAAACTTACCTCTAAACTCTATACTAATTTTTACCAATTACAATCCCACCAACCAAATCTAGGTTATAGAAACTAGGCTTTTGTAACTCACCTCTTTGCATAATATAAACATAAGCTACACAAATCAGTCTCTCAACTTTAGGTTACACAAACTCATGAACCAGACTTCTCTCAAGTATTTTAAGGATGAGAGGTAAAGACCCTTAAATCTGATTCAACCTAGAGGTTGGGATTCATAATTCCCAAGATCCACTTACCTTATTCATGACCAACGCCTGTGAATTTATCAGAAATTTTGAGAGGTATTAGGGCATTAAAAGAAATCGAGAGTTTCATTTTTGACATTTTTTTGGGTATATTGCTAATTTACTTCCAAGTTTAGCTTTCTTCTGCAAACCATTATTTACGCTGCGTTTTCTTTATCGTGGAATTAAGCAGTCTGTGAATGAAATTCAAGCATCTTATGAAGTCAAAAGCCCATAAGGAAAATAAACGTTGTAGCATGGTTTATAAATTGGATCGAAGAGATGACTGAATTTTTAATTAACCAATGAAAACATTTGGGTTCTTTCAACAAAAAAAAAATGAAAACGTTTAGGGGATGGGGTGGCTAAATCAACTCTGTGGATGTAAAACTATAATAATTTTCAGTACTGAAGTAGAGGTCCTTACTTTATGCAGCTTCATTCCCCAGGTGTTTTAGCCATTGGAAGTAGTAAGAAAGGAGAGAACTCATATTCACATCACTTGGACCCTGATGTAAGTGTGCCCTGATATCATTGTATATGTTGCATACTTATACTGTAGGTCCCAGGTTTTGTTTTTACCATATATCATTGTTTCCTTAGATTGTATTTATTTTTATCTTCCTCTTAATTAACAGGTTGGTGTTTCTGTAGTTGACCGTTTCACCTATTACACACTAGCCTTCTTTGAGAGATTAAATATGTATGATAATACTTCATTAATCAGGTAAGTCTGATCATATCACTTTTCTCTAAACTGTACTAATCACTATCACCTCTAGGTCCTAATTGTGCCAAAAATTAGGAAAGTCTATTTGTTTCCCTGTATTTCCATTATAATCAACAACTTCAATATTTAAAAGTTGCAACATAGGTTCACTCAAATTCTCTTTTCATACCTTACTCTATGACTTTTGTTAGAGAACTAAATCATGACCTTGAGGTATTTGTTCTCTTCTGCAATTGATGGGGAGGCATAGGTAATTGTGAGTAAGCAATTTGATAGAAAGTTGATATGGATCCACCAGTAATAGTGAGTTTCCATTGTTAAGGGCGGGAGATTAACTTTGTGTCAATTGCTTCTAGTTAATCTTCCTACCTATTTTATGTTCATCCTTGACTTGCCTAGGAGGGTAATTGATGCTACGAGGAACTTTATGTGGAAATGAAATAGGGAAGGAAAGTTGAGTCATTTGGTATTTTTTTTGTTTTGATTGATGAAGAGACATTTGGTAAATTGGAAGGTGGTTTCTTTGGCAACTAAAAATGGGGGGTCCGGTGTTGGAAATGATGCAAAGGAATGAAGCATTGATGGGGTTATGGAGAGGTTTTATCTGAGACTAATCAGCTATGGTACAGTGCGTTTATGTTAAGTATAATAGAGATTTGGTTCGCTAATCCGTTGTAACAGGGGAAAAGGGGGAGGAAGAATTCCTTGGGAAAAATCTTAAAATTAAAGGAGCTGGTATTAAAATCCGACATAATAATTAGAAATGGACAGATGGTTAAATTTTGATAAGTCATTTGGGTGGATGACTTACCGTTGGCTCTCAAGTTTCCAAGATTTTGTTGGGTGGTGGAGCCAAAATTCAGGGTCTGGTGGTGAAATATGGGGTTCTAGTACAAATGGTTGGAACATTACTGGAATGAGGAGTTTGAAGGAAAGAAGAGGAAAGTGAGTTGAAGACGATTTTTGAACCTACTGAAAAATCAAGTGTTACTGGAAGGGAATGACAAGATGGTGCTTTTGGAGTCTAGAGGCAGGTTCGCGGTAAAAAAGTTATATCTTAATTAATTCATGGTGGGAGTGTCTTGGAAAAAGGTTTGTGCTACACAAGATGGTGCATAGAACCCAACGTAGATGTCTGGCTTCGATGGTCTACCTTTCTCAATGTCCTTTGCGTCTAATGGAGAATAAAGATCTGGTTCCTCCATTTTTTTTTCTTGTTTTTTTTAGCAGAAAATTGTGAAATTCAGTGCTACATGTTTTTGGGTTGTCTAGAGACGTTATTATATTACATGATAAAATATTCAATTCGACACTTTCAAACATAATTGAAGAACTAAGGTCCAAGCTTGGGTTAATCAACATATATAAAAACCAACTCTAGGGGAGTTTTGAAGATATTGGGCCACCTTCTCTTCAGCCCAATACCGCATCCCAGCCTTTCTTTTTCGTTGAAGTATTTACTTTCATATCCCTTTATTCCGTATATTCCTTGATTATCCTCTTGTTCTTATTTATAGTTTACTCCTGGTATATTTCTGGCTGTACAGTTTACAGTTTCCTTTTAATAAGAAACATACAAAATCATGTTTTGTAATCTACAAATATACAATTTTAACAGTGTATTTTGATTTATTTACGTTTAATTTTCTCTGTTCAAGCCACTCTACCCGTGGAGGTTTGATCCCTTTTGGTGGAAATTTGCAGTCTTTTCAGTTCATATAATCCAAGTTGGTTGATGTCAACTGCATATTATAGAACCGATCTATACCAACGTAGATTGGAGGAGGTATGAATGACTTTTTCATCCAAAGAATTTGATTCTCATTCTCACAGTTGATCTGTTGCTTTATGGTCGCAAATGTTTATATTACAAGTGATGTTGAGGCGACCCCAGGCACTCGCCTATGGCGAGAGGCGAGGCCACCTAGGGGTCTTGCGCCTCATAAGCAGCCAAGGCTTGCGACTTCAATCAGGCGCTCGCCCAGCTGCGCCTTCGCTTGGGTTGAAGTCGTGCGCCTGATCTATTTTTTTTTTTTAAATATAAATTAATACCCACAAAACGAAAACCAAAGAAGTCAGCCCACGAAAAAAAGCCCACCCAAAGCCATTCTGACAGAAGCATTCTTTAATGATTTTTTCTTCAATTCTTTGATTCTTCTTATTGATGTAGTAGGATTCGTGGTTAATTAGATATTTTGGGTTAATTCCTTGGTTAATTAGAAATATGATTGCTTTCTTTGATTAATTAGGATTATGTTTAGTTTCCTTGGGTTGTTAGGATTAGGATTAGTTTTCCAATTCTCTATAAATAGAGCATTGCTCCTTTGTATTCATTAACTTTTGATTCATAAATAATACTTGGTTGATTCTTGGACAGAATTCTCCTTTTATCCTCTTAGGCTACACCAAATTGGTTTTTATGCAATAGGATCTAGTCTTTAAAAATTCCTCCAAATACACATACTTTTTAGTGAAACAAAGTTCAATTGCTTTCATAAAAATGTCTTCCTGAGTTGACCAAATTTGGGAAGGATTTAGTCTTTCATGTAACAAATTAAAATTAGATTCTTGAAGGAATTTTCTTGAAAATTCTCTTGAAGTTCCAAACTTAAGAATAGTACCCTTATTTGAATATTTTCCAACATCAACCTCAAGAATTTCAATAAGGTTTTTCTCAACAGCAGTTTCATGGATTTGGTTCTGAAAATTTTTCAGCCCCAAGTTTTCTTCCACAAGAGTAAAATGATCTCTTGAATACATTTTCTTCCACAAATCATTTTGATGAAGATCTTGAATACATTTTCCAACAATACCATCAATATCATTAACATCAATCGTTTCTTTCAATACTTTTTCAACTTTATCTTCCTCATCAAAATAATTTTCAAATTTTAGAAAACACTTCTCTTCTTTGTTGAAAAAATCAGAATCTTTAACTCCAAGTCCATGAAAAAAACCATCTTTTTCGTTGGAACAATTGGAATCTTGAACCAAGAAACCTTCATTTCGGCATTCTTGGAGTTTATCATGATAAAAAATGTTCCCAACATTTTTTGGAAGGTCGGCTTTCTGTTCTTGGAGCATTTCTTCTCGTCTATCTTCAAAGTTTTGGTGTGTATCTTCGTGGAAAAAATCTTCTTTTCTCGAACTTTCAGAATCTTGATTCATGAATCTTGAAAATTGATGTTTTAGAGGCCTCCCCGTTGTATTTTCTTGAATCTTTCTCATATGATTCGTGAGTTCTTGACTTTGGGTGAATTCTCCATTTTCTTGACTACTACTTTCAAAATCTGTCATTCTTGCATTTTCGAGTTCTTGGTTTTTTGTTGTATAATGGTCCAAAACGCTAGACATATTTTCCAAAAGATGTCGGATTTCAACCACCCCTTTCTTGATTTCCTCTAAGGCTTTGTGATTGATGTAGGGATTTAAGTGGGTGCTTGAATAGGCTTCCGCCTTTCTTGGTCGTGATTCAAATTCGAAAGTGGATTTTCTGACTTTAAACTCCCTTCTTGGACTGTAAAATTCCATTCTTGAATTTTCTTGAAAACTTGCTTGTTTCTTGAAAAGAGAATACTCTAAAAGGTAATCTCTTGTAAATAAAATGTGGGTTGTTGAACAACGAGCACAACTCACGAAGCTCCCTCTTGCGATCAACGTCAACAAGAGTTTCCCGGTCTGCCACCGGTGGCAGCCACGTTGGCCCAGACAGATGCTCTGATACCAATTTGGTGTAGCCTAAGAGGATAAAAGGAGAATTCTGTCCAAGAATCAACCAAGTATTATTTATGAATCAAAAGTTAATGAATACAAAGGAGCAATGCTCTATTTATAGAGAATTGAAAAACTAATCCTAATCCTAACAACCCAAGGAAACTAAACATAATCCTAATTAATCAAAGAAAGCAATCATATTTCTAATTAACCAAGGAATTAACCCAAAATATCTAATTAACCACGAATCCTACGACATCACTTATGCTCTTCAATGCTACTTCAATTCTTCAATTCTTCTTTGTCAATTCTTTATTTGGGAAGCAGAATCAAAGTTCGAAGATGAACAACAAAAAAATATATTTCAGAAGAAAAAAAAGGAAGAAGAAGAATAGAAATAGAAGAAGAGATGGGAAAAAATATGAATTTAAGCAGTAGAAGAAGAATTGAAGGAGAACCTGTAATCGACTCAGCTCCAGTCGTCTTTCATCCTCTTCTTTTACATTCTTACATTTTCAAACCGCACTAAAGAGTGCTAGTGCAAGGGTGATTCCACATGCTTAGTAGTAATTGTCATCTGGTAGCCAACTGCCAGATGGCAGTATTTATCTTAGTGCTATAAGCACTAGAGTTCTAGTTTCATTTTTATTTAATTCTAATTAATATTCTGTTTAGACACTATTACTTCCAATATTTTTTTTAAGAATTTATATTTTTTACTTTTTCTTAATTTTTGTTTGAAAATTTAATAGTTATATTTGTATTTTCATGTAGAATATTTATTATTAATGATATTTATTTATTATTTTATTAAGTGTGCGTGCGTGCGCCTCACTTCACTCGGGCGACGCCTTTTTGTCGCCTCTCGCCTTAAGGCAATTAAGAGACTTGTCGCCTTAGAGTGCGCCTTGCGCTTTGAAAACACTTTACTGCTTTATGTTGCCACGTTTAAGCTCTTTCTCATGGTTGATTTTAACTGGCATTGACAAATCTCTTCCCCTTTTTCTTCGGGTGTGGGGAGGTTGCGGTGCAGTTTCAGTTAGGTTTAAACTCCATTTTGATATCTAGACTTTTAGGTCTATTCTATTTTAGTTCTTAGACTTTTAAAAATATCTATTTTAGTATCGAAGCTTAACAACCATTTGGTCCCTATAAACTTGTAACTTTGAAAATCAAGAACTATTTTGGTCCTTGATATTATTTTCTACCTAATAAGTAATATCCACTCACCTAATATTTACCCTCAGCTACCCTATGTAGCTCTATTACATGCCCACTAAGAAGCATGAATACGGATACGACACAGACACAGTGACACGTCAATTTTTATAATAGGACACCGACACGACAATGACACGTTTGTTAAAATATGCATTTTAAAAATATATATCATTTTGATACAAGATGTAAATTTGAAGTCAATAAGTTTATACACTTATATGCTTTAAAAAATGAGTTTGATGTATTTCGCTTGCAAAATTTATTATTTTTGTCCTATATTATTGCATAACAAGTGTTCAATACATGTCTAACAAATGTTGATCTAATATTGACTTTGTACAATACGTGTCTAACAAGTGTCCAATACGGACACGTTAGCCAAATTGAAGTGTTTGTGCTTCTTAGCACGCCCATGTCAGCATGTGAACACATTCAAAATGACGTTATCCATATGTTCAAAAATTAACAACGAAATAACAAGAACTAAAATGGTTATTTTTTAAAATTTCATAAATTAAAATAGACCATTTGAAAGTTTAGGGACTAAAATAGTATAATGATTTAAGTTTTTTAGTTATGTTTAAAGTAGCCAAGACTTGTTTGTTTTTGTTACAAGTCTAAGCGGCTGCTGAGCTAATAGACACTTTTAGTTGACAAGAAAACTTGGGATTTTATATGCAAGAAGCAATACTCGTACTAATTTGCCCCTTCCTTCTCTCTCTAGGTTTCTGTGACGAACTTCTTTGGCTCAGTGATGGAAACAGTTCATACCGATTCGGCTTACAAGATTGTCCCAAGAAAGGACTCCAACAGGGGCGAACCCGAATTACATCAAGTGTCACACCACAATGAAAGGACATTGATTACTTCAGATAATCCAGATCATTTTAGCAAACCAAGCACAAAGGTAACTTTCTTTCTATCTTGTGTCTTCAAAAAAGAAAAGAAAAAATAATTCTTTCATGATAAACATTGCTAAGGGAGTGTAAACGACACAATGCAGGATGAACACGGCGCTTTAACAAGCGTATGGAGAAGTTTACATAATAAGATGGAACAAATTGAAGATGCTGATACTTTTGTGAACTATGGGTTGGCCGTTATGCTTCCATTCTTAGGGATCTCCATGTGGCTATCAAGGTGAAGAAGCTGCCCTCCTATTTCTTGCTTGTCACTTCCACTTCGGAATTCAGTTGTTTATACGTTCATCCCGACCCAATGCCATGTCGAACTTTTATTTCTAGGGAGATCCATGCTTGCATAAAAAAAATGCTCTCTTTAGCAGCTAATCAAGAGTTGGGAAAGATCTTCAATCAGCTTTTGAGTAAAAAAAAGGAGGATTGTTACCAAAAAGATCCAGACAAAGAACTCCATCTACAAGTTAGGAGATACTATCATTTCCAATTTCTTCCTTCTTAATGAGTTCATGAGTTGAAAATAAATTTGAAACATGAGCAATTGAGTTGTACTCATTTCTTTTATGAATTTTCCTTTTGGATGTAGACAGTATAAATGCCTTACCCTAATTTATTGTTTTTTTTAAAACCCCCCTAATTTGTTGTTAGTCTTCCTTGTGTGCTCCCCTTTGTTCTTCATGTTAGACTTTTAGGCTATATTTCCAATTGAACATTTCTCCATCCATAGCCTAGTCTTCTCTTCTCTAACTAAGCATTATCTTGGTTCAATTTTTGAAAATCTAAACCAACTTAAGCCGGCCAAAAATGGAAAAATCTATCGATATGCAATTAGAGTATTTTTTTTTTAGTTCAATAATTGTTGGAGTGGGGATCGAACTATGACTTTTAGGAACCCTAAACCCTAAAACCCTAAACCCAAACCCCAAACCCCAAACAAAAAAGAATCGAGCTCCGGACGTCCCCTACAAAAACGAAATTCAGCTCCAATCCGCAACCACTGAGCCAGCCAATACTTTTCAAGATGCAAATGCTTTCAGTTGCTAAAATACATAAAATGAAATCCATTAAAGATGTAATAGGTGCGAATAAAAATTTCACTTCCCGCCTTCCAAATTTCTTCACTTATCTTCACATTTTATTTCCTCTTCAATCACTCTCCCCTGTGTTCATCTGTGTTCATCTCTCTCCCCTGTGTTCGTCCACCCGCACACCTGCCGCCCTTCCTCTCTTCTTCCATCTGCCCCGCCGACGCTCTCTCTCCCTCTTTGATCTCCACGCGCACCCGCCACCGTCCTTCCAAGGGGTTCAAGTCACCTTTCCTCTCCTTCTTCTTCCCTTCTCGTTACTCACCAATTTACTTCACTCCCAACATCATTAGATGCTCCATTTTCTCTTTACATTTGCACATTCAGGCGTTTCACCACTGTTCACCAACGGATCCTGCTCTTTGGCTCACTTTTTTTGCTAACCTTCCTCTCCTCTCCTAAACTTTGACCTCAAATTTTTGGATCCCTTGCTAATTTTTCTAACAACGACTTCTTCCTTCGCCACTTCCGATAAGTAAGTGCCTTCAAACTACTCTTCCATTTACCAATGTATGTTGGATTTTCACTTCACTAACAACCACTTCTGCCTCACTTTTCTTATGTTTAATGTTCCATGCTTTCTTCAGGTCAAAACACAAGTTTCGTTACTACTTTCGCTAACTTCTTTCACCACAACCGTTAAGGACTAAGCTTGCTGTAATTACTGTCATCTAACTCACCGATTACTCCTACTCCTACTTCTGCTCCACCGACTGAGATTGCCTTTTCTCCTGCTTTTCAAATATATCGGAAGGAAAATGAGAACATTCCTCATATCCACAATTTTTCTTTTTCTTCTTTTTTTTTCGCCTGTTTTTAACTTCATTCTGTTTCTAGGTGTTTTGCTTTCAGGGGGCTTTATCATTAACCTTTCTAACAACTATTTACCTTATAAATTTTCTGTTTCACTCATACTTTCTGCAGTCTTTTTTTGGGCCTATTTATGACTTCAGGAACTATAATGCTAAATTTTCTAACTATTTACCAACTAAATCATTACAACTCCAAAATTAATCTGGGAAACCAACCATACTAGTACCAAAATTCATCTTCATGTCTCTTTCTTATTGTGTTGCTTTGCAACAATAAATTATTTGCTAACGTTCCTTCATAATTCTACATTTCTAAATTTCTCAGCGAATGGAACTTCTCATTTCTATGCTTCTCACTGGGAAACCAAGTTATGGAATTCAAAAATAATCGATTAATCCGTTTGTTTCTTGTTGTCTATTCAAATATTTATGATGTTTATAATGTGTACAATTTCAACAAAATTGCAGTTTCTGGATGTTCAACAATGAGGATGCAACAATTGCCAAGCTTGGATGCTCCCTATCAATCATAATCATGACAACGATCAAGTACTTTGGGAATTGCTTCACATCAAGACTAGTTTCAGTTATTTTCATTTTTTGTAATTAAAGAATAATAGATTCATACACTTTACATTTCATATCATCTTCAACTTCATCATATTCATTAGTATGTCTATTTTGTGGTCATAGTGACAATTTTGTATCAATGATTATTTAGATCAATACACATTTTCATTTTATCTATTTTTTAATCTTTGTATATTTACTATTTAACTTAAATTATGCAACAAGGAATGAAACATGAACAATAACATTTATCAACATTTTACAAAACCTGGGGTTTATTGTTTTTGTTGTTTCGTATTTTTTGTTTATGGTTTTTGGACTTTAGGTGTTTTGGGGTTGGGTTATGGTTTTGGATGTTTTCAGATTTGTTGTTTGGAATTTTGGGGTTTATGTTTTTTGGTTTTAGTGGGTTTCGGGTTTATGATTTTGGGTGGTTGGGGGTTTCATATTTAAAAGTTTTGGGATTTTTGGGTTGGTGTTATAGGGGAATTTTTTATTGGAGTTTGGGGTTATTATTTTAGATTTTTGGGGTTTATGAGGTTTAGGGGTTTCTGGGTTTCATGTTTGAGTTTTCAGTGTTTGAGTTTTCTCAAGACTTTGGGGATTTTTTTTGTTTGGAGTTTTGGGTTGGGGGTTTTGTTGGTTTTGGGTTTAGGATTTTCGGTTTAGTGTTTTCTAAGGACCCAATTGCCCTTCATCACACTTTAATACTTTTTTGAACAAAAGAAAGAGGAAAAGGGAAAAAGGGTTGTATTTATGAAAATAGAGTAACAAAATAAAAACAGAAATTGAAGGAGATGTGGGTTGTTTGTTGGTAGTGTTTTAGGACTGCCACGTCAAATGCTTGTTTAAAAAAAAAACAACAGATGACAAAAGAAAAGGCAAAATGGGAGGATGAGGAGAAAAAAGAGAGATGAGAGAACATTTCAAGGGAGAGGGGAAAAGAGTTTCACAGGAGGGAGACAAGAAATTGAACAGATTCTTCATATCACTTTTCTTTAAGCTGGCCCAACGAAAAATTGGACAATTTTGCTAACTTTTTCTCAAGAGAAACCATATAAAATTGGAAGTTTAACTGTGGATTTTCATGTGTTTTTCATCCTCAAATTCAATGATTTCTTATTGCTCATTTAAGAAATTGAAAAATCTAAACTCAAAGGAGAAACTGGTTGTATAATGGACAAAATAATTGTTGGATTCAAGGAGATAGAACAAATTGGATAAAGAGAGATAAAAGAGGGATTTCTCACACTTGGTAATACAAAATAGTTGTACAAACAAATACAAATCTGAGATTTCCTTGTAGGAAAGTAAAGAAAACAAACAGGAGAACAAACAGGAGACTCTTCTATGGAGGAAGAAGGAGGAGATGGAGAGAGATTGATGGAAGAAGAAGATATTCAAACTTTGGAAGTAAGAGTTAAATTAATAAAATAAGGAAATTGTTTCAAAACTAAAACATGTGTTAATGAACTCAGGAGAGAAAAAATGGTCAATTTTGGGACAAATTAAAGATTATTTTATTTTCAAAAATCATTAGTTATGACTTGTGAGGAGAGACAAGTGTAACTATTTATATGGGAAAATGGAAAAAATTGTACTTCAGATTAAAAGAGATGAGAAGAAAAATTGGGATTAATAGACAATTAGTACCATGATTGTATAAGTTGAAAGAGAGAGGAGTAATTTGGATTTAAGAAATAAATTGGGGAAATTCAAACTTTAATTAATTGGTGAATATAGAGTTTATATGCGTATTTCCTTTTTGGATACATGATTTCAACTATGATTAATTATTCAATTACTTATTGGAATTTCAGGATTTCGACAAAGACTAATATCGCTTCTGATTCGAAAGTTTACGATCCAGAGTTTTATGACTGGTTATTTTACAAAAATTCATAAATAATCTTTTGGTTGGGTTTATTTTTTTGAATCACTCACCACTCACGAAGCTCCCTCTTGCGATCAACGTCAACAAGAGTTTCCCGGTCTGCCACCGGTGGCAGCCACGTTGGCCCAGACAGATGCTCTGATACCAATTTGGTGTAGCCTAAGAGGATAAAAGGAGAATTCTGTCCAAGAATCAACCAAGTATTATTTATGAATCAAAAGTTAATGAATACAAAGGAGCAATGCTCTATTTATAGAGAATTGAAAAACTAATCCTAATCCTAACAACCCAAGGAAACTAAACATAATCCTAATTAATCAAAGAAAGCAATCATATTTCTAATTAACCAAGGAATTAACCCAAAATATCTAATTAACCACGAATCCTACGACATCACTTATGCTCTTCAATGCTACTTCAATTCTTCAATTCTTCTTTGTCAATTCTTTATTTGGGAAGCAGAATCAAAGTTCGAAGATGAACAACAAAAAAATATATTTCAGAAGAAAAAAAAGGAAGAAGAAGAATAGAAATAGAAGAAGAGATGGGAAAAAATATGAATTTAAGCAGTAGAAGAAGAATTGAAGGAGAACCTGTAATCGACTCAGCTCCAGTCGTCTTTCATCCTCTTCTTTTACATTCTTACATTTTCAAACCGCACTAAAGAGTGCTAGTGCAAGGGTGATTCCACATGCTTAGTAGTAATTGTCATCTGGTAGCCAACTGCCAGATGGCAGTATTTATCTTAGTGCTATAAGCACTAGAGTTCTAGTTTCATTTTTATTTAATTCTAATTAATATTCTGTTTAGACACTATTACTTCCAATATTTTTTTTAAGAATTTATATTTTTTACTTTTTCTTAATTTTTGTTTGAAAATTTAATAGTTATATTTGTATTTTCATGTAGAATATTTATTATTAATGATATTTATTTATTATTTTATTAAGTGTGCGTGCGTGCGCCTCACTTCACTCGGGCGACGCCTTTTTGTCGCCTCTCGCCTTAAGGCAATTAAGAGACTTGTCGCCTTAGAGTGCGCCTTGCGCTTTGAAAACACTTTACTGCTTTATGTTGCCACGTTTAAGCTCTTTCTCATGGTTGATTTTAACTGGCATTGACAAATCTCTTCCCCTTTTTCTTCGGGTGTGGGGAGGTTGCGGTGCAGTTTCAGTTAGGTTTAAACTCCATTTTGATATCTAGACTTTTAGGTCTATTCTATTTTAGTTCTTAGACTTTTAAAAATATCTATTTTAGTATCGAAGCTTAACAACCATTTGGTCCCTATAAACTTGTAACTTTGAAAATCAAGAACTATTTTGGTCCTTGATATTATTTTCTACCTAATAAGTAATATCCACTCACCTAATATTTACCCTCAGCTACCCTATGTAGCTCTATTACATGCCCACTAAGAAGCATGAATACGGATACGACACAGACACAGTGACACGTCAATTTTTATAATAGGACACCGACACGACAATGACACGTTTGTTAAAATATGCATTTTAAAAATATATATCATTTTGATACAAGATGTAAATTTGAAGTCAATAAGTTTATACACTTATATGCTTTAAAAAATGAGTTTGATGTATTTCGCTTGCAAAATTTATTATTTTTGTCCTATATTATTGCATAACAAGTGTTCAATACATGTCTAACAAATGTTGATCTAATATTGACTTTGTACAATACGTGTCTAACAAGTGTCCAATACGGACACGTTAGCCAAATTGAAGTGTTTGTGCTTCTTAGCACGCCCATGTCAGCATGTGAACACATTCAAAATGACGTTATCCATATGTTCAAAAATTAACAACGAAATAACAAGAACTAAAATGGTTATTTTTTAAAATTTCATAAATTAAAATAGACCATTTGAAAGTTTAGGGACTAAAATAGTATAATGATTTAAGTTTTTTAGTTATGTTTAAAGTAGCCAAGACTTGTTTGTTTTTGTTACAAGTCTAAGCGGCTGCTGAGCTAATAGACACTTTTAGTTGACAAGAAAACTTGGGATTTTATATGCAAGAAGCAATACTCGTACTAATTTGCCCCTTCCTTCTCTCTCTAGGTTTCTGTGACGAACTTCTTTGGCTCAGTGATGGAAACAGTTCATACCGATTCGGCTTACAAGATTGTCCCAAGAAAGGACTCCAACAGGGGCGAACCCGAATTACATCAAGTGTCACACCACAATGAAAGGACATTGATTACTTCAGATAATCCAGATCATTTTAGCAAACCAAGCACAAAGGTAACTTTCTTTCTATCTTGTGTCTTCAAAAAAGAAAAGAAAAAATAATTCTTTCATGATAAACATTGCTAAGGGAGTGTAAACGACACAATGCAGGATGAACACGGCGCTTTAACAAGCGTATGGAGAAGTTTACATAATAAGATGGAACAAATTGAAGATGCTGATACTTTTGTGAACTATGGGTTGGCCGTTATGCTTCCATTCTTAGGGATCTCCATGTGGCTATCAAGGTGAAGAAGCTGCCCTCCTATTTCTTGCTTGTCACTTCCACTTCGGAATTCAGTTGTTTATACGTTCATCCCGACCCAATGCCATGTCGAACTTTTATTTCTAGGGAGATCCATGCTTGCATAAAAAAAATGCTCTCTTTAGCAGCTAATCAAGAGTTGGGAAAGATCTTCAATCAGCTTTTGAGTAAAAAAAAGGAGGATTGTTACCAAAAAGATCCAGACAAAGAACTCCATCTACAAGTTAGGAGATACTATCATTTCCAATTTCTTCCTTCTTAATGAGTTCATGAGTTGAAAATAAATTTGAAACATGAGCAATTGAGTTGTACTCATTTCTTTTATGAATTTTCCTTTTGGATGTAGACAGTATAAATGCCTTACCCTAATTTATTGTTTTTTTTAAAACCCCCCTAATTTGTTGTTAGTCTTCCTTGTGTGCTCCCCTTTGTTCTTCATGTTAGACTTTTAGGCTATATTTCCAATTGAACATTTCTCCATCCATAGCCTAGTCTTCTCTTCTCTAACTAAGCATTATCTTGGTTCAATTTTTGAAAATCTAAACCAACTTAAGCCGGCCAAAAATGGAAAAATCTATCGATATGCAATTAGAGTATTTTTTTTTTAGTTCAATAATTGTTGGAGTGGGGATCGAACTATGACTTTTAGGAACCCTAAACCCTAAAACCCTAAACCCAAACCCCAAACCCCAAACAAAAAAGAATCGAGCTCCGGACGTCCCCTACAAAAACGAAATTCAGCTCCAATCCGCAACCACTGAGCCAGCCAATACTTTTCAAGATGCAAATGCTTTCAGTTGCTAAAATACATAAAATGAAATCCATTAAAGATGTAATAGGTGCGAATAAAAATTTCACTTCCCGCCTTCCAAATTTCTTCACTTATCTTCACATTTTATTTCCTCTTCAATCACTCTCCCCTGTGTTCATCTGTGTTCATCTCTCTCCCCTGTGTTCGTCCACCCGCACACCTGCCGCCCTTCCTCTCTTCTTCCATCTGCCCCGCCGACGCTCTCTCTCCCTCTTTGATCTCCACGCGCACCCGCCACCGTCCTTCCAAGGGGTTCAAGTCACCTTTCCTCTCCTTCTTCTTCCCTTCTCGTTACTCACCAATTTACTTCACTCCCAACATCATTAGATGCTCCATTTTCTCTTTACATTTGCACATTCAGGCGTTTCACCACTGTTCACCAACGGATCCTGCTCTTTGGCTCACTTTTTTTGCTAACCTTCCTCTCCTCTCCTAAACTTTGACCTCAAATTTTTGGATCCCTTGCTAATTTTTCTAACAACGACTTCTTCCTTCGCCACTTCCGATAAGTAAGTGCCTTCAAACTACTCTTCCATTTACCAATGTATGTTGGATTTTCACTTCACTAACAACCACTTCTGCCTCACTTTTCTTATGTTTAATGTTCCATGCTTTCTTCAGGTCAAAACACAAGTTTCGTTACTACTTTCGCTAACTTCTTTCACCACAACCGTTAAGGACTAAGCTTGCTGTAATTACTGTCATCTAACTCACCGATTACTCCTACTCCTACTTCTGCTCCACCGACTGAGATTGCCTTTTCTCCTGCTTTTCAAATATATGAATTAAAAAATAATCCATTAATCCGTTTGTTTCTTGTTGTCTATTCAAATATTTATGTTGTTTATAATGTGTACAATTTCATCAAAATTGCAATTTCCGGATGTTCAACAATGAGGATGCAACAATTGACAACCTTCAATGCTCCCTATCAATAATAATCATCACAACGATCAACTACTTTGGGAATTGCTTCACATCAAGACTAGTTTCAGTTATTTTAATTTTTTATAACATTTTTTGTAATTAAAGAATAATAGGTTCATAAACTTTACATTTCATATCAACTTCATCATATTCATTAGTATATCTATTTTTGTGGTCATAGTGTCAATTTTGTATCAATGATTATTTAGATCAATACACATTTTCATTTTATCCATTTTTAATCTTCGTATATTTAGTATTTAACTTAAATTATGCAACAAGGAATGAAACATCAAAAATAACATTTATGAACATATTACAAAAGATGGGGTTTTTGTTGTTTGGTATTTTGGGTTTAGGTGTTTTGGGTTTTAGATTTAAATCTTCAGTTTTGAGGTTTTTGTGTTCATGTTATATGGTTTTGGGGTTTAGGATTTTAGGATTTTCGGGTTTATGCTCTTCACATATTGGGTTTAATAAGTTTTTGGGTTTGAGGTTTATGGTTTTGGTTGTTTTCCGATTTCTTATTTGGAATTTTTGGGTTTATGTTTTGTGGTTTTGGGGATTATGGTTTAGGTGTTGGTGGGTTTCGGGTTTATGATTTTGGGTGCTTTGGGGGTTTCATATTTAAAAGTTTGTGGAGTTTTGGGATTTTGGGTTGGTGTTATAGGGGATTTTTTTATTGGAGTTTGGGCTTTATGATTTTAGATTTTGGGGTTTATGAGGTTTACGGGTTTGTGGGTTTGATGTTTGAGTTTTCAGGGTTTCAGTTCAAGAGTTTGGAGTTTTTTATTTTGGGTGGTTTCGGGATTTTTTTTGTTTGGAGTTTGGGTTTGGGGTTTTGTTGGTTTCTTGGTTTTGGTGTTGAGCTCCCGTTCTGCGGCGTACGATTTTCGGTTTAGTGTTTTCTAAGGACCCAATTGCTCTTCATCACACTTTAATACTTTTTTGAACAAAAGAAAGAGGAAAAGGGAAAAAGGGTTGTATTTATGAAAATAGAGTAACAAAATAAAAACAGAAATTGAAGGAGATGTGTGGACGTGGCTTGTTTGTTGGTAGTGTTTTAGGACTGCCACGTTAAATGCTTGTTTAAAAAAAAAAAAGATAACAAAAGAAAAGGCAAAATGGGAGGATGGGGAGAAAAAAAGGGAGATCAGAGAACATTTCAAGGGAGAGGGGAAAAGAGTTTCAGAGGAGGGAGACAACAAATTGAACAGATTCTTCATATCACTTTTCTTTTAAGGTGGCCCAACGAAAAATTGGAATTGCTCCTTAAACAAATTGGAAAAATTTGCTAAGTTTTTCTCAACAGAAACCATATAAAATTGGAAGCTTTTACTGTGGATTTTCATGTGTTTTTCATCCTCAAATTCAATGATTTCTTATTGCTCATTTAAGAAATTGAAAAATCTAAACTGAAAAGAGAGAGTGGTTGTATAATGGACAAAATAATTGTTGGATTCAAGGAGATAGAACAAATTGGATAAAGAGAGATAAAAGAGGGATTTCTCACAGTTGGTAATAATACAAAATAGTTGTACAAACAAATACAAATCTCAGATTTCCTTGTAGGAAAGTAAAGAAAACAAATAGGAGACTCTTCTATGGAGGAACAAGGAGGAGATGGAGAGAGATTGATGGAAGAAGAAGATGATTCAAACTTTGGAAGTAAGAGTTAAATTAATAAAATAAGGAAATTGTTTCAAAACTACAACATGTGTTAATGAACTCAAGAGAGAAAAAATGGTCAATTTTGGGACAAATTAAAGATTATTTTATTTTCAAAAATCATTACTTATGACTTATGAGGAGAGACAAGTGTAACCAGGAAGGAAAATTTGGATTAATAGACAATTAGTACCATGATTGTATAAATTGAAAGAGAGAGGAGTAATGTGTAATTTCAAAATTTGGATTTAAGAAATAAATTGGGGAAATTGAAAGTTTAATTAATTGGTGAATATGGAGTTTATATACGTATTTCCTTTTTGGATACATGATTTAAACTATGATTAATTATTTAATTACTTATTGGAATTTCAGAATTTCGACAAAGACTAATATCGCTTTTGATTCGAAGGTTTACATCCACAGTTTTATGAGTGCTTATTCTACAAAATTGTTTATTATCAACATAAATAGTATGAAATTTATATTTATGTATGATTTCAGAGTAAATCTTTCAAGATTTACAGAAATTGTTATGAAATTTCAGTACTTTATGATTTAGCTAAAATTGTGGTTTTAGAAATGTTTCAGATTGTTTTATCGTGATTTCCTAAATCAGAAGACTTTAAATGTTTGAGTTTTATGAAATGTGATTTTAGTGAAAGAGCATGATTTTAAGGATTTTCGTGTCTTTCAAACCACTAGATTTATGTACTCATGGTGATTACCCGTATGTTATGTGGATGTGTTCCATAGTATACGAGAGTATAGAGGTCTTTGTGACACATTCTAGCACACACATAGGCTTTGTGTCGTGTGTTAGGGTGTTTAGCCCTTTAGTGACAGTTCTGCATGCATGTATTACTCAGTGCATAGTATGACAGAGATTGTTTTGCTATGCGTATTGAGATTACTCTACGTCAGTATCACTAGAGATTGGGTACATGTTTGGTGATGTATTTTAGCTCAATCTTTATTTTTATTTTTATTTTCCACCAGGGTTGCTCTTGATTTTCAACCCGAGATAGTTCGGAACAACATCTGCCACCAGCCTCAACAAGTAAATGCATATCATCTATTGTATGTAAAGAGTGTAATTTTTTGCTAAGTGGTTTTTATTTCGACGAAGTTTAAGTTATAAACTAGGGAGAGACTTCACAATAGATTCCATAGCACTCTCGGAGTTTGTTTTCATCATAGCTCGTCCTAGGTTCGGTAGGATAATATGGGACGGGGTGTCACAAGTTTACGGTTTTTAGGGTTTGATGTTTAAGGATTTACGATTTATGGTTTTGGTTGTTTGGGGATTTGTTGTATCTGTTTTTGGGGTTTATTGTTTTTGTGGTTTTGGGGATTTGTTGTTTGGGATTATTTTGGGGTTTATGGTTTTCAAATTTTTGAATTTTCGGGATTATGGTTTTGGAATTTTTGAGTTCAGGTGTTTGTGGGTTTGGTGTTTCAGATTTAAAAATTTGGAGTTTTTGAGTTGGTGTTATAGGGACTTCGGTATTTTTTGTTTGGAGTTTGGGTTTAGTGGATTTCTTGTTTGGGATTTTTGGATTTTGGAGATTATGGTTTTGGGATAATTGAGTTTACGTGTTTGTTGGTTTTGGGGTTTATGGTGTTCATATTTTGGAGTTTACGAAGTTTGTGGGTTTGAGTTCTAAGGGTTCGAGGTTTATGCTTTTGTTGGTTTGGGGATTTGTTGTTGGGATTTTGGGTTTAGAGTTTTAGGATTTTTGGATTTAGGGGATTATGGTTTTGGGATTTTGGAGTTTAAGCGTTATTGGGTTTGAGTTTTTAGGGATTTTGGATTTTGGAGTTTAGGTGTGGGGGTTTGGGGTTTCAAATGTAGAAGTTTAGAGGTTGGGGATTTATTTTTGTTTGGAGTTAAGAGTTTCGGGTTTTGGGTGTATGATTTTACGATTTTTGGGTTTATGTTCTTCAGATTTTGGGGTTTGAGATATTTGTGGGTTTTAGGTAAGGGTTTGAGATATATTTTTTTTTGCAACGATATTTTTAATAAATGCGAGGATTGAACCCATGACCTCTTAGTCACGGACACAACCTTATGTCAATTGAGTTATGCTCGATTTGACAGGTTTAAGGGTTTGTGGTTTTCGTGGTTTTGGGATTTGTTGTTTGAGATTTTCGAATTTTTTGGATTATGGTTTAGGGATTTAGAGATTTTGTGGTTTCGAGTTTAGAGTTTTGAGATTTTGGTATTTTCGTATTTTGGGATTTATGTATATATAAAAAGTTAAAATTCAAAGTTTACTTCGTCCATTTTTAAGTTAAACTTTCAAATTTGCGTTTAATAGATTTCTGGAAATTCTAATTTCGTTTCTAATGAATCCAACATATTCAATGATTTTAAAAATTAATCAGTTTATTAAATATAAAATTAAATTTTATGTCTAATGAAACTTTAAGAACTTGTTTCATAATTGTCAAATCATTAATTTTTTTAACACTTCATTTTCTAGTTTCTATTCATAGATTATATCGGTTGAGCTATACTGTTACAAATTACTGGACTTTTACCCTTAATTATGTGAACTTTATTAAGGGTAAAGGTCTGGTAATTTGTAACAATTAGTATCAGAGTCTTACCTTGAGTAATCTGTTGTTGTTTGCAAACTGTTTTTTTTTTGTTGAAAGAACCTTGAAATTAATTTCTGAAAGTTATTTAAGTTCGTTTTACCATTAATTTCGAAGTTTCGAAGAAAAACAAACAAATACTTTCCGTTCGAGGACATTTCAGGAACGTTTTGTTTAGTTTTAGAATTTAGTTCTATATTTTCATGTTTAGGGTTTTAATTTAGAGAGATTTGGGGTTTATATTCAGTGCTTCATATTTGGGGATTTAATTTAAGGAGTTTGGGGTATGGATTCATGGTTTCAAATTTCTGGTTTAGGGTGTAATGGAGTTTTGGGGTTTGGATCCAGGGTTCAAATTTGTGGTTTTAATTTAAGGAGATTTGGGATTTGGATTCAGGGTTTCAGGTTTGGGGTTTGTATATTTTAGGGTTTTAAAATTTTCATGTTTAGGGTTTTAATTCATGGAGATTTGGGGTTTATATTCAATGTTTCATATTTGAGGATTTAATTTAAGGAGATTTGGGGTATGGATTCATGGTTTCAAATTTCTGGTTTAGGGTGTAATGGAGTTTTGTGGTTTGGATTGAGGGTTCAAATTGGTGGTTTTAATTTAAGGAGATTTGGGATTTGGATTCATGGTTTCAGGTTTGGGGTTTGGGGTTTGTATATTTTAGGGTTTTAAAATTAAATCTTTCAAATTGATTTCTTCCAAAACTCGAAAGGAGTACTTTTCAAGCACATGGTTGAAAACCGTAAATAAGTTACATGCTTGGTTCAATAAAAATGGATGAATGTGAATTTTGAATGAATATAAACTTTTTTCGTGAATTAAAAAAAGTCCAAAGAAATGAGTACTTTTCAAGCACATGGTTGAAAACCGTGAATAAGATACATGCTTGGTTGAATAAATAGTGAGAAATGTTAATTTTGAATGAATATACACTTTTTTCGTGAATTAAAAAAAGTCAAAAAAATCGTTTACTATAGTTCACCAATTTTGGTCCAAAAACGATCATTTTGGTCTTCTTTTAATGAGTACATTTTTCACTTTCTTTTTTCAATGTTGAGTTTAGGACCTTCATTAACCTACAACTCCATAGTTTTTTTACCAAAATTCGTAAGAAAAATACCTTAAAACTCGTTCCCTAAACCGTAAATTTCCAAAACTCGAAAGGAGTACTTTTCAAGCACATGGTTGAAAAGCGTGAATAAGCTACATGCTTGGTTCAATAAGAAGTGGGGAATGTCAATTTTGAATGAATATACACTTTTTTCGTGAATTAAAAAAACTCCAAAAATCGTTTAATATAGTCCACCAATTTTGGTCCAAAAACGATCATTTTGGTCATTTTTTAATGAGTACATTTTTTACTTTTTTTTTCAATGTTGGGTTTAGAAGCTTCATTAACCTACAACCCCATAGTTTTACGACCAAAATCCGTAAGTAAAGCACCTTAAAACTCGTTCCGTAAACCGTAAATTTCCAAAATCCGAAATGAGTACTTTTCAAGCACATGGTTTAAACCCGTAAATAAGCTACATGCTTGGTTCAATATGAAATGAGAAATGTTAATTTTGAATGAATATACACTTTGTTCATGAATTAAAAAAAGTCAAAAATTCGTTTACTAGTCTACCAATTTTGGTCCAAAAACGATCATTTTGGTCATTTTTTAATGAGTACATTTTTCACTTTAATTTTTCGATGTTGGGTTTAGGAGCTTCATTAACCTACAACCCCATAGCTTTAGGACAAAAATCTGTAAGTAAAACACCTTAAAACTCGTTCCCTAAACCGTAAATTTCCAAAACCCAAAATAAGTACTTTTCAATCACATGGTTTAAACCCATGAATAAGATACATGTTTGGTTCAATAATAAGTGAGAAATGCTATTTTTGAATGAATATACACTTTTTTCGTGAATTAAAAAAAGTCAAAAATTCGTTTACTAGTCTACCAATTTTGATCAAAAAACGATCATTTTGGTCATTTTTTAACGAGTACATTTTTCACTTTTTTTTTTCAATGATGGGTTTAGGAGCTTCATTAACCTACAACCCCATAGCTTTATGACCAAAATCAGTAAGTAAAACACCTTAAAACTCGTTTCCTAAACCGTAAATTTCCAAAACCCGAAATGAGTACTTTTCAAGCACATGGTTTAAACCCGTGAATAAGATACATGCTTGGTTCAATAAGAGGTGAGAAATGTTAATTTTGAATGAATATACACTTTTTTTCGTGAATTAAAAAAAGCCAAAAATTAGTTTACTAGATTTTGGTCTAAAATCGATCATTTTTGTCATTTTTTAATGAGTACATTTTTCACTTTTTTTTTTCAATGTTGGGTTTCGGAGCTTCATTGACCTACAGCCCCATAACTTTAGGACGAAAATCCGTAAGAATAACACTTTAAAACTCAATCCTTAAACCGTAAATTTCCAAAACCCGAAAGGAGTATTTTTCAAGCACATGATTGAAAACCGTGAATAAGCTATGTAGACACCGTATTTTGTCCGGCCTTGTTTATCATTATTTCTAAGTTTCACATTTCCGTCTTTTCCTGGCATTTCGTTCAATAGATTGTTGAAGTCATTTAAGTTCGTTTTTGCCTTAATTTCAAAGTTTAAAAAAAAAAAAACAAATACTTTCCGTTCCAAATGTTTCAGGAACGTTTTGCTTAGTTTTAGAGTTTAGTTCTATAGTATCAGGTTTAGGGTTTAAATTTAAGAAGATTTGGGGTTGGATTCATGTTTCAGATTTGGGTATGTATTCAGGGTTTCAAGTTCGTGGATTTAATTTAAGTAGATTTGGGGTATAGATTCAGGGTTTGGGTTTTTAATTTAAATGGATTTGGGGTATGGATTTAGGGTTTCATGTTTGGGGTCGTAATTTGAGGAATTGGGGGTATGAATTCAGGGTTTCAGTTTGGGATTTTTAATTTAAGGAGATTTGATGTTTTAATTTAAGGATATTTGGGGTTTGGATTCATGGCTTCATGTTTGGGGTTTTTTAATTTAAGGAGATTGGGGTTTTGATTCAGAGTTTCAGATTTGGGGTTTAAATTTACGGTTTCAGATTTGGGATTTGTATATTTTAGGGTTTTAAAATTAAATCTTTCAAATTGATTTCTTCCAAAACCCCAAAGGAGTACTTTTCAAGCACATGGTTGAAAACCGTGAATAAGCTACATGCTTGGTTCAATAAGAAGAGTTGAATGTGAATTAAAAAAAGTTCAAAAATTTGCAAAATCCCAAGGGAGTACTTTTCAAGCATATGGTTTAACCTTGAATAAGCTACATGCTTGGAGTAACGAGAAATGTTAATTTTGAATGAATATACACTTTTTTCGTGAATTAAAAAACTCCAAACTCAAAAATAAATTTGGGTAATCTCGACAAAGATTCAATAAATTCAAATCAGAATAGGTTAAAATCCAGTGTCATCCAATTAAGCATGCGAGGTGGATGAAGTACATGAGGTACGGTCATGAAATAAGTAATGTATTCTTAAAACAATATACAATTTCTATGGGGAAGATGCCACAATAAATTTCTTCCCCGTGAATGATAGTAATTCATAAAAAAATTTCTTCTTGTTTTTAAACTTACACGTATGATTTCCCTCTTGTTTCATTTTATATTTCCTTCATATCTAGTTTATTAATATTCGATAAAAAATAATAGAGAAGGGCCTCATTTTAAAGATTCTTTTATTCAACAAAAACTTCAATAAATAATACTTAAAAAAAATTACCAAAAAACACTAAAACACATAACCATAAATCCAAACACTCAAACCCCAAAATCATGAAGTATGGTTGGAATTTAAATTTTTATACATATACATAAATCCTAAAACACCAATGCAACTAAATCTCAAAACCAAACCCCAAAATAAAATAAGAAAGTTAGAAGAGAAAACAAGATTAAGATCTAGAACTTGAAGAAGAAAGAAAAACTCCAGATTTGAGGAATCCATTGAGAGAAAGAAGAATGTCTTATTTTACTTCTGATATATTTCTAAAGATAACCAAAATGAATGAGGAAACCACAACTAAGATAACCAATACCTTGAAATCCAAGGAATCCCAGAGAGAATGGTTGGAGCTAAAGGAGGAGGCAATCGAGCTAGGTGGAGCATAAGTATACAACGAAGAAATTATATTTTTAACATTAATTTTAATACCATAGATGAATTTAAAATAATGAAAATCTGATTTATTTTAGTTTAATCATTTTTATGCAATTGATACAAATCTGGTTTATTTTATTTTAATCATTTTTAAAATTATTTACTAGGTAAGCAAATTGATTATAGAAATATAAATAAAAACATTAAAAAAAACGGAATTATGAAATAAGTAATGTATTCTTGAAAAAAAATATACAATTTATATGAGAAAGATGCCACAATAAGTCTCTTCCCCATGAATGATAGTAATTCGTAATTTTTTTTTCTTGTTTTTAAACATACAAGTATAATTTCCCTCCGGTTTCATTTTTTATTTCCTTCCCATCTAGTTTATTAATATTAATTAAAAAAAAAATAGAGAAAGATCTCATTTTAAAGATTTTTTTTTAAACAAAAATTTCAATATAAATACGTATAAATCTTTACCAAAAAACACTAAAACTGACAATTCCTTATCTCAAACCCCAAAACCATAAATCCCAACACCCTAAAACACTCCACCCCAAATCTTAAACCCAAACCCATAACCTCAAAACCACAAACCCGAAAACACAAAAACTCCAAAATTTCAAACCCAAAACATAAAAATTCATCCCACTAAAACACAAAAATCTCACTCCAAAATCTGAAAATCCTTAAACCCCAAATAATAAAAATTGTAGATTTTTTTAAGAATACATTTAACAACATTGGTTAGAAATTGGAGCTCCCATTAAACCAAAATTTGACACATCCCAAATTAAATTTGGGTAATCCTGACAAATATTCCAGGAATTCAAATCAGAATTGGCCAAATTCAGTGTCATCCAGTGAATCAATTGCATGAAGTATATGAGGTACGACTATGAAATAAGTAATGTACTCTTAAAAAAATTATCATTTCTATAGGGAAGATGACAATAAGTATCTTCCGTGACATAATTTTTTTTTTCTTTTTTTTAAACTTAAACATACAATTTTCCTCTAGTTTCGTTTTATATTTCTTTTTTATCTAGTTTATTAATACTCAATAGAAAAAAGAGAGCCCTCATTTTAAAGATTCTTTTTTCCATGAATAATATACTTATAAATCTTTACGAAAAAACGCAAACGGAAAATTCCAAACACTAAAACCCAAAACCATAAATCTCAAAAACACTAAAACCACAAATCATGAATCCCAAACGCCTAAACCACAAAACCGAAAAACTTGAATACACAAAAACTCCAAAAATTTCAAACCCCAAAACTTAAAAGTCCAACCGACCAAAACATCAAAACCCCAAACTCAAAAATCTCAAAATCCTTAAACCCCAAATAACCAAAACCCAAAAATAAAAATTGTAGAATTTTTTAAGAATACATTTAATCATTTAACAATATTGGTTAGAAATTCAAACTTGCAATAGACCAAAATTTGACCGATCCCAAACTAAATTTGGGTAATCTTGACAAAGATTCAATGAATTCAAATCGAAATTGGTCAAATTACATTGTCATCCAATTAATTCTGCGAGTTGGATGAAGGACATGAGGTACGACCATGAAATAAGTAATGTATTCTTAAAACAATCTTTCATTTCTATGGGGAAGATGCCACAATAAGTCTCTTTCCCGTGAATGATAGTAATACGTAATTTTTTTTCTTCTTGTTTTTAAACTTACAAGTACAATTTCCCTTTGTTTCATTTTACAATTCCTTTCTATCTAGTTTATTGATATTCAATATAAAAAAAATTAGAGAAAGACCTCATTTTAAAGATTCATTTTTTCAAAAAATATTTCAATGAATAATACTTAGAAATCTTTAAAAAAAACACTAAAACCCAAAACCATAAATCACAACCCACCAAAACACTCAAACCCCTAAACCTCAAAACCACAAAACAAAAACAAAAAAACAAACCCCAAAACTTAAAAGTCCAACAAACCAAAACATGAAAACCCCAAACTCCAAAATATCAAAATCCTTAAACCCCAAATAACCAAAACCCAAAAATAAAAATTGTTGAATTTTTAAGAATACATTTAATCATTTAACAATATTGGTTAGAAATTTGAGCTTGCAATGTACCAAAATTTGACCCATTCCAAACTAAATTTGGTCAAATTCTGGTGTCATCCAATTAATGGTGCGTGTTGGATAAAGTACATGAGGTAGGGCTATGAAATAAATCTACAATTTCTATGGGGAAGATGCCACAATAAGTCTCTTCTCCGTGAATGATAGTAATACGAATTTTTTTTTCTTGTTTTTAAACTTACAAGTATAAATTCCGTCTTGTTTCATTTTATATTTTCTTCATATCTAGTTTATTAATATTCAATAAAAAAAAATAGAGAAAGACTCATTTTAAAGATTTGTTTTTTTCACCAAAAATTTCAATGAATAATAATTATAAATATTTACCAAAAAACACTAAAAAGGAAAAATCCAAACATTAAAACCCAAAACGATAAATCCCAATCCACCAAAACACTCCAGCGCCAAATTCGGAAACTCAAACCCTTAAACCTAAAACCACAAATACAAAACAGAAAAACACCAAAAAAAAATCAAACCCAAAAACTTAAAAGTACAACCAACCAAAACATCAAAACCCCAACCTCCAAAATCTTAAATCCTTAAACCCCAAATAACCAAAACCCAAATATAAAAATTGTACAAATTTTTAAGAATAAATTTAATCATATAACAATATTTGTTAGAAATTTGAAATTGCAATTACTAAAATTTGATCCATCCTAAACAAAATTTGGGAAATCGCCAAAAAGATTTAATGAATTCCAATCGGAATTTGTCAAATTTCAATGTCATCCTATGAATCCGACGAGTTGCATGAAGTACATGAGGTACGGCCATGAAATAAGTAATAGATTCTTAAAATAATCTACAAATTCTATGAGAAAGATGTCACAATAAGTCTCTTCCCCTTGAATGACCAAACTTTAAATCTCAAACACTAAAACACCAAAATCATAAAATTTCTTACCTATGCCCAAAAACCATAAATCCCAAAACACCCAAACACTAAAGCTCACAATAACCCAAACATTAAAAGTATAAAATACCAAAATACCATAAATCCTTCAACTCCAAAATTTTGAACCCTAAGAAAACATCTGAATTCTCAACCAAATTTAAAAATATGAATTTGTAGTTTTCAAAATTTGGCTTATGTTTCAGGAAGACTTGTAAAAAGTAGATAATAAAACAATAAATCATAAATGAGAGTAATGTTTATGAGTTTAATTTTCCAAAAAAAAATTGATGAGCTAAAGGGTTCTTAAAGTTTCATTAAACATAAAAAAAATAGTTTTATATCTAATAAATTAATTAATTTTTAAAATTATTAAATATGTCAGAATCTCTAGGAAAGAAATTAAAGTTTCAGAAAAATTTATTAAACACAAATTTGAAAGTTTAACTTAAAAATGGATGAAGTAGGTTGGAATTTAACTTTTTATACATAAATTTCCTTACTAAATATAGAGTTTAGACATAATTCAAAAGAAAATAGTGGTTAGACATTTTTCAGGTTGTCTTCATTTGTTTTAGACATTTATCTGATTTCCCCAACACCAAAACACCTTAACCTCAAACCCCTAAATCAATAAAGTCTTAAACCACAAGAGACCAAAACCCCAAAAGTCCAAACACTAAGCCTCAAAACTAAAACACCAAAACATAAAATTCCTTACTAATGCTCAAAACACTAAAATCCAGAATACCCCAACATTAAAAGTATGAAATACCAAAATACCAAAACTTCAATACCCAAAATTTCTAAATCTCGAATCCCAAAAAAAATTGAAACCTAAGAAAACGTTTGAATTCTTAATCAAATTTAAAAATATAAATTTGTAGTTTCAAAAATTTGGCGTATGTTTCGGGAACACTGGTAAAAAGTAGATAACAAAACAAGAAATCATATATTAGAGTAGTCTTTATGAGTTTAATTTTCCTAAAATAAAAATTGATTTGCAAATGAGCTCATAAAGTTTCATTAGACATAAAAATTAATTTTATATCTAATAAACTAATTATTTTTTAAAATTCTTGAATATGTCATATTGTTTAGGAAAGAAATTAAAATTTCAAAAAAATTATTAATCACAAATTTAAAAGTTTAACTTAAAAATGGACCAAGTTGGAATTTAAACTTTTTATACATATACATAAATCTTAAAATACCAACACACCAAAATCTCAAAATCAAACACCAAAACACCTCAACCCCAAATCTCAAATCAATAAATCCCTAAACCACACGAGACCAAAACCCCAAAGGTCTAACCCTGAACCTCAAAAACTAACACACTGAAACATGGAATTCACTACCAATACCCAAAACACTAAATCCCACAATACCCAACATTAAAAGTGTGAAACCAAACCCCAAATCTCCTTAACCCAAACTCAAAATCTCTAAAACACCCATCCACCGAAATATAAAACAAAACCCCAAAACCCAGAATCTATAAATCCCTAAACCATAAGACACCAAAAGTCCAACCCGTAAACCTCAAACACTAAAACACCACAAACTTAAAATTCTTTACCTACGCCCAAAACAAGAAAACACTAAAACCCACCATACCCACAAACAATAAAAAGTATGAAATACCAAAATACAAAAACTACAATCCCCAAAATCTCTAATCCCAAAAAAAATTGAACCCTATAAAAACCTTTGAATTCTTAACCAAATTTTAAAAAAATGAATTTGTAGTTTCCAAAATTTAGCGTATGTTTCGGAAACACTGTTAAAAAGTAGATAACAAAACAAGAAATCATATATGGGAGTAGTGTTTATGAGCTTAATTTTCCTAAAATAAAAATTGATTAGCAAACCAGCTCTTAAAGTTTCATTAGACATCAAATTTAATTTAATTTTTAATAAATTATTTAATTTTAAAAATTATTATATATGTCAGATTCTTTAAGAAAGAAATTAAAATTTCAAAAAAAATCTTAATCACAAATTTGAAAGTTTAACTTAAAAATGACGAATTAAAGTTGGAATTTAAAATTTTTATAATTAACATAAATCCTAAAACATTCTATCCACCAAAATCTCAAAACCAAACCCCAAATCTCTAAATACCTAAACCATAAGAGACCAAATGTCTGAACTTTAAAAAATCAAAAACATAAAATTCCTTACCTATGCCCAAAATCACAAAAAAAACTTAACCCACAAATCTTAAAACACCAATCCACCAAAATCTCAACTCTTTAACCCAAACCCCAAATATTTAAACATCTTAAAACACCAATCCACCAAAATATCAAACTCAAACCCCACAACTCCTTAACCCCAAACACTCAAGCCTCTAAAACACCAATCCACCAAAATCTCAAATTAAACCCCAAAATTCATTAACCCAAACAACTGAATCTCTCAAACACTAATCCACCAAAATCTCAAAATCAATCCCAAAACTCCTTAACCCCAAACACCCAAATCTCTAAAACACACATGCGCCAAAATCTCAAATCAAACCCCAAATTCCTTAACCCCAAACCCATGAATCTCTAAAACATCAATCCACCAAAATCTCAAATCAAACCCCACAACTCATTAACCCCAAACCGCCAAATATCTCAAACACGTATCCACCAAAATCTCAAAACCAAACTCCAAAACTCCATAATCCCAAACCCTCAAATCTCTCAAACACCTATCCACCAAAATCTCAAAATCAAGTCAAGCGGTTGTAGTCCAACGGTCAGGATAATTGCCTTCCAAGCAATAGATTCGTGTTCGACTCCCGACACATGAAAAATTATGTTTAAATAATAATTATTTTTGTCAAATCGAGCATAGCTCAATTGGCATAAAGTTGTGGATTAAGGTCATGAGTTCAATTCTCGCATTAATTAAAATACTATTGCAAAAAAAAATATCTCAAAATCAAACCCCAAAACTCCTTAACCCCAATCTCTAAATCCCTAAACCATAAGAAACCAAAAGTCCAGAGTATAAACCTCAAACCCTAAAACACACAAAACATAAAATTCCTTACATATCCCAAAACCACAAAACACTAAAACCCACAATACCTCTAAAATTAAAAGTGTGAAATAACAAAATACCAAAAATTCAATACACAAAATCTCTAAATCCATAATCCCAAATTTGGTCGATGTTTCGGGAACACTGGTAAAAAGTAGATAACAAAACAAAAAAATCATATATGGGAGTAGTGTTTTTTTAAATTAATTTTTCTAAAATAAAAATTGATTTGCAAACGGGTTCTTAAGTTTCATTAGACATCAAATTTAATTTTATATCTAATAAATTAATTTTTTAAAATAATTGAATATATCAGATTCTCTAGTAAAGAAATTAAAATTTCAAAAAAAATATATTAATTACAAATTTGAAAGTTTAACTTAAAAATGGATCAATTAAAGTTTGAATTTAAACTTTTTATACATACACATAAATCTTAAAACACCAATCCACAAAAATCTCAAAACCAAACTCTAAAACTCCCATCCACCAGAATCTCAAAACCAAATTCCAGAATTCCTTAACACCAAACCCCAAAACTTCATAAACCCAAATTTCAACCCTCTCAAACATCAATCCACCAAAATCTCAAACCAAACCCCAAAACTCACGAGTGTTGAACCCCGAATATCTAAATCCCTAAACTGTAAGAGACCAAAAGTCCAATCTCTAAACCTCAAACGCTAAAACACCCAAACATAAAATTTCTTACATATCCCCAAAACCACAAAACGCTAAAGCCCACGATACCCCGAACATTAAAGGTATGAAATACCAAAACTCCAATACACAAAATCGATAAATCCAAAACCCCAAAAAAAATTAAATCCTAAGAAAATGTTTGAATTCTTAATCAAATTTAAAAATATGAATTTATAGTTTCCAAAATTTGTCGGATGTTTCGAGAACACTGGTAAAACATAGATAATAAAACAAGAAATCATATATGGGAGTAGTGTTTTTTCACTTAATTTTGCTAAAATAAAAATTGATTTGCAAACGGGCTCTTAAAATTTATTAGACATAAAATTTAATTTTATATCTAATAAAATAATTAATTTGAAAGTTTAACTTCAAAATGGACCAATTAAAGTTGGAATTTAAACTTTTTATACATTTACATAAATCCTAAAACACGGATGCACCAAAATCTCAAATCAAACCCTAAATCTACTCAACCCAAATCCCCAAATCTCCCAAACACATATCTACCAAAATCTCAAAACCAAACCCAAAACTCTTTAATTCCAAACTCACACAATCTAAATCCCTAAACCATAAGAGAACAAAACCCCAAATTCTAAACCTCAAATACTAAAACACCCAAAACATAAAATTTCTTACGTATGCCCAAAACACCAAAACAGTAAAGCCCACATTATCCAAACATTAAAAGTGTAAAATACCAAAATACAAAAATACCAAAAATCCAATACCCAAAATCTCTAAATCCCCGATCTCTAACAATTTCGAACCCTAAGAAAATATTTGCATTCTTAGCCAAATTTTAAAACATGTGTTTGTAGTTTCTAAAGTTAGGATTTTGTTTCGGGAACACTAATAAAAAGTAGATAACAAAACAAGAAATCATAAATGAGAGTAGTGTTTATGAGCTTAATTTTTCAAAAATAAAAATTGATTACCAAACGGGCTTTTAAAGTTTCATTAGATATAAAAATTAATTTTATATCTAATAAATTAATTAATTTTAAAAATTATTGGATATGTAAGATTCTTTAGGAAATAAATTAAAATTTCAAAAAAATTATTAAACACGGATTTAAAAGTTTAACTTAAAAATGGACAAAATAAAGAGAATTTAAACTTTTTATACGTACACATAAATCCTAAAACACCAATCCACCAAAATCTCAAAACCAAACCCCAAAACTCTTTAGCCCCAAACACCCAACTCTCTAAAACATCAATCCACCGCAATCTCAAATCAAACCCCAAAATTCCTTAACCTCAAACCCCCAAATCTATAAAACACCCAAACTCCATAACCCCACATCTCTCAAACACCAATCCACCAAAATCTCAAAACCAGTCCCAAAACTCCTTAACCCCAAACACCAACATCTCGAAAACACGAATCCATCAAAATTTCGATTCAAACCCCAAAAACTCATTAACTCCAAACCCATAAATCTATCAAACACTAATCCACCCGGGTCTCAAAACCAAACCCCAAACTCCTTGACCTCAAACACTCAAATATATAAAACACACCTCCACCAAATCTTAAATCAAACCTTAAATCCACAAATCTCTAAAACACACATCTCCCAAAATCTCAAATCAAACCCCAAATCTCATAAACCCTAAACTCATGAATCTCTCAAACACCAATCCACCAAACTATATAAACTAAACCCCAAAACTCCTTAACCACAAACACTCAAATCTCTAAAACATCACTCCACCAAAATCTCAAATTAAACCCTAGAACTCCTTTACCCCAAAACACAAAATCTCCCAAACACCTATCCACCAAAATCTCAAAACCAAACCCAAAACTCTTTAATTTCAAACAAAAAAACTAAATCCATAAACCATAAGAGAACAAAACCCCAAATTCTAAACATCAAATACTAAAACACCAAAACATAAAATTTCTTACATATGCCCAAAACAAATTATCCCAAAACACCAAAACAGTAAAGCCCACAATACCCAAACATTAAAAGTATAAAATACCAAAAATCCAATACCCAAAATCTCTAAATTTCCAATCTCAAACAATTTCGAACTTTAAGAAAATATTTGAATTCTTAGCCAAATTTTAAAACTTGCGTTTGTAGTTTCGAAAATTAGGATTTTGTTTTGGGAACACTAGTAAAAAGTAGATAACAAAACAAGAAATCCTAAATGGTAGTGTTTTTTAGATTAATTTTCCAAAAATAAAACTAGATTTGCAAAAGGGCACTTAAAGTTTAATTAGACATAAAATTTAATTTTATATCTAATAAATTAAAGAATTTTCAAAATAATTAAATATGTCAATTAAAATTTCAAAAAATATATTAATTAGAAATTTGAAAGTTGAAATTTAAACTTTTTATACACACATAAATCCTAAAACACCCATCCACCAAAATCTCAAAACTAAACCCCAAATTTTGTTAACCTCAACCCCCAAACTATCTTAAACACACAACAACCAGACTCTCGAAACCAAACCCCGAAATTCATTAACATCAAACCCCCAAACCCCCAAATCTCTAAAACACATATCCACCAAAATCTTAAAATCAAACTCCAAACCCTCAAATTTGTCAAACACCAAACCACCAAACAACTAAAATCCCACAACCAAACCCCAAAACTATTTAATCCACAACCCCCAAATGTCTAAAACACCCCACCACCCGACTCTCAAAAACAAACCCCAAACACCCAAATCTGTCAAACACCAATCCACCAAAATCTCAAAACCAAACCAAAACTCCTTAGCCCCAAACCCCAAGTTTCTAAATCCCTAAATCATAAGAGACCAAAAGTTCAAACTATAAACCTTAAACACTAAAACACCAAAAACATAAAATTCCTTACCTATGCCCAAAACCACAAAACACTAAAATACCAAAACTCCAATACACAAAATCTGTAAATCCGTAATCCCAACAAAATTTAAATCCTAATAAAATGTTTGAATTCTTAATCAAATTTAAAAATATGAATTTATAGTTTCCAAAATTTAGCGGATATTTCGGAAACACTGGTAAAAAATAGATAACAAAACAAAAAATTAGTAGTGTTTTTTAGCTTAATTTTCCTAAAATAAAAATTGATTTGCAAACCGGCTCTTAAAGTTTAATTAGACATAAAATTTAACTTTATATCTAATAAATTAAATAATTTTCAAACTAATTAAATATGTCAATTAAAATTTCAAAAAAAATATTAATTACAACTTTGAAAATTTAACTTCAAAATGGACCAATTAAAGTTGGAATTTAAACTTTTTATACATACACATAAATCCTAAAACACCAATCCACCCAAATCTCAAAATCAAACCCCAGAACTAATTAAACCCAATCCCCAAATCTCTAGAGCACATATCCACCAAAATCTCAAAACCAAACTACAAACACCAAACCCCCCGAATCTCTAAAACACATATACACAAAAACTCAGCCAAACCCCAAAACATGTAAACCACAAACCATAAATCTCTAAATCCATAAGCCATGAGAGACCAAAAGTACCGACTCTAAACCTCAAACACTAAAACACCAAAAAACATGAAATTTCTTACCTATGCCCAAAACAACAAAACACTAAAGTCCACAATACCCCAAACATTAAAAGTACGAAATATCAAAATACCAAAACTCAAGTCCCTAATCCAAAAAAAATCAAACCTAAGAAAACATTTGAAACACCAATCCACCAAAATCTTAAAACCAAACCCTAAATCTCATTAACATCAAACCCCAAAAATGTCTAACCCCTAAACCAAATCTCAGAACTCCTTAATCACAAACCCTCAAATATCTAAAACACCCATCCACCAAAATCTCAAAACCAAACCCGAAAACTCCTTAACCCCAAACCCCCAAATATATAAAACACTATCCACCAAAATGTCAAAACACAACCCAGAAACATCTTAACCCCAAACACCAAAATCTATAAAACATTGATCCACAAAAATCTCTAAATCCCTAAACCATAAGAGGCTAAGAGTCCAACTTCTAAACACTAAACCATAAACCACGAAAATCCCACAAACAAACCCCAAAAATCTTTAATCCACAACCCCACAAATGTCTAAAACACCCCACCACCAGACTCTCAAAATCAAACCCCAAAATTAATTAACCTCAAACCCACAAATCTCTAAAACACCTATCCACCAAAATCTCAAACCCAAACCCCAAACACCAATCCACCAAAATCTCAAAACCAAACCAAAACTCCTTAGCTCCAAACCCCAAATCTATAAATCCCTAAACCATAAGAGACCAAAAGTTCAAACTATAAACCTCAAACACTAAAACACCAAAAACATAAAATTCCTTACCTATGCCCAAAACCACAAAACACTAAAGCCCACAAAACTCCAAAAATTAAAAGTGTGAAATGCCAAAATACCAAAACTCCAATACACAAAATCTGTAAATCCGTAATCCCAACAAAATTTAAACCCTAAGAAAATGTTTGAATTCTTAATCAAATTTAAAAATATGAATTTATAGTTTCATGGCGGATATTTCGGAAACACTCGTAAAAAATAGATAACAAAACAAAAAATCATATATAAGAGTAGTATTTTTTAGCTTAATTTTCCTAAAATAAAAATTGATTTGCAAACCGGCTCTTAAAGTTTAATTAGACATAAAATTTAAATTTATATCTAATAAATTAATTAATTTTCAAAATAATTAAATATGTCAATTAAAATTTCAAAAAATATATTAATTACAAATTTGAAAATTTAACTTCAAAACGGACCGATTAAAGATGGAATTTAAACTTTTTATACATACACATAAATCCTAAAACACCAATCCACCAAAATCTCAAAATCAAACCCCAAAACTCATTAAGCCCAAACCCCAAATCTCTAAAACACATATCCACCAAAATCTCAAAACCAAACTACAAACACCAAACCCCCGAATCTCTAAAACACATATCCACAAGAAACATGAAATTTCTTATCTATGCCCAAAACAACAAAACACTAAAGTCCACAATACCCCAAACATTAAAAGTATGAAATATCAAAATACCAAAACTCAACCAAACCCCAAAACATGTAAACCCCAAACCATAAATCTCTAAATTCATACATCATGAGAGACCAAAACACTAAAACATTTGAAACACCAATCCAACCAAATCTTAAAACCAAACCCTAAAACTCATTAACAACAAACCCCAAAATATCTGGACACCTAAACCAAATCTTGAAACTCCTTAACCACAAACCCTCAAATATCTAAAACACCCATCCGCCAAAATCTCAAAACCAAACCCGAAAACTCCTTAACCACAAACCCCCAAATCTCTAAAACACTATCCACCAAAATGTCAAAACACAACCCAAACACATCTTAACCCCAAACACCAAACTCTCTAAAACATTGATCCACAAAAATCTCTAAATCCCTAAACCATAAGAGGCTAAGAGTCCAACTTCTAAACACTAAACCATAAACCACGAAAAATCCAACAACCAAACCCCAAAACTATTTAATCCACAACCCCCCAAATGTCTAAAACACCACACCGCCCGACTCTCAAAATCAAACCCCAAAATTCATTAAGCTCAAACCCCCAAATCTCTAAAACGCATATCCAACAAAATCTCAAAATCAAACCCCAAACACCAATCCACCAAAATCTCAAAACCAAACCAAAACTCCTTAGCCCCAAACCCCAAATCTCTAAATCCCTAAACCATAAGAGACCAAAAGTTCAAACTATAAACCTCAAACACTAAAAACATAAAATTCCTTACCTACGCCCAAAACCACAAAACTCCAAAAATTAAAAGTATGAAATGCCAAAATACCAAAACTCCAATACACAAAATCTGTAAATCCCTAATCCCAACCAAATTTAAATCCTAAGAAAATGTTTAAATTCTTAATCAAATTTAAAAATATGAATTTATAGTTTCCAAAAGTTGGCGGATATTTCGGGAACACTCATAAAAAAATAGATAACAAAACAAAAAATCATATATAAGTGTAGTATTTTTTAGCTTAATTTTTCTAAAATAAAAATTGATTTGCAAACGGGGTCTTAAAGTTTAATTAGACATAAAATTTAACTTTATATCTAATAAATTAATTAATTTTCAAAATAAATAAATATGTCAATTAAAATTTCAAAAAAAATATTAATTACAAATTTGAAAATTTAACTTCAAAATGGACCAATTAAAGTTGGAATTTAAACTTACACATAAATCCTAAAACACCAATCCACCAAAATCTCAAACTCAAACCCCAAAAACTCCTTAAGCTCAGACCCCAAATATCTAAAACACATATCCACCAAAATCTCAAAACCAAGCTACAAACACCAAACTCCTGAATCTCTAAAACTCATACCCACAAAAAACTCAACCAAACACCAAACACGTAAACCCCAAACCATAAATCTCTAAATCCATAAACCATGAGAGACCAAAAGTACAGACTCTAAACCTCAAACACTAAAACACCAGCAACATGAAATTTCTTACCTATGCCCAAAACAACAAACCCTAAAGTCCACCGTACCCCAAACATTAAAAGTACGAAATATCAGAATACCAAAACTTAAGTCCCTAATCCAAAAAAAATCAAACCTAAGAAAACATTTGAAACACCAATCCACCAAAATCTTAAAACCAAACCCTAAAACTCGTTAACACCAAACCCCAAAATATATAAACCCGTAAACCAAATCTCGAAACTCCTTAACCACAAACCCTCAAATATCAAAAACACCCATCCACCAAAATGTCAAAACCAAACCCGAAAACTCCTTAACCCCAAACCCCCAAATCTCTAAAACACTATCCACCAAAATGTCAAAACACGACCCAAAACATCTTAACCCCAAACACCCAACTATCTAAAACACCGATCCACGAAAATCTCTAAATCCCTAAACCATAAAAGAGGATAAGAGTCCAAATTCTAAACACTAAACCATAACCCTAAAACATGAACATCTAACAACCAAACCCCAAAAACTCTTTAATCCACAACCTCAGAATGTCTAAAACACCATACCACCGGACTCTCAAAATCAAACCCCAAACTTCATTAACATCAAACCCTCAAATCTCTAAACACATATCCACACAACTCTCAAAATCAAACCCCAAACACCCAAATATGTCAAACACCACTCCATCAAAATCTCAAAACCAAACCAAAACTCCTTAGCCCCAAACTCCAAATCTTTAAATCCCTAAACCATAAGAGACCAAAAGTTCAAAATATAAACCTCAAACACTAAACCACCAAAAACATAAAATTCCTTACCTATGCCTAAAACAGCAAAACACTAAAGCTCACAAAACTCCAAAAATTAAAAGTATGAAATGCCAAAATACCAAAACTCCAATACACAAAATCTGTAAATCCGTAATCCCAACAAAATTTAAATCCTAAGAAAATGTTTGAATTCTTAATCAAATTTAAAAATATGAATTTATAGTTTCCAAAATTTGGCGGATATTTCGAGAACACTGGTAAAAAATAGATAACAAAACAAAAAATCATATATAAAAGCAGTGTTTTTTAGCTTAATTTTCCTAAAATAAAAATTGATTTGCAAACGGGCTCTTAAAGTTTAATTAGACATAAAATTTAACTTTATATCTAATAAATTAATTAATTTTCAAAATAATTAAATATGTCAATTAAAATTTCAAAAAAAATATTAATTACGAATTTGAAAATTTAATTTCAAAATGGACCAATTAAAGTTGGAATTTAAACTTTTTATACATATACATAAATCCTAAAACACCAATCCACCAAAATCTCAAAACCAAACTACAAACACCAAACCCCCGAATCTCCAAAACACATATCCACAAAAAACTCAACCAAACCCCAAAACACGTAAACACCAAATCATAAATCTCTAAATCCATAAACCATGCGAGACCAAAAGTACAGACTCAGAACCTCAAACACTAAAACACCAAAAACATGAAATTTCTTACCTATGCCCAAAACAACAAAACACTAAAGTCAACAATATCCAAACATTAAAAGTACGAAATATCAAAATACCAAAACTCAAGTCCCTAATCGAGAAAAAATCAAACCTAAGAAAACATTTTAAACACCACTCCACCAAAATCTTAAAACCAAACCCTAAAACTCATTAACACAAAACCTCAAAATCTCTAAACCCCTAAACAAAATCTCGAAACTCCTTAACCACAAACCCTCAAATATCTAAAGCACTCATCCACTAAAATCTCAAAACCAAACCCAAAAACTCATTAACCCCAAACTCCCAAATCTCTAAAACACTATCCACTAAAATGTCAAAACACAACCCAAAAACATCTTAACCCTTAACACCCAAAACTCTAAAACACTGATCCACAAAATTCTCTAAATCCCTAAACCATAAGAGGCTAAAGGTCCAAATTCTAAACACTAAACCCTAAAGCCTAAATCATAACCCACGAAAATCCCACAACCAAACCCCAAAACTATTTAATCAACAACCCCAAATGTATAAAACACCCCACCAACTGACTCTCAAAATCAAACTCCAAGATTCATTAACATCAAACCCCAAATCTATAGAACGTGTATCCACCAAGATCTAAAAATCAAACCCCAAACACTCGAATATGTCAAACACCAATCCACCAAAATCTCAAAACCAAACCAAAACTCCTTAGCCCCAAACCCCAAATATCTAAATCCCTAAACCATAAGAGACCAAAAGTTCAAACTATAACCTCAAACACTAAAACACCAAACACATAAAATTCCTTACCTATGCCCAAAACCACAAAACACTAAAGCCCACAAAACTCCAAAAATTAAAAGTATGAAATGCCAAAATACCAAAACTCCACTACACAAAATCTGTAAATCCGTAATTCCAACAAAATTTAAATCCTAAGAAAATGTTTGAATTCTTAATCAAATTTAAAAATATGAATTTATAGTTTCAAAATTTGGCGGATATTTCGGGAATACTCGTAAAAAATAGATAACAAAACAAAAAATCATATATAAGAGTAGTATTTTTTAGCTTAATTTTCCTAAAATAAAAATTGATTTGCAAACCGGCTCTTAAAGTTTAATTAGACATAAAATTTAACTTTATATCTAATAAATTAATTAATTTTCAAAATAATTAAATATGTCCATTAAAATTTCAAAAAAAATATTAATTACAAATTTGAAAATTTAACTTCAAAATGAACCAATTAAAGTTGGAATTTAAACTTTTTATACATACACATAAATCCTAAAACACCAATCCACCAAAATCTCAAAACCAAACCCCAAAACTCATTAAGCCCAAACCCCAAATCTATAAAACACATATCCACCAAAATCTCAAAACCAAACTTCAAACACCAAACCCCGAATCTCTAAAACACATATCCACAAAAAACTCAACCAAACCCCAAAACATGTAAACCCCAAACCATAAATATCTAAATTCATAAATCATGAGAGACCAGAAGTACAGACTCTAAACCTCAAACACTAAAACACAAAAAACATGAAATTTCTTATCTATGCCCAAAACAACAAAACACTAAAGTCCACAATACCCCAAACATTAAAAGTATGAAATATCACAATACCAAAACTCAAGTCCCTAATCCAAAAAAAATCAAACCTAAGAAAACATTAGAAAACATTTGAAACACCAATCCACCAAAATCTTAAAACCAAACCCTAAAACTCGTTGACACTAAACCCCACAATATATAAACCCATAAACCAAATCTCGAAACTCCTTAACCACAAACCCTCAAATGTCTAAAACACTCATCCACCAAAATATCAAAACCAAACCCGAAAACTCCTTAACCACAAACCCCAAATCTCCAAAACACTATCCACCAAAATGTCAAAACACAACCCAAAAACATCTTAACCCAAACACCCAAATCTCTAAAACACTAATCCACACAAAACTCTAAATCCCTAAACCATAAGAGGCTAAGAGTCCAAATTCTAAACCTCAAACACTAAAACACAACAAACATAAAATTCTTTACCTATGCCCAAAACAACAAAACATTAAAGCGGACAATATCTCAAACATTAAAAGTATGAAATATCAAAATACCAAAACTCCAATACACAAAATCTCTAAATCCCTAATCCCAAAAAAAAATTGAACACAAACAAAATGTTTGAATTCTTAACCAAATTTAAAAATATGAATTTGTAGTTTCCAAAATTTGGCGGATGTTTCTGGAACACTAGTAAAAATTAGATAACAAAAAGATAAATCATATATGGGAATAGTGATTATGAGATTAATTTTCTAAAATAAAAATTGATTTGTTGAGAATAGAGGGATGAACACTTCAAACCTCGAGCTTCTTCACAAGAAAGACTCAATTTGAACACCAAATCTTCAAGCTTCTTAAGTTCTTCAATGGAATTTCTCCAACAATTGAAGAAAATCGAGAGAGAACATCAGGAGAGAGAGAAGATAATTGTCTCACAATTCTACCGAGAGAGAGAGTTGGATAACAATTGAGTCTTACTCGATTAAGCAAGGAGCTCAAAAAATCCAACCTTCAGTGGGAAAAGGGTTGAGGCTTAAAGTGTGGTGTCTCTAGCATGGGAGAACCCACTTAAGAATTATAAATTATTATAATAATTAATTAATTAATTAAAAAAAAATTAATTAATTTTTTTATTATTTAATTTAATATCAAATATTAATTAAATAATAAAACTAACTCCGGTTTTCCAAAAACCGACTTTTCTAATATGAATCACTATTCATATTTTTCTCCGGTCAAGTATTTAAATCATATTTAAATATGTCTTCCTCTGGTCACATATTTAAATCATATTTAAATATGTCCAACCTCGATCAACAGACCCAAATTTGGATTTCTCCAAATTCTTCCCTATAGCACTGTTACACAACTTTATCCGAGCTAGCCAAGAGAACCTAAAGGACCTACAGATCATGAGCTCCAACGATACGAGATTATCCGGTCAAAACTCTTTTAACCAAATCAATCAACATTCGTCAAACCCCCGGAGACTCTACTAAAGTCTGAGGGCTGCACTCTCCTCACTATAGATATATTATGTCCTCTTGATATAACCTTCATCGGTAAGTCGATCCTTCATAGGTTGTTCGTAATCGCAGTTGGGTTATTTATACCGTTTAACCCTTGCATTACATCTTGTTCCTTAAGTACCACTGACACCTCTAATGAACAATTGATTTGTGGTCCAACCAGCAGATCAGATCCCTCTCTGGCTAGGAGAGGGTGAACGCTCATTGTTCAAGCCCCGGAGTCAGCTATTAAGGGAACAACCTATCTACTAACCCTAAAGAGCGGGTTATGAGTGAATTCCATCTTGTTGTACTATGTCCTCAACCACCTATTCGAGTTTATCTCCAAGATGATAGAATTATTGAGTCGACGCTAATTAGTCACTCTCACCCGTGCAAGTCAAATGATACTCTTGAATAAATAGGAGTGCATAGCGAGCTCAAGATTAAAATTTATATTGGAAGCAATAATTAAATTAACAAAGGTTGTTAATATAGCTGGGGTTCTTCTCAAATGTTGAGAAAGCCTTGATGCAGTGGAAGGATTATGTGATAACCCGGTCCACTGTATTGGCTCGTCATATGACTCTAGTTATCATACTCGATGATGACAGTGAGCACATAGACAAGGACTAGTTTATTAATATTCAATAAAAAGAATAGAGAAATGCCTCATTTTAATGATTATTTTTTTCAACAAAAAGTTCATCAAATAATACTTATAAATCTTTACCAAAAAACAATAAAACGGAAAATTCCTTTCCCAAAACCCCTAAACCATAAACTCGAAAACACAAAAACTCCCCAATTTCAAACCCCAACTTAAAAGTACAAACACCAAACATCAAAACTAACAAATTCTTTAAACTCCAAATAATCAAAACCCAAAACTAAAAATTATAGATTTTTTTAAGAATACATTTAATCATTTAACAATATTGATTAGAAATTTTAGCTTGCAATAGATCAAAATTTGACCCATCCCAAACAAAATTTGAAAAATCCCGACATAGTTCAATGAATTCAAATCGGAATTGGTCGAATTCCAAGTGTCATCCAATGAATCCTACTAGAGTTGCATAAAGTACATGAAGTATGATCATGAAATAAGTAATGAATTCTTAAAAAAATCTACAATTTCTATGGGAGAAGATGCAACAATAAGTCTCCCCCGATAGTAATTCCTATTTTTTTTTTTTTAAACTTACAACTAAAATTTTCCTTTTGTTTCCTTTTATATTTTCTTCCTATCTAGTTTATTAATATTCAATAATAAAAAAAAGAAATACCTTATTTTAAAGATTATTTCTTTCAAAAAAAAAAATAAAAAATCAATAAAATAATACTTCTAAATCTTTACCAAAAAAAATATATATATAAAACGGAAAACTCCTTACCCAAAACACCAAGCCCCCATTATTGAAACCCAAACCTCAAAACCATTAACTCAAAACAAAAAACTCCCAAATTTCAAAACCCGAAATATAAAAGTCTAAACTATAAAAACACAAACCCTAAACTCCAAAAAATCAAATCTTTAAACCCAATTCCGATTTGAATTCAATGAAATCTGTCCGGATTTTACAAATGTGGTTTGGAATGTGTCAAATTTTGGTCAGCTCAAATTACTAATCATTATTGTTATAGGATTAAATGTATTCTTAAAAATAATCTACAATTTTTTATTGTTTGGTTTTGGATATTTGAGGTTTAGGAATTTTGAGATTTTGTGGTTTGGTGTTGGGACCTTTAAGTCTTAGGGTTTGAATTTTGGGAGTTTTCGCGTCTTCGAGTTTATGGTTTTGGGGTTTTGGGAAATAAATTTTCCGTTTTAGTGTTTTTCGGTAAAGATTTATAAGTATTATTTGATGAATTTTTTGTTGAAAAAAAGAATCTTTAAAATGAGGCACTCGAATTTGACCAATTCCGATTTGAATTCAATGAAATATGTCGAGATTTTACAAATCTTGTTTGGAAAGTGTCAAATTTTAGTCTCTTGCAAGCTCAAATTACTACTCATTATTGCTAAATGATTAAACGTATTCTTAAAAATTGGACAAATTTTATTTTTTGGTTTTAGTTAGTTGGGTTTAATGATTTTGAGATTTTGGGTATGAGGTTTTGATGTTTTAGTGTTTTGGACTTTTGAGTTTGGGTTTGAAATTTTAGAGTTTTTGTATTTTTCGAGTTTATGTTCTAGGGGTTTTGGGAAAGGAATTTTCCGTTTTAGTGTTTTTTTATAAAGATTTATAAGTATTATTTGATTAAATTTTTGTTGAAAAAAATAATCTTTAAAATGAGGTATTTCTCTATTCTTTTTATTGAATATTAATAAATTAGATAGAAAGAAATATAAAATGAAATAAGAGGAAAATTGTACTTATAGATTTAAAAAAAAAAAAAAAATACGAATTGCTATCGGGATTTTACAAATGAAACAAGATGGAAATTGTACATGTAGTTTTTGTGTTTTTCGGGTTTAGGGTTTTGAGGTTTAGGGGTTTCATGATTTGGCGTTTTATGGTCTCACGCGCATGAGATATCTGGTAGTCGCCTGCGTGCGCGACTACCCGATGTCCCATGCGCGCACGCCTCCAGATTGATATGAGCCGTCCACGCCAGTTTCCACCAGATCAAACGCCTTCAACTCCCGCAACTGCATCGTCTTTCCCATGCGCGCGTCCTCACGCGATTTGAGCCCCCAAGTTTGCCTAATTTGATTTTTTATTCAATTTTAATTATTTGATTTTGATTTAGTCTTCTCATTGTGTTTTATGATGTCTTTGTGTCGTATAATTTATTGATAAGTTTGATTGTGATCTTTGTTATAATCAATTAAATTAGGAAATTTATACTTCATGCATGATTCCGGTCAAGTATACTAAGTTTTTTCATTCGAGAAATTGTTTTATTTATGTATGCATGCGATCAAAATTACAATTAGACGAGAGTTATGCCTTTGGATTAGAAATTCGGTAAGATTATATTTTTCACTCGTTTTATGTTAAATTTTTAGTTTTAATTACAACAACATCCCAAAACCCCCAATTTTTTTTTTATATTTTTTTTTAAATTACTTCTAACTGAATTAATTACATTGGTTCTCTTGGGAATCAACCTAGTTCTATTATTTCTACAAGCTAGAATAGAAGAGTTCGAAATTATAAATTTATTATGGCGGGCTTCGACAACCCGACCAAATTTGACGTTGTTGTCGGGAATCTTCATTTTTAGTTTCTCACTGTTCAATTTAATTTAATTTATTTTTATTGTTGTTTATGACCTGAGAAAACAACACATACACTAAAGAATGAGACAAAAAAAAGTGAGTTGAACGATAATGACCATTATGAGATTTTGAAACAAGAAGAGATGACAGGCAACGTAGAAACGAAAACCCTCAAACAACTGGCAGTACTAGATTGAGATCTACAACCTTTGTGCATCCTCTATCTTACTTTCACATGTGAGCTTAAATTCATTGTAATTCACTTACTCCCTTATTTTCATGGTAATGCATGTGAAGATCCACCTAAACACTTGATAAAATTTCACGTAGTATGCTCTGGGATGAAGCTCCATGGAGTGATCGATGAGCAACTAAATTTAAGAACCTTATTGGTGTTTCATAATACATCAATGCTCATTCAAAATGCATTTCAAACATTTCAAATATATCATTACCGTTATTAGTCAATTGAAGTACTTTAAAAGTTGCTAGAAAGGGTAAATTGGAATATTAGAAAAAATAGAATTCAGATTTTGAAAATTTTAGGGCATATTAGTTGATACCCAATTAGTTAAAGCATTGCCAGTGAACCGACCCAATCCGACCCGGTTCGGTTCATATAAAACCGATTCAGATTTCCTTCCTCCAAACCTGATTCGATTCATTCGTTTATTTTTTATTTTTTTTTTTATCAAAAACCAAACCAAACCGACCCATTTCACCCTACAAGAGTGGGGGGTAGGGAAAAGGACCAAGAAAATGAAAGATGAAGATAAAGATATTGGTATTGCAAGCCCTTCTTATAGCCAACATGTTAATGGCGTCCCGAATTACACTCACCGCCTCCATCCATCCAGTTCTTAAAAGGGCATACTCGCTCTCCATTTCCTCTCCGACTCATTTATCAAAATCACTTCCTTGTCCCCTCTGGTCATCTTCCTTCTCCTTCTGCCTTCACAACCTTCACAAGTCTGTTACCTCTTCTTCCATCCATTCCTTTTCTTCCTGTTCTCCGCTTCCTGCTATGTCAATGACTGCTTCTGCCGCCGTGGATGAAATTCCCCAATCGAATCCTCTCCTCCAAGACTTTTATTTTCCGCATTTCGATGCTGTGGAAGCTAATCACGTTCGTCCGGGCATTCTTACGCTTTTGAAGAAGCTCGTATGTCCCTTTTTTGTTGTTTAATAGTCCCGTCTTAATTATTTCTCTAGGCTTTAATTGCTTAACTTTTGGTATTTGATTAATCTTTTTAATTTTACTTCCCCTCTTTAATTGGGCAACGCTTTCTCGGGCCGATCGTATGCATGCGGGACTTTCAGGAGGGTGATTTAGAGGAATTGGAGCGAACAGTGGAGCCATCTTGGTCAAAATTGGCTGAGCCTTTAGAGAAGATTGTAGACCGTTTGAACGTGGTTTGGGGTATTGTCAACCATCTCAAGTCTGTTAAGGATACTGCTGATCTTCGGATTGCCATCGAAGAAGTTCAGGTATCTTCACCACATTTGGAAGAGCGTTTACGTTTATGTTGGAGGTAGCATATTTTGCATGGTTATTTTTGCATTAACCAGAGATCGAAGAGAGAAACCTATGTAATGATGTACTCATAGTGGAAACCCATGTACAACAAAATCAGTTGAGTGGGGTGACATAATAAATCAGCATAATCTCGAGTGTTTTTAATATAAAAGTAGTTCGTGCTACATTTCGAGAATGATAATAGAAATTCTTCAGTCCTCCCTAACTGCTTCTCGCCCGTAAAATTAGGACAATTGGGAGCAAACCATGGAAAATTATTCATCATTCAGAAGACCAAGAAATAAATAAACAAACCTGCATTCGAAATTATTTAGTGACAAAATGTTCTTTCTAGCTTGTCCTTTTACTCAATAGATCTACTTTTGGTCACGAGACTTGAGCTATCTTACTCATTTCTTCTACAAGACTAATGTTACTTATTGTGGCTGCAGCCGGATAAAGTAAAATTTCAGCTTAGGTTGGGGCAAAGCAAACCTATTTACAATGCTTTTAAAGCTATTCGAGAATCCCCCGAGTGGAACACACTCAATGATGCTCGCAAACGCATAGTGGAATGTCAGTATTTCAATTTTCTTGTATCTTGTCTATTAAAATGATTATTTCGCTCGTTCTTTCTATTCGTTCACACTGCTTCATTGCTACTTCATAAGAGTTTGCGTGCAGTGAATTGATCATAGTCTTGTCAAATAACACGGGAAGGATATTTTTGGACTTCCCTTGGGCAATAATCTGAAGAGCCAGAAAGATTTTTGGAATCCTGTGTTGGAAAAGGTTCATAAGCGTTTAAAAAAAACGGTTTAGAAGCGGTTGCCTACTTGGGAAAGAGTCTTCTTCTCTAAGGGGGGAGACTCACCCTTATACAGTTGGTGCTTAGTAAGATTCCAAGTTACTTCATGTCTCTTTTTACGATTCCAGTTGGGGTGAGTAAGAAAATTGAGAGAGTAATGAGGATTTTCTTGTGGGGAGGTGCGGATGAGGGGGGTGGGTCCCAATGTTGAAGCCCGTGGAGCTAGGAGGTCTAGGAGTTTGGTAGCTTAAGATGGTAACGAGGCTTTCCTCGCCAAGTGGTTGTGTCGTTTCTTCATGTAGCCTAACACGTGGCTTAAGGTGATAGTGAATAGGTATGACCCTCATTGGATTGCAAGTGGTGGTTCTAGGGGCCTTAGCAAAAACCTCTAGAAAGCTATCTCCCCTAGATATTTATTGTTCTGTTGGGGAAGGTTCAAAGGTTATGTTTATTTTTGGGAGGATCGTTGGATGGGTGATGAACCTCTATGTGCTCTGTTTCTGCCGTTATACCATTTTTTTTTTGAAAAGGTATCGAACTTTCATTGAGGAAAAATGAAAGAATACACGGGCGTACAAAAAAACAATAGCCCCCAATCAAGGAAGGAACCCCGCTATAAAAAAGGGCTCCAATCTCGGAGAATAACGTTCAAAGAATAATTACAAAACAAACGCGTCACCGACGCCCACAAAGAAACATGGAATCTGCTAAGGGACCAGACAACCCACGAGTTCGTCTCAACCCCTCTAAAAATCCTATTGGTTCTTTCTAACCACAACCACCACAAAATAGCACACACACTCGCTTGCTAAAGGAACTTTCCTTTCTCCCTACACGGCGGATGGAGAAGGAACTCCTCGATCAACATCCTAAGATCCCTGGGTCTAGCCAAAAGGAAGCCAAACACCTAAAAAAACAAATCCCAAACGGACTGAGCAAAATTACAGCTCCACAGGATGTGATCCAAGTCTTCCTCCGCCCTCTGACAAAGGATGCAACAAGATGGGCCCACAAAAGGAACCGACCTCCTCGCAAGCCGATCTAAGGTATTAACCCTTCCGTGTAAAACCTGCCAAGTAAAAAAAAAACCCTTCTTTGGGACCTTCATCAGAGGGCAGAAAAAACCGACTCACCACCCAGGGAGGGGTCCAACAACCGACGAAAAATAGACCCACACGAGAATCCCTCAATCGGATTGGGAGACCAGGTGCGAAAATCCCTCCTTCCCATCGAAAGAACACAATCCCCAACAAGAGAAAGAAGAGTTAGAACCTCTGACGTATCTCTATCAGATAGTGCCCGACGGAAACCCGAGACAAGGAAGGAGAGCCCCCCGAAGAAATGACAACCTCAGACCCGACCCGATTTTTCATGTCCGAAAGATGGAACGATCGAGGGAATAAGGAACAAAGAGGATGCTCCCCCACCCACCAATCCTCCCAAAACAAGGTGTCATCCCCATTCCCTACGGAAAACCGAACAAGGCTAGTAAAAATGGGGAGCTGAAGAGAAATATCCTTCCACGGATTCCTGAAAGTGCCTTTAATCCCCTCCGAGACCCTCTCAAAGGGATGAGAACCATGCTTACTACCAATGATCCTATGCCACAAGGAATTAGTTTCAAGGGGGAAACACCAAAGCCATTTAGCCAACAACGTTTTATTACGAAACCTTTAATTCCTTAATTGAAGGCCCCCAAGGCTCATCGGCTTTCCGATTGTATCCCACTCCACCAGATGCGTCCTTTTCCCTTCCTCAATCCCATCCCATAAAAAGTTCCTCATGAGCTTCTCCACGGACTTACAAACGGAACACGGGGCTCTAAATAGGGAAAGGAAATAAATGGGGTACCACTCAAGACTTACCGAATGGGGTTAGTCTCCCCCCTTTAGAGACAAACTTTTTCTTCCAACTCGCCTGTCTTTTACGAACCTTAGCCACCGCCGACTCCCAAAACGGAATGGTCCGAGGGTTATGGCCCAGCGAAAGACCCAAATAGGAAGAAGGTAACAAGCCATCCTCGCACTCAACAAGGGACACCCAACTAGCCACCTTGTTCAAGTCGTAGTTTAAACCAAGGATCTGACATTTACTCCTATTGATCTTTAACCCGAACATGGATTCAAAGAAGGTTAGAACGTGATTCAAGCTGAGGAAGGACTCTTCCTTACCCGAACAAAAGAAAATAATATCATCCGCAAACTGAAGATGGGATAGCTGAACTCTATCCCGACCCACCTCAAAGCCTTCCAGAATCCGATCCTCCACCCCTTTAGAGATAATTCTGCTAAGAACGTCCACCATAATCAGGAAAAGGAAAGGGGAGAGAGCATCCCCTAATGGCTTTAATCCTTCCTTCGGGACTCCCATTAATCAGAATAGAATACATCACTGAACTTAAGCACATCCCAATCCAAGTGCGCCACTTAGGGCCAAAACCTTTCTTTTAAAGAACCTTATCAATAAAAGTCCAATCCACGTGATCATAAGCCTTATCGAAGTCAATCTTGAAGATAACCCCTTCCTTCCACCTTCCTCTATAATCCTCAATTGCCTCGTTGGCGATGAGGGCCTGGTCCAAAATCTGACGACCCGCAATGAAAGCACCTTGGGAATCCAAAATAGTAGACGAAAGTACCTTCTTCAGCCTATTGGCAAGGACCTTAGCGATAATCTTATAAGCATTAGTGACCAGACTAATGGGTCTAAAATCCTTCACCCTCGGGGGGTACCTTATACCAGTTAAGAGCCCCACCCCCCACAACCGTATTATCCAAGGGTTCTGCACAGGGGAACATAGCTCCCAACAAAGCCAAAATTCGCAAAAGGAGGGGTTGCCCCATTGAAACTAACTCTCGAGCCACCATATAATGACCCAACCATGGAACCACAATCCCCGAATGGGTACAAGTTCGAAGGAGACAAGGCACTCCCAGGAACCGAGTAAGGATTAAAGGAGATAGGATACATCGTATTACCACCCAAATTTCCGAACCCCCCGTTCCCCAGAACTGAAAAAGCAAGAGGATTCGGAAATCCCGAGTCGACACACCCAACCCTCCCTCCCTCAACAAGGCCCAATTGTGAAGGAAAATGAATCAAAGAAGGAATGCGTACCTGATCTGACAAACCGGTCGAGATTACCTTAGGAGACTGATGAGGAGATGACTCCTTCGTTGACCCGATCTGAAGAGTCTTTAAATAGCCCATTGACGAACCAAGCGTAGCTTGCGGAGAAGACGACTGCCCAACGAACCCCCGAACTCGAGCGGAATCTTCATCATCGTCGAGAAGAAGTCTTTTCTCCTCGTCAAACACCGAAGCAAGGTTAAACAATTCAACTTCCTTTGCTTCTGGAGAAGAAAGGAATGATTCACTCTTTGAATAATTCACAATCGAAGGGTCGGACCCAAAATCCTCTTCAACCCCCAAACAATCAGACTGATCCATGCTTAAAGCCCAATCGACACCCTGACTATTTGTGGCATCGAACGCATGGGCAACAGCAACATCAATTAAAATTTCTCTAGGCCCAGTAGAAGGCGGCCCACGAAGAATCCCTTTCCCCTTAGCCGGTTGTTGAAGCCCAATCGAAGTCGACTGATTCTTCAAAACGTCAACTGACGGAGGGTGTTTTTTCTTGGATTTTTTTTTTTTTTTTTTTTTTTTTTTTTTTTTAAAATTTTATTATGGATTTTTAGTGGTCCCGTTTTTTTTTTCCTTTATCAATCAAAGTCTGAGGCCCAACACTCAACTGCCCACCTTCCCTAACAACCTCAAGCCCGTTGGAACCAAAATTAGATTTGGAAGGGGTGGAGAGTCACCATAAAAAAACATTCCAAATCTAATATCAGTCTAATCGGAAAAAAACACCTCCCCGTGTTTCAGGTAACACACCACCAGAATAAGGCGTCCGCTCTCCCCTTCGCTGAAAAACTAACCTCCTCCGACCAACACTCTTCCTCTCTAATATCATCGAAAGAGAGTAAACCTCCACACAACTCAGCTATAGCAACTATCATGTTTCTCGTTCTGAGTAAAGAGGGGATATCCAACGCCGTAACCCAACCCCCTTCAAACTTGGATCGTCTTCCTTCGGCCACTTTCTTAGAGTCCCACAAATGAACCACCGCGTTCAACATTTTCAGATCCTTCAAACCCCTTCCCTTAGCCTTCTGGACGACAAAATTCGCTTCCCCTGGACTACCACACAATCCCACTGCTAAGTTATCGCCAAACGACTTGAGATCATACCAACATTGCCAAAATTTTGGATGCAGTCTTTGATAGACCACCACTCGGAATCCATCGCCAACCTTTCCACTAAGATCGACGAAGATTAGTCATCGCCTCCCCTAACGCCTGCCAACCTTTACCATCTACGCCTTCAGGAGTGAACAAGGAGGACTTCTTGCCCATAAACGATTCCACCGAAAGAAGCCCAAACCTTCCCCTTTTATTAGAACTCTGGAAGAAAACCACCGCTGTATTCAGACGTCGTCTTCTCCAGAAGCCTGAAGGATTATCTAGCTTCAACACCGCCCAGAAGCAGTCCCGAACCCAAGCTAAGGACCCCAAATCCAACTCTAAAACCCCTGCTATCGATCCTCTACGCTCCTCCAAAGTTACGAACCTACCACAACCACTATTTCGAAGGTGAAACACCTTCCAATCGATGTTCACCCTCTTCATAGTGCAGTACCAGAACTTACATTTTGAGGGAGTGGGAGAGGGAGAGGGGGAGGGAGGAGGGGAGGGAGGAGGAGGGGGAGAGAGATGGGGGACCCCACCAAAGTGTTGGAAGGAGTAACCCACGAGTTTGGCTTCCTAAACCTGGGGTCCCCAAACCCTTGCCCCAAATGTGGTTTTGGGTTTGGAACTCAAAACCACCCCCCAAAAAAAGATTCAATTTTCTTCATTGTGGTTTTGGGTTTGGAACTCAAAACCACCCCCAAATGTGGTTTTTCTTCATTGTGGAAGGTGAAAGTCCCAAAAAAGATTCAATTTTTTGTGTGGTTGGCCATTCATGGCAGAGTGAACACTTTAGACCGGCTTCTGAAGAAAAAGTTTACCTTGGTTGGTCCTTTCTGCTGCATTCTTTGTCAGAGGGCGGAGGAAGACCTGGATCATTTGTTATGGAATTGTAAGTTCGCTCGGGATGTCTGGAATTCTTTTTTTGAGGTGTTCGGCGTCCAGTTTGCTAGGCACAGGTGCCTTAGAGAGATGATCGAGGAGTTCCTTCTCCATCCGCCATTTTGGGAAAAAAGAAATTTCTTGTGGCAGGCTGGGATCTGTGCGGTTTTATGGGGTTTATGGGGGGAAAGGAACAACAAAACTTTTAGAGGTTCAGAAAGGGACCCAAGTGCTATTTGGTCCCTTGTTAGATTTCAAGTTTCTTTGTGGGCGTCGGTGACGCGACTTTTTTGTAATTACTCTATAGGTCTTTTATTACTTGATTGGACCCCTTTTCTTTAAGGGTTGTTCCCTCGGGCTCTTCTTTTTTGGATGCCCTTGTATTCTTTCATTTTTTTCTCAATAAAAGTTTGGTACCTTATAAAAAAAAAAACCACCCCCCAAACGCCCCATTTGTTTTCAAAACATGCCCACTCTTTGAATCTTCATCCCAATAGTCAAAGTCACTTTTTTTTACTCCGGAGATTAAAATCCTACAAGGATTGACAATTCAGTGTTGTTGGGTTAGACAATTGTTTTGTGAGATTAGCTGAGACACTCAAGTTGGCTCAAACACCCATGGACATCCAAAAAAGCAACCCCTTGGTTCTGATGGGCATAAAGGTTTGGGAATGTTATGCTATCAACCGTACATTCTTTTGGACTCTTTGATGTGAGAGGAATGGATGGATCTTTAGTGATGAACACTCTACATTTTATAGTTTTATGGATTTGGTCATTTTTAATGCTCTTTATTGGTGTAAATGTAAACATCCATTTAGTCTTTCCTTTATAATTACGAATTGACGAATTTTCTTGTAATCCACCTTTTGGTGTTTGGAGTTTTTACTCATTTTTCTCATTTCATACACCAATGGAATATGTTTCCATTTTCAGAAATGTTATAGGAAAGTGGTTGAGAACCCAACCACACATCCTTCCAAAATTGGTTTGGCCTTTTTGTTGTATCCTTTGTCAAGAAGGTAGAGGAAGATCTTGATCATATGTGGAATTGCAATTTTGCTCGGGTTGTTTGGAGCCTCTTTTTCGAGGTGTTCGGCTTTCAGCTTGCTAGACACAGATGTTGTAGAAAGATGATCGAGGAGTTTCTTCTACATCTGCCATTTCGCGAGAAGGGAAGGTTCTTGCGGCAGGCGGGTGTGTGTGTTATTTTGTGGGGTTTGTGGGGTGAGAGTAACAATAAAACCTTTCGAGGGTTCGAGAGATCCCCTTGTGATGTTTGGTCTCGCATTAGGTTCTATGTTTCCTTTTGGGCGTCAGTGACGCCGTTTTTTTTGTAATTATTCGTTAGGCTTGATTTTGCTTGATTGAAGTCCCTTTCTTTAGTAGGGTTCTTTTTGTGGGCTTAGTTTTTTTTGGATGCCATTGTATTCTTTCATTTTTATTTAATAAGGTACCAAACTTTCTTTGAGAAAAAAATGAAAGAATACAAGGCCTGAAGGAAGGCCCCTTAAAGAAAAATGGTCCAATCAAGTAATAAAAGACCTATAGGGTAATTACAAAATAACCGCTTCACCGACGCCCAGTAGGGGTGGCCATCGGTCGGTCAATGTTGGTTTTGGGTGGAAACCGCCACCGACCACCGACATGTCGGTTTTCGACGGTTTGGGAGAGGTGGGTGACGCCGATTGACCAACCACACGGTCGACCGGTCGGTTTTGGCAGTGATGTTGAGGTGCTCGCCTAAGGCGAGAGGCTCACTTAGGCGAGGCCGTCTGAGGGTACTGTGCCTTGAAGGTAGCCAGGTGAGTGTCTTCAACCAGGCGTTCGCCTGGATGCGGCTTTTGTCGCCTTCTTACGCCTTCACCATATGCTAAGGCGTGCACCTGTCTTCTTTTTAGAAAAAAAATATTTCATAGCATGTGAGAAATGGAAGAGTTGTGGGAGAAGAAGAGTCGGAAGATTAAGAAGTCAAAGAAAATGAAGGAGAAGAATGAGAAGAAGTAGAAGAAAAAGTAAAAAATAAGAAGTCATGAAGGTTAAAAAGGAAAAAGAATATTAAGAAGTCATGATGATTAAAAAGGAAAAAGAAGATTAAGAAGATGAAAAGTCTGCTTTTAGAAAAAAAAGAAATGAAAAGTCTGAAGTTTAAGAATTTACTCTCTTTACCAATTAATATGTGATGCATGACACTAACGAGAGCTTGCTGCATGCAACACCTCTCCTCCATGACTGATAGATGGGCTATTTCTTTCTTCCAATTAATTTGTCTTGGTACTATTATTTTCTACTTAATATCTTTATGTCTTTATGGCCGAAGGAGAAAAGTGGGCCAACAAATGACATTATTTAAAGCATGTTCTGTTTAATAGTTTGATATTTTCATATTTTAAAAATTAAGTATTTTTTATACTTTTTTTTTTTATAAGAAACATCAAAGGGCTATATTTTTTATACCTATAATAACTATATTTAGTATTTTATTTACTGCGCCTTGCATCACTCAGGCGACGGATTTTTGTCGCCTTACGAGTGCGCCTTGCGCTTTGAAAAAGAAATATGGTAAATGAAGAAGAAATGAGGGAGAGAACCAAAATTAATGAGGAGTGAGGGAGTAATTGGCGTGTGGAAGAGTGAAAATTAAAGATGAGAGAGAGTAGTTGGTGCATGGGAGAGTGAAATGAGAGAAAAAAAAGGAGATGTGATATTTGATTGGAAAGATTTATTAAAAAAAAGAATTGCTTGAATCAGTGCATTTTTCACGTGAATGTGAATGTCAAGAGGATGTCGGTCGCCAGTCTGATTTTACAGTAAACTGACTCCGACCGAACAGTTCTCTAAACCGATCAACTGACGTCGGTTGGGTCGAGTTGGTCATTTTTTCGGTTTGGTTTGTCCACCCCTAACGCCCACAAAGAAACAAACCTTCGTTTTTTCTCAAGGAAGGTTTCTTAAAAAAAAGAAAAAAATCCTTCCAAAATTCAATCCCTTTTCCATTGCCTGATTTGGTTTGAGAATGTTTTGGTACTTAAAATAAACGTTGATGGATAAAGTAAATTTATCTTGGTCCATTACTTGTAAACCTCTAAAACACATCCTTTTGTTGGACTATCTATTTATGGACAGATAATTTGATGGTTGAATGTTTTGAAGTTTATCCGTACTGTTTCTTGATTCTTTTTTCTTGGGCTTGTTGTTTATATTATGATACTTCATTAGAATTTTAGTGTTGAGAGGTCTTGGGAAGTGGTTTGGGATAACATTAGATTTACTACTACATTAGAATTTTAGTGTTGAGAGGTCTTGGGATAACATTAGATTTAATACCTCTTCATTAGAATTTTAGAGGAGTTGAGAGGTCTTGGGAAGTGGTTTGGGATAACATTAGATTTACTACTACTTCATTAGAATTTTAGTGTTGAGAGGTCTTGGGATAACATTAGATTTAATACCTCTTCATTAGAATTTTAGAGGAGTTGAGAGGTCTTGGGAAGTGGTTTGGGATAACATTAGATTTACTACTACTTCATTAGAATTTTAGTGTTGAGAGGTCTTGGGATAACATTAGATTTAGTACCTCTTCATTAGAATTTTAGAGGAGTTGAGAGGTCTTGGGAAGAGGTTTGGGATAGCATTAGATTTAATACCTTTTCATGGACTTCGATCACTCAGGCTTTTTGTAATTATCAGCTAGGTTGACTCTTTTTTATTAGAGTCCCTCTCTTTGATTGGATTCCTCTTGATAGGTGTTTTGTTTTGTATGCCCTTGTATATTCTTTCATGTTTCTTGATGAAAGTTTGGTTTCTCGTAAAAAAACAAAGAAAAATTTTGACACTTCAAAACGAGTCAACAAATTCATGTATTTTATTTTTATTTTTTAACACTTCCCCAATGACCTCGAGCAGCTCAAATAAAAGAAGCTCTTCTTCATGGTGTTGCTCTTGAAGATGATAAAAGGGATAATTTCAACAAAATTCAGCAGGTGAGCTTTCACTCCAAGTTGTTAAGTAATGATGCAAAAGTTGGGACTTCTTTCTCACACCTTTTATTGCATTTTGTATCCCCTATCCAAAGGAAAAATGGAAGCTGACATAATAATGATATCTGTAGATTGGATGTGATGAAAGTAGCTATCGTATTCGTAACTTTATTGTGGCTTTTACTAGATTCATAATTGGTTTTAAATACAGGAGCTGGAAAGGTTATCTCATAAATTTGATGAAAATGTTTTGGATGCAACAAAGAAGTTTGAGAAGTTAATTGTTGATAAGAATGAAGTTGATGGACTGCCTTCTACTGCTCTAGGAATGGCAAGTCAAACAGCAGTTTCCAAGGTACTTCACTGCCAGTGATGTGCTTTGGTTCAGTTATCTTTATAATTGGTTAAGTTATTGAGTTCTATAGCATCAAATTGACTTTTTAAATCTTGGCAAGTAAATTTTTGATGTCTTTATTCTCATCAGGGTCACGAAAATGCTACTGCAGAAAATGGTCCATGGATAATTACTTTGGATGCTCCATGTTATCTTTCTGTCATGCAACATGCTAAAAATCGATCCTTGCGCAAGGAAGTTTATTATGCTTATATAACCCGTGCCTCTAGTGGAGAAATGGACAATACAGCAATAATTGACCAAATTTTGAAGCTTAGATTGGAAAAAGCTAAGATTCTCAATTTCAATAACTATGCCGAGGTATGTTATGTATGACCAATATTGTTTTTTCCCCAACTTCTCTCTGCTTAGATGAGTTGTACTTTGTCAGGTTAGCATGGAGACCAAAATGGCTACTGTTGAGAAAGCAGAAGAGCTTCTAGAAAAGCTTCGTAGTGCTTCCTGGAATGCTGCAGTTCAAGGTAGGTTATTTTTTGTTTTTATACTCATGTCTATGTTTTGCTTACGGATTATATTTTTTACTGGATGTTTATGTTCAAGTGTTGTCTTTAATATAGCCTTCGATTGGCCAACCTTTGGTTTCTCCAGTTCGAGGGGAACCGGGAGGGTCTTCAAAGGAGACAATTTCTTGTCTCAAGGAACCGTGGGACTCAATTAGACGTTTTGCATCTATTTAGTGTTCTCTCCCTAAGCTCACTAGTAATTATGATCTTATACGGATTATGACCAACTGCAACTGGAGTCCTTTTTGTAACCCTTGGCTTGTGGGATATTTCATTTCCCCTTTTTGTACCAGCTTTCTTTTCTTATATTTCTAATTTTCCTAAAAAAGAAAGAAAAGATATTGATTAACTGTCATATTATGTCAATAAATCTGTGTATTTTTCACAAATGTAAGTAGTTCTGAGATCATTGATGGTCAGCTGAAGGTGCATTAAAACCATTGTAATTCTCACTACACTGTAATTAATTTTTTTATTTTTATTTCAAGAGTAGCCTATTAAGATATTCTAGTGCCCAATGTTTTGAAAGTCTCAATTGAAGTGGAAATATGAAAACATACCCTTAGGATTAGTAAATTTTATTCTCTTTTTAATTTTATTCCCTTTTGATAGGACATCTCTTGTAACTTTTCATTTTATCAATGAAATTACCTATTAAAAAATTAATAATGAAGAAAAAACCCTAAAATATCATTTTTTTTTAATTTACAAAGAAGAAAAAAATCCTAAACTCAAGGATTTTTATGTTTAGCATTAGTGATTTTTTTTTAATAGTTGAAAAAGCCCTAAGGCGCAAGCTCATATATGATGGGCTTCATGGGAAGGCGTGCAACTTCTTACGTGCAAGGCGAGGCGCCAGACTTATGCCTTGCGCATGCCTGGGTGCGCCTTTTAGTGCCTAGATCTAAAATTAGTCGTTTAATCCTTTGGGGTGTTCTTAAAGTTCCGATTTTCTAGCTCTCCCTAAGTCTGACTTCAATGAAGATTATCTCTTGGAACACCAGTGGTTTGGGGGATACTTCAAAACGGTTAGCGTTAAAGTTCTTAATGCAACAATGTCCAGATGTGGGGTTGTTTCAAGAAACTAAGATTGCGATTTTTTCAAACTCTGCTTGTTGGATTACTAATGTTTTTGGGGAAAAAGATTATTGAGAGAGAAACTTTTTCTGGAATAGTCTTCAGTCAGTCTTTGCATCTTGTGATGGTCCTTGGAGTTTAGGTGTGAACTTCAATTTTATTCTTTGGGCTCATGGAAATTCCTCTTTCAATGATATCTTTTTTGGGTACAAATCTGGGAATGATGGCTGTCAATCTTTAAGTATTTCCTTTTGGCATGATCATTGGCTCTGGCGGCTATTCTTTGAAAGATGGTTTTCCTCGTTTTTAATCGTATTTCTTCCCTTCCCAATGGTTCAATTTCAGATTTTTGGGCCTTTTTGTGTTTTGTATGGAATATCATCATCCATTGGGCCATTGGGCTGCTCGAAGAAGTTGTAATGATTTTACTCGTCTTTTTGAAGTCATCTCAGATGTTAAAGTTTTTGTTGATTCTGCAAGTGAAGTTTAGAAGCTTCAAAGCTTCAGGTTCCTCAGTTAATTCTCTTTGAATTAAATGCTTCTCTCTTTAGGCCCAATGAGTTATTTTCAGCTTTATGGTAGACAAAAAGTCCAAAAATAATCGATATTCTTTCTTGGATTTGGTTGAACAGTAGCCTTATTACAGCAATCGCCCTTCAGAAAATGTTGCCTTCCTCCTGTCTTCAGCCCTCTACTTGTTTTGTCTGTTTTTTACTGCCTTATGTCTCAAGCTTACTGATTCAGATTATTCAGTAATTTTAATATGCATCGGATTTTCTTTTCAAGTGCAAAGGATAAAGTTCTTCAATTCTTTCAACATGCTTTTGGTCTTTTCTTCAAGTGCCAAGGATAATGTTTTACAGATTCTTTCGGGACCTTCCCAACATTTGTGTTCTCATTCGCTTTAGGTTAATGCGGGCAAAGCTTGACTTTCAAAATTATGGATGGAGAGAAATTTTTAGTTTTTTGAAGTAAAGCTGAGTTCCTGATTTGATTGTATTGATTCAGCTCAACACATACTTTTTCGTCTTCTCTTACAAAGTCCTTTAATGTTGTCTTCCTTCAGGACATTGATTTAATCTGAAATGCTTTTATCCTATGTAATTTTGTTTCAAGTTTTATTTCGCTTTTTAATTGCTTTTCTATCACTTCTTTGTGGAGTTTGTATCCCTTGAGCATTAGTCTATTTTCATTAAATCAATGAAAAGTTCGTATCTTGTTCAAAAAAACCTCCAAAGGTACTTCCCTTGGAATGAGTAGTCGTGTTTCTTATTAAAAAAAACATTCTTTTTCAAACTGAGAAGACAAAAAAGGTACTTTAGTTTGTATTCACTGTGTTAATACTTATTATTGGTGTAGAAGAATGTTCCTGCTGGATTAGAATCTGAGGTTCTTTTTTATTTGTGATCCCCCTATAGATGTAGAAGATCTCAAGGATTTTGCCAAAAAACAAGGTGCGCCAGAAGCTAATGATTTGAACCATTGGGACATCAGCTTTTGGAGTGAGAGGCTTCGGGAGTCAAAGTTTGATATCAATGAGGTTGGATCTTTGTTTGTCTTTCTTTCTATATGGTTATATGCTGCAATATTCTATCATTTTAATCCATCTGAAATTGATGTTAGTATTTTCCAGAGTCATTTTGCTTGCATGCAAATATTTTTGTTACTCTGTCAGGGACGACTTAGGAAACAAATTTATTGATAAATTCAAGAAAGGTACAATTAGAGAGGACAATGGATCACCTTGTCTTAAGCCTCTCGAGCCTCTCGAGGCCAAATCGCACCCTCTGGGTCTTGCGTTCACAAAAATGGAGAACGACTTATTGGAAATGCAGCCTTTAATCCACAAGATCCAAGGATCCCCAAAGCCTTTCCAAAGTATAGCTTTACAACCCAACCTTTCTTTCCTTTACTTTTGTACTCCCTAATGATGTAGCCTAAGTGACTAAGGAGAGTTTTTCCAAGAAGTCTATCCAAGAATCTTTATTATGATTTATAAGTTAATGAATACATGAGAGAAATTCTCTATTTATATAGAATTATTAACAAAGATTAATATGAATTTACCTCTAATCCTTACCACATCATTCTATCCCTCCCAAAAATAACTCATCCTCGAGTTTAAAAAAAAATGGAGAGCTACTTTTGATGGATATTCTAATGGCAGTTGTTCGTCCAATGCTGCTTCTTTGGATGATTAGAAAAAATTCCCACTGAAAATATTTTCTTGAGTTCGTCAAAACACTCAGAAATCCTCAAAGTAGCATAAAGAACTTGGCAGTAGTTATATTCTGAAATCTTCTGTGTCTTCATCTCATCTAGCTCACTGACATCATTTGAAGAAGAATATAGGGATTGGTTTGGTTGTCTGAATCTTGAAATATAATATTGACAAATTTAAACAGGTAAATTTCATATGAATGGTGACTAATTGGTTTGGCTCCCTTCCCCCCTTCAATTTCTTGTTTTGTTTTTATACATTCGGTTAGGATACCACCTAACGGGATCAAGAACTACGATATATTGCAATGTAAATATATATGAATTACAAGATAAACAAGTGTTTAGAGGCACTTGCACCCTCCCCTCTTGAGAACTATCTCAAGCCCTAATCCACTCAACAATTACCTACCTTCTCCTTTTCCATCTCCTTCTATTTATAAGGAGATGCCCTAACTAACTTCCTAATTAGTTACTCTTATGCCCTTACTAATATCATACTATTCTTGCCCATATACCCCTAACTAGGATCCTCACATTACCCTGCCCTTCAAATACACCTTGCTTCTCTGACCCATTCACCTTCGGCGAGTTCACCCTCCATCGGTTCGATTTCACGTTGTTTCGTTTTTCCGACCAAACCAGCCATCGCCAATTCTTCTTCCGCCCGCCCCCTTGTCTTTCCGACTCCGACTTATTTTCATTCCGCTGCTGTTTGTTCTTCCATCGCCGCCGCTCATTTTCAGAACATTTCAGCATTTTCGGAACATTTCAACATAATCTGTAGTTTGTTTCAGAAGGGGAAAGTTTCTTCATAGACTCTTGTCTGCCACCTCATTAATATCTACGGCACATTCAACTTCTTTAATGCAATCATCATGTATTTGGGTGAATTTGATATTGATTATCATTTTTATTTCCACTAAAGTTTTTAAACCATATTACTTATGCAGTAGTTTTCATTAATTGACTATTGTGTTTGGAAGAACATGTAATCTATATATTATGTTTATTTCTTATCTTTCTCTGAATTCTTTCAGTAATTGGTTGAATTTGATAGTAACTGTAATTTTAATCCTCTAAAGTTTATTAGATTATATTACTCTTCCAGTCGTTTTCATTAATTGACTATCTAAATTTTAGTGTGATTGTCTCACGCACACAGCTACTTTCTCTCTCTCTCTGCGCCCCACACCGCCGCCACCACCACACACCACCACCATCACCACCACCACACACAAAAAAAAAAAATATACACTCACACGGAGTCAAGGATAGTTACTTTTAAGGCTTTAGTTTGATTGAATTTTGCATGCTTTATTTAGTTCTGCGGTTTAACGCCTCAATTCTTTTAAACAACTTATTTACAGGAAGAACTACGACCATTTTTCTCCTTGCCAAAGGTTATGGATGGCCTTTTTAGTCTTGCAAAGACACTTTTTGAGATTGATATTCAACCAGCTGATGGTCTTGCTCCGGTATTTATCCCATTAATTTCATCTTATAAAACCCTACTTTTTGTATCCACTTACTTGGCTCTTCTTTGTAGGTTTGGGATAAAGATGTAAAATTTTACTGTGTAAACAACTCTTCTGGAAGTCCCGTTGCTTATTTCTATTTTGATCCATATACACGTCCCTCCGAGAAAAGGGGAGGTGCATGGATGGATGAGGTTGTTTCACGAAGCTGTGTGTTAGCACAAGATGGTGCCCCAGCAAGGTTGCCTATTGCTCATATGGTGTGCAATCAAACACCGCCAGTTGGAGAAAAACCTAGTTTAATGACATTTCGTGAGGTAAAGCTATTGACTTATTAATAATTGCATGTGTCTTGAGTGATTGAGGCTAAAATACATTATGTACTTCCAAGCAATCAACAGCCTGCTTTGTGGGGTTGTGGGTAAGAGGACCAAGTCAAGTGGAGGATCTGGAGAGGCAAAAGGATTCATGTATGGTTGGACAAAGATTATTTTAAATGTTTGGTTTTACCTTGTTCCTGGCATGCTCTTATATCATGTTCCCGAACCCTAGTAGAATGAATGTTTTCCTACCGGTTAGATTTGAGTGGTCTAAAATATTTGGATGAGCTAAAGATTTCTCGGAGTCATTTATTGGCAATAGTACTTTCTTGGTTAATAAATTTTCCAAAAATTTCATTGTAGTCTTCTTCAAAACTGGGAAGTCACCTGCTAAGGAAGTTATATAGAATGGAGAAGTATAGCTTTTATAAATTATGTGAGTCCTTCCATTTGTTTCTTTTGTTGGCAAGCATCCGGGGATCAGAATCATCTCTTATTCCTTTGCTTTTATGCTTAGAATTTGCTTCTGATCAAGCTGCAAACATATTCCATCTTCTTGCTGGCCCTATTTTAAGTCCCAAAGCTCTCCTTTATTTGGGTCATTGCTTCTAACGCTATCATTGGTGAACTATGGATGAATTGCAATCTGAAATTTTAGAAGAAAAATCCTTAGATTGTGGAGGGAGCGGGTTGATTTGGCCAAAATTAAGTGCTCTTGGTTGTGTTCATTGTCTTCCTTAATTGATAATTATGCTTTTACTGATATTTTTCTTAATTGGAGGCATTCTTATCTCATTGTCAGATGTACTTTGCTTTATTTCGTTTCTCTCTCTTTGGGAGATTGTTTCGTTGAACATTGTTTTGTATCTTTTCATCACTAGAAAGTTTGTTTCTTGTAAAAAAAAAAAAAAAAAAATTATGGGGCTGTTTGTGGCGCTGAGTGGGTTATTATAGTCGGTGGTTATAATAGTTTGTGGGTTATAATAGTTGTGAATAATAAATATTATTAAAGTCAGTATAGTTACTTTATTGACTGTGGGTTATAATAGCCGGTGGGCCAAGCGTAGACTGAGTTATAATAATCCAATCCACACAACTTCAAGTTGGTGCCCCAAACACCCCCTATGTGTGTTAGGGCTTGTGATGTCGTTGAGTTTGGGAGCATTAGGGTAATACTATTTCCTTTGGGATTGACATGGTTAACATGCCATGGAACCAAACTACTTTTCTGTAATGCGTGGTTCTTGAAGGATATATATTCTTCAATGAATCTAAATTGTTCGAAAGTGTCATTTCTCATTAAAAAAAAGGTTTTAAATTGTTATTCAAGCAACTTTATCATTTCTTCTGAAGTGCTTGATATCCTTTACAGGTAGAGACAGTATTCCATGAATTTGGTCATGCACTTCAGCATATGTTGACAAAATTTAAAAAAGGTTTTAAATTGTTATTCAAGCAACTTTATCATTTCTTCTGAAGTGCTTGATATCCTTTACAGGTAGAGACAGTATTCCATGAATTTGGTCATGCACTTCAGCATATGTTGACAAAACAAGATGAAGGTTTAGTTGCTGGTATTCGTGGAATAGAATGGGATGCTGTTGAATTGCCATCTCAATTCATGGAAAACTGGTGTTATCATAGGTAATTTTGATTCCCAATTTCTTTGTTTGTTAGTTCTATGTATCATAATTCTTTTTAAAGAAAAGTACATTTTTGGTTTTGAGGTTTGACATAGACTACATTTTGGTCTTTTTTTTTCCATTTTTTTTTTTTATAAGAAACAATTTCATTGGTGTATAAAATTACAAAAGAGGGGGAGAGAAGGTCCCGAAGGAGTTACAAAATACATTTACAATTGGTCAAAAGAGAAGAAATTTTCTTAAGAGTGAAACAAAGTTTAATTTACACCAAGTGATTTTTTGTTTTCTGAAACAAGAAATGAAACTTTTCATTGATTCAAACTCCGAAAGGAGTGAAAAAAAGAACGAATACACATACAAAGAAGCCTATGAAGAGTGGATAAAAGCACCCCAAGCCTATCAAGAGGAATGATTCCTGCTAACACTTTTCACATGCCCAACATGCTTTTAAAACCGAAAGGCTCGATTCTTTGCTGGTTTGTGTTCGAACTCATAGATCTGAAGTTTTGGAGTTGTCGGCCACTGCCGAATACCGTCGAACTACTACTAAATTTGTCGGCATTGCAAAAAGAAGCTTGCGCCATCGTTCAAACGTGTCATCACGTTGTCTGTAAGGCATGGGTTTCGACGTCGTGGGCTAGGTGTCTCAGATCGAGTCGTTGCTGCCATAAGAATCGAGTATTGTTGTAGATATGGGTCAGAGTCTCGCTGCCGGTAAACTTACGATGTCGATGTCGCTCGGAGGGATAATGCACCGCAAGTGTTCTAGTCTCGTGGTTAACGTTGTGGGAATTGCACACAGCCCAAAATATTGGGCCCAAATGGGATTTGACCTCGTTTTTAAAATTAAGGTTATATATTTGTCCGGTGCTTTGGAGGGTCCAAAACGAGAGCGAGCTAGAGCAAGAGCAAGTTAGAACTAGAGCAAAAATAGGAAAAAATAGAGAGAGCCGAAAATGTTGAAAAAATGTTTGATGATGCAGCAGAATGTTTAAAAACTTGATTTTGAGAAAGCTTGTCAAAGCATGTCAAATCTTGGGGTTTCATTTTCTCTCTCTCTCTCTCTCTTTTTATTTTCCCCTCTTTCCTTTTTTTTATTATTATTTTTTTTACTTCCCTCGGTCCTTTCTTTCTCTTTCCAGAATGTTCCCTTCTTTCTCTTTTATTTTTATAAAGCTTCTCACGGAAACTTGAGTTTCCATCTTTTATTTATTTAATTTTTTAATTTCCTTTCCTTTTCTTCTTTTCGAAAATATCCAAAATTCATTTTTTTTCCTTTTAACCAGTTGTAATTCACCATTTGCAATTTTCTAATTTCTTTTTATTCTATTTCATGCTTTCTTCTCCACCAACACATTTCAAAATCAAATCACCAATATACCAAATATATATCCAAATGCTAGGAGACTAAAAGTGGATCTTACAGAGATGGGTGGAGTTTTGTCAAGGAATTGACAGAAAATTCACCGGAGGAATCAATTTTCTAGCCAATCTGATCATCTTTGACCTGAAGATTTACTGGACTTTTTTTTGAAACAAGAAACATAACTTTTCATTGATGAGATGAAAAGAGACTAATGCTCAAAAGTACAAGCTCCACAGAAGAGCGGAAAGACAATAATAATAATAATTAATACAAGTTCCACAGTGGAACAAAAAGAACAATACTGAAAGTACAAGCTCCACAAAGGAACGAAAAAACAATTAAACAATTAAGGGAAAATAAAATTACGGAGCAAAGATAAGAGCATTCCAATTCAGACTTAGTTGTTGAAAAGAATAATCTGAGAAAAACTTGGAAAGATCGCACCAGGAAGAAGTCTTGAGACGAATTAGGTCAAAACGATCCGACCATGAGAGGTGCTTATCTTGGAAGAGGCGTTGATTTCTTTCAAACCATAGTTCGCGTTAGACCACAATAATTTAGCTTTTGGAGCTAAAGAAGGCCCTATGAGGACTTGGAGAACGTTATCTTTGAATGAGTTGGAGAAAACCCAGTGGACATTAAAAATCGAGAATAGTTACTGAACTTAATAAAGACGTTAGTGTAGAAACCAGTTTGTTTGGGACAATATTCTCACCATCCTTTTTGGATCACTTGGAGAGAGAGGAATCAAAGGATCTTCAAAGATAGGGAGTTTCTTTTTTACCGTCTTTTTTTATGCTATAGTTTTTTTTTTTTTTTTGTTATTACGTGGTGTAAATGTTTTTCTCTTTTCCATCACTATAGCTTTTCTTCTCTTCTATCCAATTGGAGAGATCTTTTGTAACTCCCTTTGGATTGGGTTTTATCAACCTCCCTTTTGTAACTTTATATCATGAATGAAATTGTTTCTTAAAAAAAAGTGCACTAAGGTGCTCATAGCCTAATTTAATGTCATTTCCATCTTTAGTTGAATCTTGTAGGTATCTGATAGGTATGCTATTAGGAAGGAATTAGGGCATAAAGGTATATTAGTAATTAGTAGGGAGCTTCTTAGGATAGTTTAGTTATAAATAGAGGGAGTAGTGATAGGTATGCTATTAGGAACGAATTAGGGCATACGAGTATATTGGTAATTAGTAGGGAGCTTCTTAGGATAGTTTGGTTATAAATAGATGGAGTAAGATAAGGAGGAAGGCAAGCAATATTTTTTTTGAAAAAGAAACGCAACTTTTCATTGATGAGATGAAAAAAGACTAATGCTCAAGAGTACAAGCTCCACAGAGGAGCAGAAATAAAGACAATAATAATAATACAGGTTCCACATAGGAACAAAAATAACAATAATGAAAGTACAAGCTCCATTGAGGAACGAAAAACAATTAAAAAGTGAACAATAGATTACGGAGCGAAGATAAGAGCATTCCAATTCAGACTTAGTTGTTGAACAGAATAATCTGAGAAAAGCTTGGAAAGAGCGCAGCAGGAAGAAGCCTTGAGGTGAATTAAGTCGTAGCGATCTGACCATGATAGGTGCTTGTCTTGGAAGAGATGAAAAGACAAGCAATATTTGGTGAGTAAATTAGGGCTTGAGAGCTATCTCAAGAAAGGGAGGGTCCAAGTACCTCGAACACTTAGTTTATCTTGTAATTCCGTTTATGATTTACATTACAATATAGTTGGGTTCTATCAATATCCAATGTAGCGTAATTTTTTCAGCTTTTTATTACTCTTTTGGTGATTCATCGATCCATCTTTATCAACCTTAAAACTTCTGCAGAGATACTTTGATGGGCATTGCAAAGCACTATGAAACAGGGGAAAGTCTCCCTGAAGAAGTGTACTTGAAACTTCTTGCAGCTAGGACATTCCGTGCGGGTTCCTTCAGTCTTCGTCAGGTTGGTAATGTTCTAGCCTTTAGGTGCCATATCTTTATTTTATGGCCCTTGCTTTCGTCTTAAATATTCATCTTTTAAATTTCTCTTCCAAGGACAAGGACGACATTGTATGAATTTTTCCCGTCACATGTTAAGTTGTTTAGGACATCTGTGAGCATTATTAAGAATTGTGTTCTCTTGTTAAGCTGATCTACTACTAAAGGGAGTTTTCTTGTTCCTAGTAACTTTTCAAAGATCAATGAAAGGTTTGTGTTTCTTGTCAAAAAACAAATTGTGGAAAATATTATTTCCTACCAAAAATATATGTTTTGGGGTTTGGACAGTTTTCATTTTGGAAACAGCTTCAAAACATTAACTGGAAAGAAAATCTAGCTTTTTATGGCGTTGTTTGTTTTTGATAAAAAAAAAATCCTTTGATGAAATGAAATTACAGGAGAGCCAAATCCATACCTACCAAGGTTCCAAAAAATACCTCCAATGGACAAAAGAGAATTCATACTGTAACTTCGAAATACATGGGATTTTTATACTCAAGTGAGAGCCAAAATTAATAATGAATGTAAAAAACTATCTAAGGATTTCTCTTCATCCATAATTTTGTTCTCTTTCAATGAATACTACACGAATTCCTGTATAAAATGAGTCCATTGGACTTCCTTCTCTTTCTTATATGTGTATCCATCAATGACTATTGAAAGCATGCTGTGCGGCAAAGGAGCAAATAATAGAAATGTGACTGGTTTAGACGTTTAGTGACACCACCAACTTACTGAGATTACGAACCATAAGAAAAACAATGTGACTGGTTTAGACATTTTTTGGTAACCCTGCCTTTCAGTAGAAGTTTGGAACTCCTTGTTTTTCTTTTGTTTTCTAAAATCTTTTTAATCGTGAATCAGTGATATGGTTCTTATCAGAAAATTAAAACGATACACGATTGCATGCACACATGGATGTGCCAGCAGAAAAAATACTTAATTCTCTTGCTGGCTATTGTAATTTGCAGCTTAGGTTTGCAAATCTTGATTTGGAGCTTCACACTAAATATATTCCTGGGGAGCCAGAATTAATCTTTGCGGTTGACCAAAGAGTGTCCAAACAAACACAGGTGGTACCTCCATTAGCAGATGACAAATTCCTATGTAGTTTCAGCCATATTTTTGCAGGTTCGTCTTCGAACGTTTATCAAATTTTTTATTTAAAAACTCCATTCCATTTGTTTCCTAGATTATTAAGTAGTCGTGAATTTTTGTTCTTGTTTCAGGTGGATATGCTGCAGGATATTACAGTTATAAGGTATGCATTTTTTCACAAGCCATAATCTTTCATTTTTTACTTGATTTTGTTGAAAAGCAGCATTCTGGATTGGCTATTTGTTTTGCAGGATATTTATTATGATGGAGTGAAGTAGCTTTAAATACTTGATTATTGTGCAACTATTCACAAATGTTCGAGAACAACTTGAGTTGCTTTAAAGAACCGACCATTTGTGATAACAAATTTATAAGTAGAAACAAAGAAGAATAACTCTCAAAGTAGTTAATCCAAATATATTTTAACTGCTTTATTGTTCTAGAAAATTGAGATCAGCTTTCAGAAACTTCTCAACAGCTCCCTATTTTATAACGGTCATCATATACACAAGTCCATACTTATGAAAGTTTTTAGCCCAAAGGAAGAATACGAGAACATTTTTCCCTCTTTTTCTCAATTGCCTGAAATTCTTCGTGGAGGGCCATTTTCTGTCCTTTTATAAAATTACTTACCTTCTATATCCCTCTGCTCTAACATTTTAGCTAGCAATGGATTTATTGCGCTTAGGACTTCTGTATGGTCTTATGGGAAGCTAACTGTCCCCAAAAAATTAAGCTCTTTGTTTTGGTCACTCTTTTGGGTGGGATCAACATGTGACAAATTTCAGAAAAGGAATCGGCAGTTAGCTGTTTTTAGGATGGGATTATTAAGAGACAATTTTACAATCTATTCTAATTTTGCTTAAAGTGTTTGAACGCTTGGGATTTTTTTTCCAATCTGATGTTTTCTTCCCTTAAATCTTATTCTGACCAATCTATATATTGCAGTGGGCAGAGGTTTTGTCTGCAGATGCCTTTTCTGCATTTGAGGATGCTGGGTTGAATGATAGCAAGGTATGCTGGAATGAGGTCATATTTATTGACCTTGTTCTTGAATTCGTTGTTTACTTCTTGAATTCGTTGTTTACTTCTTGAATATCCTATCTACGTTGGGCAACTTAATGGGGATTGCGGATTGGTTAAATGCTTTACTTCAACATCTACTAGTCTTAGAGCTGAGGTTGCCATGTGACATCTCATGGAGACACTATTTTGCAGCACGCCTGATTAAACTAGCAAAATTAGTCAACCTCAATCAGGCGCATGCCTACCTAGCTTTTTTGAGGCATAAAGCTCGTGCCTCGATTAGTTTTTCTTTTTATTTGCATTTCTGGTTCTGGTTTTCTCTATCATGTTCATTGGGGCTAGTCGGCTGCGCATCCGAGCCCACATTTCAAAATTTTAATTCGAACTCTAATTTCTCTCTATCTAATACCCTAAACCTTTTTTTTCTTTCATCTATAGACTGTAAAGGAAACTGGGCGTAGATTCCGAGAAACAATTCTTGCTCTTGGAGGTGGAAGAACTCCATTAGAGGTAGAACAGTCGAACTTCATTTCTGTAGAAATAATCTTTCTTGAAGTTCGCCACATATTTACCAGCATTTTTTCATTCTTCTAATTTTAAGATTTGTAGGTGAAGAAAAGTTGACGAAGTAATGGAATATTGTAGAAAACTTGGCAAAAACTATCAGAATTGATATTTATATGTTAGAAACAAACTCATCTTAGTTCGATCTAGTATCTAATATCTTCCAACATATTCATATTAATTTGGTATTTAAATTAACCAGAAAATTCTTTTTTATACTAATATCCATTTTGAATAAATCATAGTTATTATTGAGGAAATGGATCTTAAACATGTGTGTCAATGTTGACTAACTGAACGGTGTCTATCGTGTAGGTTTTTGTTGAATTTCGAGGGCGGGAACCTTCCCCAGAACCACTGCTCCGGCACAGTGGCCTTTTGCCTGGCTTAGCGGCTGCATGATTTCACTTAATTGGATATGTTTGATATTAAGGTATTGATGTTACCGCTTTTCATTGAATATTGTTGTATAAATAATTGGTACAATTCTTGTTTTATTCTCAGCTGAAGGAAACTTTGACGTTATTTTTATGGTTTGTCTTTGTTTTTGTTTTTATTTTATTTTTTATTTTTCTCTTTTGACAATATTTATTTCAAATGATCCCAGTCCATTCCACTTGCATTTGAAAATTCTCATAAAAAGAAAATTATTTGATTGGTTTGAGTAAATTTGATGCAACGTTTAAAGAAACTTTGAATTTTGAATATTTGCAAGTAAAGGACGTGCATTGTCTATATATATACCCTTCTCATATCCCAAACAAGAAAAGGGAGATGATGATAGACAACAATGTTAACTTTTGTGTTGTAGTTTGATAAGCGGGTGATTGAACTTGTAGATGCATTGGACACCTACCTCTTCGAATTTGTTAACTACGGCATTTTCAGGTATTACTATTCTCTGATGCGAACTCACTCAAACAATAGGTTTGGAATTAGTGAGCTAATTCTAAGTTATTTAAAGCTATGACATGGTTTAAACAGAAATTCACAGAAATGTGTGCGAAGAATCGAATTGTCCCTTTTTTTTTTTTTTTTTTTTTTTTTTTTTTTTTTTTTTTTATCTTTTCCCAAAATGGCATCTCTCGATTACAGTTCCCTTTCTCCTCTTTTTTTTTTATTTTTATCTTTTCCCAAAATGGCATCTCTCGATTACAGTTCCCTTTCTCCTCGTCTCTTGCTTGTCTTTTCACTAAAACGGTTGCCCCTCCTTTTATCTTGGGGAATTGCATAATCTTGGGGAACTGCATAATCTTACTCGAAATAAAAAAAATATTTTTCTTCTCAAATTTGATCTGAGACTAAAATTCCCTTATTTTTTACCGTGTAAATAAAATCTAAATCTACACAATCGTGTAAATAAAATCTAAATCTACACAATCGTGTAAAAAAATTCTAAATCTATACGATTGTGTAAAAAAAATCACAATTAAAAATAATGTGTTAGCCTAATTTTCGTAAGTCTATTGTTGCCGTTGAGATGAAAGTCATAGCCATTTTGTGGTTGAAGAAGGAAAGAATGAAGTTGAGAGATAAAAAAATTGGACATAAGGGAAAATTGGGATTTTAATGAGTTTTTTCCTTTTTGGCTACTTACAGAGGAGAAAAGATTAAAAAAAAAAAAATTAGAGAAGGGATAAATGAGAGGGGAAGAAGAGGAAAGATGAGAGATGCCGTTTTTATTAGTGAGGGGAAAGACAAAATTTCACACCGGTCAGAAATGAACAGCAACGTCAGCTGTCAAATTGAGGTCCGAAACGATAAAATTTCAATTTCAGGTCATTTTTTGCCGGACAGATTTTGCAATTTACCTTTTATCTTCTATGTTAATGACACTTTTCAAGCCTTCCTTCTCTATTTTTGTTATTTTTTATTATTTATTTATTAGGAAAAATATCTTTTAGTCTTGAATTTTGGATTAGAATTATATTTCGTCCCTAGATGGGTTATTATCAAGAATAACCTTCCTCCCAAATTTTTTATCATAGTTTTTTGCCACTATCAATTTTAGCATTTCTCGGTGCAATCCTGGCCAGAATCGAGCACCGAGATTTTCATTTACAAAAAATAATCGATAAAAAAGAAAAAAAAATCTCAATCCTGGTTAGCATTTCTCGGTGCAATCCTGACAAGGATCTAGCACCGAGATTTACATTTAAAAAAAAATCTCAGAACTTAGTGGGTTCTGACTAAGATTCTTGACTTAAAAAAAAAATCAGTGGGTTCTGAATAAGATTCTTGACTTTTGTTTTGTTTTGTTTTTTTTTTTAAATGGACCAAAAATGATAGAGGAGAATTTGAATTAAAAAAAATATTTGGTTGCAATCTTGAGATTTTCTCTCTATATATATTTTGAAATTTTCTTAACAACCTTATGCCAATTGAGCTATATGATCGGTTTGACATATGAAACATTATATATCGATGGTACTTCAAAAGATACCCAAATATTTTAACATTATTTGAAAAAATATTTAGATTTGAAGTGAAAAAAAAAAAAATACAATCCTGGTCAATCTTGGGATGATAAGGCCAATTTAAAAAAATTGAAAAAAAAAAATTCCGTGCTCGATCTTGACCAGGATTCACCGAGAAATGCTAAAATTGATAGTGGCAAAAAACTAGTGTTGATAAATTGTTTGGCAGTGTAGTTATTGTTGATAATAACCCTCCCTAGATTTAAAAATTTAACAGTTTAATCATAGATCTTTGAAAAATGGTTAATCCTTGAGAATAAATTTTGGGAAAATCACACTAGTCTAGATTTGAGTTTGTAACTTTTTACACATATTTTTAATTATTATTTTTTTTCCTTTCCCTTTTCCTCTCCCTTTATCTCTCCTTCTTCTCCTCATTTTCGAAAAAAAAACTTATTTTTTACCGATCTGAAATGAGGCTGGTTTTTTTTTTTTTTTTTTTTTAATATTGTAGTTTTGAAAGTATTTTAAAAAATATTGTAGTTTTAAAGTGAGGTCGTCTTTTGAAAGACGACCTCTACACGCCAGCAAAGGTCGTCTTTTGAAAAAACGATCTTGCTCCACATGAATGGAGATCGTCTTTTCAAAAGACGACCTCCTTCTGCATCTATGAAAAAGTTCTTTTGGATTAAAAAAATGATATCTTTTAACTCAGATATTCAAAAATTTCGAAAAAGGTATGGTTGGAAAGCTAACAAAGAGAGCTTCAATTTGATACCTGGTTTCAATATTTTTTGAGTTGTGTATCAAAAGATAAAAATCATCGAAGTTGAACTATAATTCTGCAAATTTCAAAATTGAAGATTCTTTTGAGCCGTGTGCATTAAAAAAATGATATCTTTTTACCCAGATATTAAAAAAAAATAAAAAATGTACGGTTGGAAAGCTAACACAAAGAGCTTCAATTTGATAACTGGTTTCACTATTTTTGGAGTCATGTATCAAAAGATAAAGATCGTCGAAGTTGAGCTACAATTTTGAAATTTTCAGCCATATCTCCAGTTCTGGGTTTAGTGAAGGTTTTAGAAGTGTAGCTCAACTCAAAAAATAGTGAAACTGGGTATCAAATTGAAGCTCTATGTGTTGCTTTCCAACCGTACCTTTTTCAAATTTTTTGAATATCTGGGTAAAACTATATCAATTTTTTAATGCACACTGTCCAAAAAAATCTTAAGTTTTGAAATTTGCACAACTATAGTCCAACTTCGATGATCTTTATCTTTTGATATACAACTCAAAAAATATTGAAACCAGGTATCAAATTGAAGCTCTCTCTGTTAGCTTTCCAACCATATTTTTTTTTCTCGAAATTTTTGGATATTTGGGTAAAAAGATATCAATTTTTTAATCCAAAAGAACTTTTTCATAGCTGCTGAAGGAGGTCGTCTTTTGAAAAGACGACATCTGCTTGCGTGTAGAGGTCGTCTTTTGAAAAGACGACCTCACTTTAAAACTACAATATTTTTATAAAAAGTTTTGAAAACTACAATATTAAAAAAAAAAACAGCCCTGAAATGAACCCAAAAGCTTGAATTTAGACCCTTCAAATTGTGGTTGTGTCAATATTTGTATATTTTTTTTAAAGAAAGTATATGTATTTCTTTATATATACCCACTATATATATTTCATATATGAAAATATATATTGCGGAGAGAAAATTGTTTAGGGCTGAATACGAGGATGGAAAAGACAATTTAAATGAAGGGAGAGAATATAGTTTTAACGAGGAGAGATAAACGTGATTAATGTAAATTTTATGATTTCATTTTTTTTTTCCTTAAATGAACTTGTTTTACTTTTTATTTTATTTTATTAAAATGTTAGAGAAAATTCAATATAAAATGTTTGAGAGGTTGAAGGGTATGAAAGTAATTGTCGCCCAACTTTTATGATTTTTTTTTAAAGTAGTTAGACATTTTTGATAAAAATAGAAAGTGAGGACATTAATATAATATCATAGGCATAAAGTGAGAACTTCCAAAACCCTACATTGAAAAAAGAACTGAAAAATGTACTCATCAAAAAATGACCAAAATGATCGTTTTTAAACCCAAAATTGGAAGACTATAGTAAACAATTTTTTCATTTTTTTTTTAATTCACAAAAAAGTGTACAATCATATAACATTTACATTCCCCACTTTTTATTGGACCAAGCATATAGCTAATTCATGGTTTTCAACCATGTGCTTGAAAAAAATTTCTTTAGACTTTTGAAAATTTACGGTTTAGGGATTGAGTTTTAAAGTGATTTTCTTAAGGATTTTGGTCCTAAAGCTTTGGGGTGTAAGTTAAAGAACCGCATAAACCTAACATTGAAAAAAGAAAAGGAAATATATACTCATAAAAAAAATGTATAAAAAAATGATCAAAATGATCGGTTTTAAGACCAAAATTGGAGGAATATTGTAAACAATTTTTTTTAATTTTCGTTAGGGGCAAAAGACAGATGACCCATTTTTTATTCTAGAAAAAAAAGTTTGATATCTCCTCTATCTTTTTCATTCTTTATTTAACCTCCCTAAGATTTCAATCTCTCTCTTCAAAATTAATTCTCTCTTCCGACTATCTCCTCTCACCCGTAAAATTGCAACTGGTAATCACAGCATAAACTTGCAACTTGCAATTTATAATTACAATATAAATTTGCAAATTAGAGTCTACTTGCAACTTGCAAATTACCGTGAACTGATTATAGAGATACTTTATCAGAACTCATAGAAAGGGGATCTATTGAGCAAAGAAGATGGAAAAAAACCAAAATAAAAATGAGTACAAAGTTAATTACCTGGATTTGAGAATGAAACTTAGATTTGAAGATAAAATTGTAAGAATGAAATTTGGGGATTTTGGATTTGGGGGTGGGCAAAAGAAATAGAAGTGGTGGAATTTTGGATATGGTTTTCAACACCGAGGCGTTCGAGCCGAATCAGAATCTGGCAGCGTCGCATACGGAGGCGGCTGATTTAGGTTCGACAGCAAGTCGAGGCTGGTGTTGACTTGAACCTCGAAGGTCATACCTCGTTCGCATTGAACTCCATCATCGGCATCATAGAAAAAATAGTACTGGACTATATCGTTATCGGAGGCGTCGTTGAAGGAGCAATTGTTGAATGTAGTAAGTTGTTTTACGGGTTTGTAGTCGTGTTTATGGTTTTGGGGGTTTGGGGTTTGTGGGTGGTCTCTTGAAAACTCGAACACATTTACAGTTAAGTCATTAACCGTTTTTTGGCCTCCTCCATTTCTTCATTAGACAAAGAAGTTTTTTCAATCACATGAAAATCCAAAGGCCCTAAGAGGGTTAATGTACTCATTTGGATAATGTTAAATGGTTCTTTGAATTGTTCAACAATTCTCCAAAGAAATCAAACGATATTTTGTCTATTTTTAATTCCGAAAAAATAGTATATTCATATAAAATTCACATTCCACACTTCTTATTGAACCAAGCATGCATGTAGCTTATTCACGGTTTTCAACCATGTGCTTGAAAAATACAACTTTCGGGTTTTGCAAATTTACAGTTTAGGGAATGAGTTTTAAGGTGTTTTTCTTATGGATTTTGGTCCTAAAGCTATGGGGCTGTAGGTTAATGAAGCTCCTAAACCCAACATTGAAAAAGAAAAGTGAAAAATGTACTCATTAAAAACTAACCAAAATGACCGTTTTTTGAGCAAAATTGGTGGACTATATAGTAAACGATATTTTGACAATTTTTTAATTCTCGAAAAAAGTGTATATTCATATAAAATTCACATTTCTCACTTCTTATTGAACCAAGCATGCATGTAGTTTATTCACCGTTTTCAACCATGTGCTTGAAAAGGACTCCTTTCGGGTTTTGGAAATTTACAGTTTAGGGAATGAGTTTTACGGTGTTTTTTTTTTTTTATGGATTTTGGTCCTAAAGCTGTGGGGTTGTAGGTTAATGAAGCTCCTAAACCCAACATTGAAAAAGGAAAGTGAAAAATGTACTCAATTAAAACTGACCAAAATGACCGTTTTTTGACCAAAATTGGTGGACTATAGTAAACGATTTCTTTACTATTTTTAATTCACAAAAAATTGTATATTCATTACAAAAATTCACATTTCTCACTTATTATTGAACCAAACATGCATGTAACTTATTTATGGTTTTCAACCATGTGCTTGAAAAATACTTCTTTCTGGTTTTGGAAATTTACGGTTTAGGGAACGAGTTTTAAAGTGTTTTTCTTACGAATTTTGGTCCTAAACCTATGGGGTTGTAGGTACATGAAGCTCCTAAAACCAACATTGAAAATCAAAAGTGAAAAATGTACTCATTAAAAAATGACCAAAATGACCGTTTTTGGACCAAAATTCATGGTCTATAGTAAACGATATTTTGACTTTTTTTTTTTATTTCTCGAATTAAATGTATAATCATATAAAATTTACATTCCTCACTTCTTATTGGACCAAACATGTAGCTTATTACGGTTTTCATCCTTGTGCCTGAAAAGTACTTCTTTCGGATTTTAGAAATTTACGGTTTACGGAACGCGTTTTAAAGTGTTTTTCTTCCGAATTTTAGTCCTAAAGCTATGGGTCTATAGGTAGATGAAGCTCATAAACACAACATTGAAAAAAGAAAGTGAAAAATGTACTGAACACAAAATGACAAAAATGACCGTTTTTGGACAAAAAATGGTGGACTATAGTAAACAATTTTTTGACTTTTAAGTGTATAGTCTTATAAAATTCGTATTCTTCACTTATTATTGGACCAAACATATAGATTATTCACGGTTTTAAACCACGTGCTTGAAAAGTATTCCTTTCGAGTTTTGGAAATTTACGGTTTCGAGAACGAGTTTTAAGGTATTTTTCTTACGGATTTTGATCCTAAATGTATGGGGCTGTAGGTACATGAAGATCCTAAAACCAACATTGAAAACGAAAGGGAAAAATGTACTCAATAAAAATGACCAAAATGCTCGTTTTTGGACCAAAATTGGTGGGACAGTAAACGATATTTTGACTTTTTTTATTTCACGAAAAACTATATATTCATATGAAATTCATATTCCCCACTTATTATTGGACCAAACATGTAGCTTTATACACCGTTTTCAACCATGTGCTTGAAAAGTACGCCTTTCTAGTTTTGGAAATTTACAATTTAGGGAACTAGTTTTAAAGTGTTTTTCTTATAGATTTTTGTCCTAAAGCTATGCAGTTGTAGGTTGATGAAGGTCCTAAACACAACATTGAAAAAATAAAGTGAAAAATGTAGTCATTAAAAAATGACCAAAATGACCGTTTTAGACCAAAATTGGTGGACTATATAGTAAACGATTTTTTGACTTATTTTATTTCTCAAAAAAATTGTATATCCATAGAAAATAGACATTCCTCACTTCTTATCGGACCAAACAAGTATCATATTACGGTTTTCATCCATAGGCTTGAAAAATAGTCCTTTAGGGTTTTGGAAATTTACGGTTTAGGAAACGAGTTTTAAGGTGTTTTTCTTAAGGATTTTGGTCCTAAAGCCATGGGAAGGTAGGTAGATGAAGCTCTTAAACACAACATTGAAAAAAGAAAGTGAAAAATGTACTCATAAAAAAATGACAAAAATGACCGTTTTTGGACCAAAATTGGTGGACTAATAATAAACGATTTTTGGACTTTGAAGTGTATAGTCTTATAAAACTCACATTCCCCACTTATTATTAGACCAAACATGTAGCTTATTAACAGTTTTCAACCATGTGCTTTAAAAGTATTCCTTTCGGGTTTTGAAAATATGCGGTTTAGATAACGAATTTTAAGGTGTTTTTCTTTCGGATTTTGGTCATAAAGCCATGGGGATGTAGGTTAATGAAGCTCCTAAAACCAATATTGAAAAAAGAAAGTGAAAAATGTACTCATTAAAAAATGACCATTTTTTTTACCAAAATTGGTGGACTATAGCAAACGATACTTTGACTTTTTTTAATTCTCGACAAAAGTATATATTCATAAAAAATAGCATTCCTCACTTCTTATTGAACGAAACATGTAGCTTATTCACGGTTTCAACCATGTGCTTGAAAAGTACTCCTCTCTGGTTTAGGAAATTTACGGTTTGGGCAACGAGTTTTGAGGTGTTTTTCTTACGGATTTTGGTCATAAAGCCATGGGTAGAGATGTCCATGGGGCGGGGCGGGGCCGGGTAATGCCTTCCCCGCCCCCGTCCCCGTCTTTCATTTCATTACCCGTCCCCGCGAAATTCCCCGTTTAATTTCGCGGGGACGGGGCGGGTATTCCCGCGGGGAATTCGCGGGTAACGGGTATTCCCCGCGAATAATTTACTTTTTTAATTTATTTTTATCCATTTTTTTTTAAGTTTTGTTATTTGTTAAATTGATTAATATTATATATATTTAATTTCATAAACTTTATTCGTAAGAGGTGTTTTTTTGGAACTTTATTGGTAAAATGTGCATTTTTTTAGATAAAAAAAGAAGTGTGTAGTTAATTTTTTGATGAATAATGTATATATGTATATATATAAAAGTATACGGGGCGGGGCGGGTAATCGGGGCGGGGCGGGTATGCTATTACCCGCCCCCGCCCCGTTTAGCTAACGGGGCAAAAAAAGTTCTCCGCTCCCTGCCCCATTCCCCGTGTAATCGGGGATTCCCCGTCCTATTCGGGGCGGGGCGGGGCGGGGTCGGGGCGGGGCGGGGCAAATGGACATCTCTAGCCATGGGGCTGTAGGTAAATAAAGTTCTTAAACCCAACATTTTTAAAAGAAAGTTGAAAAATGTACTAATTAAAAAATGAACAAAATGACTGTTTTTTTTTACCAAAATTGGTGAACTATGGTAAACGATATTTTGAATTTTTTAATTCTCAAAAAATGTGTATATTGTTATAAAATTAACATTGCTCACTTATTATTGAACAAAGCAGGTAGCTTATTCACAGTTTTCAACCATGTGCTTTAAAAGTACTCCTTTCGGGTTTTGGAAATTTATGATTTAGTGAACGAGTTTTAAGGTGTTTTTCTTACGAATTTTGGTCATAAAGCCATGGGGCTGTAGTTTAATGAAGCTTCTAAACCCAACATTGAAAAAATAAACTAAAAAATATACCCAATAAAAATGACCAAAATGACCGTTTTTTAACCAAAATTGGTAACCTATGGTAAACGATATTTTGACTTTTTTTAATTCACAAAAAAGTGTATATTCATATAAAATTAACATTACTTACTTCTTATGGAACAAAGCATGTAGCTTATTTACGGTTTTCAACTATGTGTTTGAAAAGTACTCCTTTCGGGTTTTGGAAATTCACGGTTTAGGTAACGAGTTTTAAGGTGTTTTTCTTACGGATTTTGGTCCTAAGGCTATGAGGCTGTAGGTAAATGAAGCTCGTAAACCCAACATTTAAAAAAGAAAAAAGAAAAATGACCCTTTTTTTAAAGGCTGTAGGTAAGGCTATGACCCTTTTTTTTTTTTTTTTTTTTACCAAAATGGGTGGACTATAGTAAACTATATTTGACTTTTTTTAATTCTTGAAAAAAGTGTATATTCATATAAAATTAGCATTCATCACTTCTAATTGATCAAAGCATGTAGCTTCTTCACGATTTTCAACTATGTGCATGAAAAGTACTCCTTTCGGGTTTTGGAAATTTACGATTTAGAGAACGAGTTTTAAGGTATTTTTCTTACGGATTTTGGTCATAAAGTCATGGGGTTGTAGGTTAATGAAGCTCATAACCCAACATTTAAAAAAGAAAGTGAAAAATATACTCATTAAAAAATGATCAAAATGACCGTTTTTTGACCAAAATTGGTGAACTATATGGTAAAATATATTTGGACTTTTTTTTAATTCTAAAAAAAAAGTGTATATTCATATAAAATTAGCATTCCTCACTTCTTATTGAAAAAAACATGTAGCTTATTTACGGTTTTCACCCGTGTGCTTGAAAAGTATTCCTTTCGGGTTTTTGAAATTTACGATTTAGAGAACGAGTTTTAATGTGTTTTTCTGTCGAATTTTTGTAATTAAGTCATGTGGCTGTAGGTTAATGAAGCTCCTACACCCAACATTAAAAAAAGAAAGTGAAAAATGTACTCATTAAAAAATGACCAAAATGACCGTTTTTTTACCAAAATTGGTGGACTATAGTAAACGATATTTTGACTTTTTTTAATTCATGAAAAAACTGTATATTCATATAAAATTAGCATTCCTCACTTCTTATTGAACGAAGGATGATGTAGCTTATTCACGGTTTTAAAAAATGTGCTTGAAAAGTACTCCTTTCGAGTTTTGAAAATTACGGTTTGGGGAACGAGTTTTAAGGTGTTTTTCTTACGGATTTTGGTCATAAAGTCATGGGGTTGTAGGTTAATGATGAAGCTCCTAAACCCAACATTTAAAAAAGAAAGTGAAAATCATACTCGTTAAAAAATGACCAAAATAACCGTTTTTTGACAAAAAATGGTGGTAAACGATTTTTGGATTTTTTTTTTTAATACACGAAAAAAGTGTATATTCATATAAATTCACATTCCTCACTTATTATTGGACCAAAATGTAGCTTATTGACGGTTTTCAACCATGTGCTTGAAAAATACTCATTTTTTGTTTTGGAAATTTACGGTTTAGGGAGGAGTTTTAAGATGTTTTTTATTATGGATTTTGGTTCTTAAGCTATGGGGTTGTAGCTTAATGAAGCTCCTAAGAGCAACATTGAAAAAAGAGAGTGAAAAATGTACTCATTAAAAAATGACCAAAATGACCGTTTTTTGATCAAAATTTGTGGACTATAGTAAACGATTTTTGAACTTATTTTTAATTCACGGAAAACGTTTATAGACATAAAAAATTAACATTTCTCACTTCTTATAGAACCAAGCATGTAGCTTATTCACAGTTTTCAGCCATTTGCTTGAAAAGTACTCCTCTCGAGTTTTCAAAATTTATGGGTTAAGGAACAAGTTTTAAGGTGTTTTTCTTACTGATTTTAGTCCTAAAGCTATGGGGCTGTAGCTCCTACACAAAACATTGAAAAAGAAAGTGAAAACTGTACTTAAAAAATGACCAAAATGACCCGCTTTGGACAAAAAATTGTGGACTATAGTAAACGAATTTTAATTTTTTTTTAATTCACGAAAAAAGTATATATTCATATCAATTCACATTCCTCACTTATTATTGGATCAAAATGTAGCTTATTCGTGTTTTTCAACCATGTGGTTGAAAAGTACTCCTTTCGGGCTTTGGGAATTACAGTTTGGGGAACGAGTTTTAAGGTGTTTTTCTTACGGTTTTTGGTCCTAAAGCTATGGGCTGTAGGTTATAGAAGTTCCTAAAGCCAACATTGAAAAAAGAAAGTGAAAAATGTACTCATTAAAAAATTGACCAAAATGACCGTTTTTTTTACTAAAATTGGTGGACTATAGCAAACGATATTTTGACTTTTTTTTTTTTTAATTCTCGACAAAAGTGTATATTCATTTAAAATTAGCATTCATCACTTCTAATTGAACAAAGCATGTAGCTTATTCACGATTTTCAACCATGTGCTTGAAAAATACTCCTTTCGGGTTTTGGAAATTAACGGTTTGGGGAACGAGTTTTAAAGTGTTTTTCTTACAGATTTTGGTCAGAAAGTCATGGGCTTGTAGGTTAACGAAGCTCCTAAACCCAACATTTAAAAAAGAAAGTGAAAAATATACTCAATAAAAAATGACCAAAATGACCGTTTTTTTTACAAAAATTGGTGGACTATAGTAAACAATATTTTGGATTTTTTTAATTCTAAAAAAATGTGTATATTCATATGAAATTAGCATTCCTCACTTCTTATTGAACGAAGCATGTAGCTTATTCACGGTTTTCAACCATGTGTTTGAAAAGTACTCCTTTCGGGTTTTGGAAATTTACAGTTTGGGGAACGAGTTTTGAGGTTTTTTTCTTACGGATTTTGGTCATAAAGCCATGAGGCTGTAGTTTAATGAAGCTTCTAAACCCAACATTGTAAAAAGAAAGTAAAAAATATACTCAAGAAAAAATGACCAAAATGATCGTTTTTTTTTACCAAAATTGATGAACTATGGTAAATGATACTTTGATTATTTTTTTAATTCTCGACAAAAGTGTATATTCATATAAAATTAGCATTCATCACTTCTAATTGAACAAAGCATGTAGCTTATTCACGATTTTCAACCATGTGCTTGAAAAGTACTCCTTTCGGGTTTTGGAAATTTACGGTTGGGGAACGAGTTTTAAAGTGTTTTTCTTACAGATTTTGGTCATAAAGTCATGGGCTTGTAGGTTAATGAAGCTCCTAAACCCAACATTTAAAAAAGAAAGTGAAAAATATACTCAATAAAAAATGACCAAAATGACCAAAATGACCGTTTTTTTTACAAAAATTGGTGGACTATAGTAAACAATATTTTGGATATTTTAAATCTAAAAAAATGTGTATATTCATATGAAATTAGCATTCCTCACTTCTTATTGAACGAAGCATGTAGCTTATTCACGGTTTTCAACCATGTGTTTGAAAAGTACTCCTTTCGGGTTTTGGAAATTTACAGTTTGGGGAACGAGTTTTGAGGTTTTTTTTTTTACGGATTTTGGTCATAAAGCCATGAGGCTGTAGTTTAATGAAGCTTCTAAACCCAACATTGTAAAAAGAATGTAAAAAATATATCAAGAAAAAATGACCAAAATGATCGTTTTTTTTTACCAAAATTGATGAACTATGGTAAATGATACTTTGAATTTTTTTTTAATTCTCGACAAAAGAGTATATTCAAATTAAATTAGCATTCCTCACTTCTTATTGAACGAAGCATATAGTTTATTTACCGATTTCATCCATGTCTTTGAAAAGTACTCCTTTCGGGTTTTGGAAATTTACGGTTTGGGGAACGAGTTTTAAAGTTTTTTTCTTACGGATTTTGGTCATAAAGGCATGGGGTTGTATGTTAATGAAGCTCCTAAACCCAACATTGAAAAAAGAATGTGAAAAATGTACTAATTAAAAAACGACGAAATTGACCGTTTTTGGACCAAAATTGGTGGACTATAGTTAACTATTTTTGGATTTTTTTTAATTCATGCAAAAAGTGTATTTATATAAATTCACATTCCTCACTTATTATTGGACCAAAATGTAGCCTATTCACGATTTTAACCATGTGCTTGAAAAGTAGTCCTTTCGAGTTTTGGATATTTACGGTTTAGGGAACAAGTTTTAAGGTGTTTTTCTTACAAATTTGGTCCTAAAGCTATGCGGTTGTAGGTTAATGAAGCTTCTAAACCCAACATTGAAAACAAAATAAATTCATTAAAAAATATGCAAAATAACCGTTTTTGGACCAAAATTTGTGGACTCTAAACGATTTTTTGACTTTTTTTAATTCACGAAAAATGTGTATATTCATATTAAATTAACAATCCTCACTTCTTATTAAACCAAGCATGTAGGTTATTCACGATTTTTAACCATTTCCTTGAAAAGTAATCCTTTCGGGTATTGAAATTAACGGTTTAGGAAACGAGTTTTAAGGTATTTTTCTTACGTATTTTGGTCCCAAAGCTATGGGGCTGTAGGTTAATGAAGCTCCTAAACCCAACATTGAAAAAATAATGTGAAAAAATTACTCATTAAAATATGATCAAAATTGGTGGACTATAGTAAACGATTTTTGGATTTTTTTTAATTCACGAAAAAAGTGTATATTCATATAAATTCACATTCCTCACTTATTATTGGACCAAAATGTAGCTTATTCTCGGTTTTAAGCCATGTGCTTAAAATATACTCCTTTCGGGTTTTGGAAATTTAAGGTTTAGGCAACTAGTTTTAAGGGGTTTTTCTTATGAATTTTGGTCCTAAAGCTATGCGATTGTAGGTTAATGAAGCTCCTAAACAACACATTGAAAAAATAAAATGAAAAATGTTCTCATTAAAAAAATGATCGTTTTTGGAGCAAAATTTGTGGACTATAGTAATCGATTTTTGGACTTTTTTTAATTCACGAAAAAAGTAAATATTCATATAAAATTAACATTACTCACTTCTTATTATTAAACCAAGCATGTAGCTTATTCACGGTTTTCAGCCATGTGCTTGAAAAGTACTCTTTTTGGGTTTTGGAAATTTACGGTTTAGAGAACGAGTTTTAAGGTGTTTTTCTTCCGGATTTTGGTCCTAAAGCTATAGGGTTGTAGGTTAATGAAGCTCTTAAACCCAACATTTAAAAATGAAAGTGAAAAATGTACTCATTAAAAATTGATCATTAAAAATTGACCAAAATAACCGTTTTTGGACCAAAATTGGGGATTATAGTAAACGATTTTTGGATTTTTTTTTAATTCACGAAAAAAGTGTATTTTCATATAAATTCACATTCCTCACTTATTGTTGGACCAAAATGTAGCTTAGTCACGGTTTTAACCATCTGCTTGAAAAATACTCCTTTCGGGTTTTGAAAATTTACGGTTTAGGAACGAGTTTTAAGATGTTTTTCTTACAGATTTTGGTCTTAATGCTATGCATTTGTAGGTTAATGAAGCTCATACACACAACATTGAAAAAATAAAGTAAGAAATGTTCTCATTAAATAATGACCAAAATGACCTTTTTTGGACCAAAATTTGTGGACTATAGTAAACGATTTTTGGACTTTTTTTAATTCACGAAAAAAATGTATATTCATATTAAATTAACAATCCTCAAATTTTATTGAACCATTCATGTTTCTTATTCAAGGTTTTCAGTCATGTGATTGTAATGTACTCCTTCCCGATTTTGAAATTTACGGTTTAGGAACGAGTTTTAAGGTGTTTTTCTACGGATTTTTGTCCTAAAGCTATGGGGTTGTAGGTTAATGAAGCTCATAAACCAAACATTGAAAAAATAAGGTGAAAAATGTTTTAAATAAAAAATTACCAAATTGACCGTTTTTGGGCCAAAATTGGTGGACGTTAACGATTTTTGGATTTTTTTTACTTCACGCAATAATTGTATATTCATATAAACTCACAATCCTCACTTATTATTGGACCAAAATTTAGCCTATTCACGGTTTTAACCATGTGCTTGAAAAGTAGTCCTTTCGAGTTTTGGATATTTACGGTTTAGGGAACAAGTTTTAAGGTGTTTTTCTTACGAATTTGGTCCTAAAGCTATGGAGTTGTAGGTTAATGAAGCTTCTAAACCCAACATTGAAAAAAAATGTATTCATTAAAAAATGAGCAAAACCCAACATTGAAAAAAAAAATGTATTCATTAAAAAAATGAGCAAAATGACCGTTTTTGGACCAAAATTTGTGGACTATAATAAACGATTTTTAGACTTTTTTTAATTCATGAAAAAATGAATATTCATATTAAATTAAAAATCCGCACTTCTTATTAAACCAAGCATGTAGGTTATTCACGATTTTTAACCATGTGCTTGAAAAGTACTCCTTTCGAGTTTTGAAATTAAGTGTTTAGAGAACGAGTTTTATGGTATTTTTCTTACGGATTTTGGTCCTAAAACTATGCGGTTGTAGGTTAATGAAGCTCCTACACACAACATTGAAAAAAGAGACTGAAAAAAGTTCTCATTAAATAATGACCAAATTGACCGTTTTTTGACCAAACTAGTGGACTATAGTAAACGATTTTTTGATTTTTTTAATTCACAAAAAAAATGTATATTCATATTAAATTAACAATCCTCATTTTTTTATTGAGCCAAGCATGTTGCTTATTCACGGTTTTCAACCATGTGCTTGAAAGGTACTCTTTCCTCGTTTTGAAATTTACGGTTTAGGAACGAGTTTTAAGGTGTTTTTCTTACGAATTTTCGTCCTAAATCTATGGGGTTGTAGGTTAAGGAAGCTCATAAACCCAATATTGAAAAAAGAATGTGAAAAATGTAGTAATTAAAAAATTACCAAATTGACCGTTTTTGGACAAAAATTGGTGGACTATAGTTAACGATTTTTGGATTTTTGTTAATTCAGCCAAAAAGTGTATATTCATATAAATTCACATTCCTCACTTATTATTGGACCAAAATTTAGCCTATTCACGGTTTTAACCATGTGATTGAAAAGTAGTCCTTTCGAGTTTTGGATATTTACGGTTTAGGGAACAAGGTTTAAGGTGTTTTTCTTACTAATTTGGTCATAAAACTATGCAGTTGTAGGTTAATGAAGCTTATAAACCCAACATTAAAAAAAAATGTATTCATTAAAAAATGAGAAAAATTACCGTTTTTGGACCAAAATTTGTGGACTATAATAAACGATTTTTGGACTTTTTTTAAATCATGAAAAAAGTGTATACTCATATTAAATTAACAATCCCCACTTCTTATTAAACCAAACATGTAAGTTATTCACGGTTTTTAACCATGTGCTTGAAAAGTACTCCTTTCGGGTTTCGAAATTAAGGGTTTACGGAACGAGTTTTATGGTGTTTTCTTACGGATTTTGGTCTTAAAGCTATGGGGCTGTAGGTTAATGAAGCAACTAAATCCAACATTGAAAAAAGATTGTGAAAAATGAACTCGTTAAAAAATGATCAAAATTGGTGGACTATGATAAACGATTTTTGGATTTTTTTTAATTCATGGAAAAAGTGTATATCCATATAAATTCACATTCCTAACTTATTATTGGACCAAAATCTAGCTTATTCACGGTTTTCAACCATGTGCTTGAAAAGTACTCTTTTCGGATTTTGAAAATTTATGGTTTAGAAAAATGAGTCCTTTCGAGTTTTGGATATTTACGGTTTAGGGAACAAGGGTTAAGGTGTTTTTCTTACGAATTTGGTCCTAAAGCTATGCAGATGTAGGTTAATGAAGCTTCTAAACCCAACATTGAAAAAAAAAATGTATTCATTAAAAAATGATCAAAATGACCGTTTTTGGACCAAAATTTGTGGACATAAACGGTTTTTTGACTTTTTTTAATTCACGAAAAAAGTGTATACTCATATTAAATTAACAATCCTCACTTCTTATTAAACCAAGCATGTAGGTTATTCACGGTTTTTAACCATATGCTAGAAAAGTACTCATTTCGGGTTTTGAAATTAAGGGTTTACGGAACGAGTTTTATGGTGTTTTTCTTACGGATTTTGGTCCTAAAGCTATGAGACTGTAGGTTAATGAAGCTCCTAAACCCAACATTGAAAAAAGAATGTGAAAAAATGTACTCCTTAAAAAACGATCAAAATTGGTGGACATAAACGATTTTTGGATTTTTTTTTTTAATTTATGGAAAAAGTGTATATTCATATAAATTCACATTCCTAACTTATTATTGGACCAAAATCTAGCTTATTCACGGTTTTCAACCATGTGTTTGAAAAGTACTTTTTTCGGGTTTTGAAAATTTATGGTTTAGAGTACGAATTTTAAGGTATTTTTCTTACGGATTTTTGTCCTAAAGCTATAGGGTTGTAGGTTAATGAAGTTCCTAAACCCAACATTAAAAAAAATAAAATAAAAAATGTTCTCATTAAAAAATGACTAAAATGACCGTTTTTGGACCAAAATCTATAGACTATAGTAATCGATTTTTGGACTATTTTTAAATCACGAAAAAAGTGTATATTTATATTAAATTAACAATCATCACTTCTTATTAAACCAAACATGTAGGTTATTCACGATTTTGAACCATGTGCTTGTAAAGTACTCCTTTCGAGTTTTGAAATTAACGATTAAGGGAACGAGTTTAAAGGTGTTTTTCTTACGGATTTTGGTGCTAAAGCTATGCGGTTGTAGGTTAATGAAGCTCCTACGCACAACATTGAAAAAAGAAAGTGAAAAATGTTCTCATTAAATAATGACCAAAATGACCGATTTTTTTACCAAACTAGTGGACTATACCAAACGATTTTTGGACTTTTTTTAATTCACGAAAAAAAGTGTATATTCATATAAAATTAACAATCCCCACATTTTATGGAATCATGTGCTTGAAAGGTACTCCTTCCTAGTTTGGAAATTTACTGTTTAGAGAACGAGATTTAAAGTGTTTTTCTTATGGATTTTGGTCCTAAAGCAATGGGATTGCAAGTTAATTAAGCTCCTAAACCCAACATTGAAAAAAGAATGTTAAAAATGTACTCATTAAAAAATGACCAAAATGACCGTTTTTGGACCAAAATTTGTGGACTATAGTTATCGATTTTTGGGCTGTTTTTAATTCACGAAAAAAGTGTATATTCATATAAATTCATATTCCTCACTTATTATTGGACAAAAATGTAGCTTATTCACGATTTTAAACCATGTGCTTTAAAAGTACTCCTTTCGGATTTTGGAAATTTATGGTTTAGGGAACGAATTTTAAGGTATTTTTCTTACTGATTTTTGTACTAAAGTTATGCGGTTGTAGGTTAATGAAGCTCCTAAACACAACATTGAAAAAAGAAGTAAAAAATGTACTCATTAAAAATTTCCAAAATGACCATTTTTGGACCAAAATTGGTGGACTATAGTAAACAATAATTGTTTGGTTTTTTTTAATTCACCAAAAAAGTGTATATTCATATAAATTCACATTCTTCAATCCTCACTTATTATTGGACCAAGATGTAGCTTATTTACAGTTTTCAACCATGTGCTATAAAATTAGTCTTTTCGGGTTTTGGATATTTACGGTTTAGGGAACAAGTTTTAATGTGTTTTTCTTGAGAATTTTGGTCCTAAAGTTATGCGGTTGTAGGTTAATGAAGCTCCTAAACACAACATTAAGAAAATAAAATGAAAAACGTTTTTATTAATAAATGACCAAAATTGGTTAACTATAGTAAACGATTTTTGGACTTTATTTAATTTACATAAAAATGTATATACATAAAAATTCACATTCCTCACTTATTATTGGACAAAAATGTAGATTCTTCACAGTTTTAAACCATGTGGTTGAAAAGTACTCCTCCCGGGTTTTGGAAATTTATTGTTTAGAGAACGAGTTTTAATTTCTTTTTCTTACGGATTTTGGTTTTAAAGCTATGAGGTTGTAGGTTATTGAAGCTTCTAAACCCAACATTGAAAAAAGAATATTGAAAAAAGAATGTGAAAAATGTACTCATTAAAAAATGACCAAAATGTCTGTTTTTTACCAAAATTGGTGGACTACCAGAAACGATTTTTGGACTTTTTTTAATTCACGAAAAAAGTTTATGTTACATATAAATTCACATTCCTCACTTATTATTGGATGAAAATGTAGCTTATTCACGGTTTTAAACTTTGTGCTTTAAAAGTACTTCTTTCGGGTTTTGGAAATTTATGGTTTAAGGAACGAGTTTTAATGTGTTTTTCTTACGAATTTTTGTCCTAAAGCTATGAGGTTGTAGATTAATGAAGCTCTTAAACCCAACATCGAAAAAAGGAAGTGAAAAATGTACTCATTAAAAAATGACCAAAATGACCGTTTTTGGACCAAAATTGGTGGACTATAGTAAACGATTTTTGATTTTTTTTTTAATTCACGAAAAAGTGTATATTCATAAAATTTCACATTCCTCACTTATTATCGGACCAAAATCTAGCTTATTCACGGTTTTCAACCATGTGCTTGAAAAGTAGTACTCCTTTCGGGTTTTGGAAATCTAATGTTTAGGGAACGAATTTTAAGTTGTTTTCTTACGGATTTTGGTCCAAAAGATATGCGGTTGTAGGTTAATGAAGCTCCTAAACACAACATTGAAAAAAGAGAATGGAAAATGTTCTCATTAAAAAATACCAAAATGACTGTTTTTTGACAAAAAAAAAAAAAAAAAAGGACTATAGTAAATGATTTTTGGATTTTTTTTAATTCACGAAAAAAGTGTATATTCATATAAACTCACATTTCTCACTTATTATTGGACCAAAATCTAACTGATTCATGGTTTGCAACCATGTGCTTGAAAAGTACTCCTTTCGGGTTTTGAAAATTTACGGTTTAGGGAACGAGTTTTAAGGTATTTTTCTGACGGATTTTTGTCCTAAAGCTATGGAGTTGTAGGTTAATGAAGCTCCTAAACCCAACATTGAAAAAAGAATGTGAAAAATGTACTCATTAAAAAATGACCAAAATGTTCGTTTTTTGACCAAAATTGGTGGCTTATAGTAAACAATTTTTTAACTTTTTTTAATTCACAAAAAAAGTGTATATTCATATAAATTCACATTCCTCACTTATTATTGGATAAAAATGTAGCTTATTCACGGTTTTAAACCATGTGCTTTAAAAGTACTCCTCTCGAATTTTGGAAATTTATGGTTTATGGAACGAGTTTTAACGTGTTTTTCTTATGGATTTTTGTCATAAAGCTATGCGGTTGTAGGTTAATGAAGCTCCTAAACCCAACATTGAAAAAAGGAAGTGAAAAATGTACTCATTAAAAAAAGACCAAAAATGATTGTTTTTGGACCAAAATTGGTGGAGTAAATGATTTTTCCATTTTTTTTAATTCACTACAAAAGTATATATTCATATAAATTCACATTGCTCACTTATTATTGGACTAAAATCTAGCTTATTCACAATTTTCAACCATGTGATTGAAAAGTACTCCTTTCGGATTTCGAAAATCTAATGTTTAGGGAACGAGTTTTAAGATGTTTTTCTTACGAATTTTGGTACTAAAGTTATGCGGTTGTTTGTTTATGGAGCTCCTAAGCACAAGATTGAAAAACGAGAGTGAAAAATGTTCTCATTAAAAAATGACCAAAATGACCGTTTTTTGACAAAAAAAAATTTGGATTATAGTAAACGATTTTTGGATTTTTTTTAATTTCCAAAAAAAGTGTATATTCATATAAATTCACATTTCTCACTTATTATTTGACCAAAATCTAGCTTATTTATGGTTTTCAACTGAGCTTGAAAAGTAGTCCTTTCGGATTTTGGAAATTTACGGTTTAAGGAACGAGTTTCAAGGTATTTTTCTAATGGATGTTGGTCCTAAAGCTATGGAATTGTAGGTTAATGAAGCTCCAACATTGAAAAAAGATGTGAAAAATTTACTCATTAAAAAATGACCAAAATGCCCGTTTTTGGACCAAAATTAGTGGACTATATTAAACGATTTTTGGACTTTTTTTAATTCACGAAAAAATTGTATAAAACTATCATTTCTCACTTCTTATTGAAACAAGCATGTAACTTATTCGCGATTTTCAGCCATGTGCTTGGTAATTTTATTTTATAGAATTCATTAGTTATGCTATGCATTTTTATTAGTTAAAAATAGTACTCAAGATGTTTGAATCACGTGATTACCAACTGTTTCTAGTAAATGAATTTATTTCATAACATCCAATTTCGATTGATTCTTTATTCTTGTTATGTAAATAGGGCTTCAAAATGATGATTTCGTCCGTTCATTGACGACACATCCCCTCTGATTTCAGCTCGACTCCTTAAGTAGAGAGGGAGAGCATTGACGACAATAATAAAGTGTGAGGCAGGGGCAACAGAGGAGAGGGAAGGAACTTTCAAACTTTTTTTTTTTTAAACAAAAAACGCAAAATTTCATTGATGAAATGAAAAGAGACTAATGCTCAAAAAGTACAAGCTCCACAAAGGAGCCGAAAAAAACAATAATGAAAATATAAACCTATTTAAATTTGAGAGAGGAGAGGGAAAGATCTTTCAAACCTATTTTCTAAAATTTAAAGACTAAAATGTAACCATTCAAAACTCAAACACAAGTGTTATAAACTTATAAGTGAAAACTTAAAAGAGAAATATAAACCAAAGCTAAAAAGTAAAATAAATAAATATTGTCGGACCAAATATCATACACTTGTGAAACAGAAATCTACATTGCAACTAACCATGCTTCGTTGCAGTTGCAAGGAAGCATAATCTTCTAAAAATGAATCTATTGTTGAGCTGCAACAACATTTGCTTCCGGCCTCCATTTACGTCCAAAAATACTCCGCTCTAAGACATTTGGAGTTTTCAGCCTCTCATCCTGAACCATCAGTTTGTCCTCGATGAGTTCTAGCAACTCTGGCAAACCAACTCCAAGCGTAGCTGATATTCTTAGATGTGGACCAGATTGATCACCTGGAGGCTGAACATCTTTTCCCATCCCCTGGGCCTCAGAGTAAACATTTTCATCAACCCAAGGGTTTTGACCATCATCATCTGCCAACCAGTCATCGGAGCAGTCGCTCTCTTGTCCCTCCATTGTGTTTCCAAGATTTTTTTCAGAAAGCTGGCAGACATTTCCAAAGGGGAATCGACTGACTTCTCCAGTTGCTTGCTCTTTCGTAATATCACCCTTTTCCATTTCAATACAAATCTTAGCTTCAGCATCTGTTCCAGATGATAGCTTTCCCATTATACTATCTTCTCCTGACGAATTGCCAGCCTTGCCATTATCATCATCACAAGATTCATCTATACTCTTGCCTTCTTCATGATAATCAATCTGCACCATGCATTACAGAGAAAATTGCAATCTTTCCTTCTTGTGGAGAAGTAAGAAATGTGATCAATAGAATTACCTTGTTCCAAACTTCAATCATATCTTCAAGCTTCATTTTAGAAACTCCTATTTGCTGAAGTACTTGGAAAACAGTCAACCGGTGCTCATCAAGGTTGGGGGCAGTGCAATCCACGACATGCTGCAATAATCAAGACGACAACATCGATGTCTCATATTAGTATCTATATCAATCAAAGATCCTGGCCGTCTACTTCAGAATTGATTTTACTATTCATTCAGTATCATATATAGTGGAACCATGTCATTTTTTAAATATAATTTAATTGTAGTAAGGCAAGTATGGTTTCCACGAGTCATTTTAAGACATTTTTTTATTTTTAGCACAACAAACAAGGAGGAAACTGCTAGAGAACAAACGCTTTCAACTAAATGTTTTTTTTAATAAATAATCCATTAAATTCTCTAAAGGAGGTAAGATAACCCATATCAATCCATTTCTTGATAGCCTCCATAATTATCCTATGTCTTTGGTTGTTTATCCCATTTTGAATTCAACAACTTGCGGGGTGAAGATTTGAACATCTGACATTTTGTCGAAGATATAATGCGTGGGGTGGAGATTTGAACATCTGACATTTTATCTTCGATAAAATGCATACTTGTTTATTTATCTCATTCCTACATGTATGTTCTCCAAGCTTTGTAAAAAAAAAAAAAACCACCACCCAGAAGATATTGTTCTCTGTTTCATCTCGAATGTTGGGGAGGAGTTGTTACATACGAAAGGCTGAAGGAAACCTATCCTGATTTCACTCGAGTGAATTAATTGGCCAAATTCTAGTCTCATATAAATTAATAAGAGAATTAACTAGCAGAAGTTCGTTTTAGTTCAAATTCTAACATCATTCCTAATTGCCTTCTCTAGGTTGTTATTCTCGTTTGCTTTAAAAACAGGCATCTTAAATTTTCCAAGGGAACCCCATTAAAGGAAGAGCTTTTTCTTTCACGAGGATACTTAAGTTCCTCAAAGGTGTTTGAAGGAGCGGAATTTATTAGTCTTTGGGGATCTCAAGAGAAGGAAAGCTGAGATTGTGGAAAGGATTAGAGGTCCTGACAAGCATGAGGAGGAGGGGAGTCTGCCAGAACTGAGGGAGGAAAGAGTCTCTTTGAAAAGTGAGTTTGAAATTCTTCTGAAGAGCCAGGATACCAGTTTGAGACAAAAATCAAAGGTGAAGTGGGTTCTTTTTCTTTTTTTGAAAAGGTACCGAGCATTAATTGAGAAAAAATGAAAGAATACAAGGCATACCAAAAAAACTAAGCCCCAAGAAAGGAACCCCACTATAGGAAGGGGCTCCAATTAAGTAAATCCTTCTTTGAGCATTATTTTACTCGAAGGTTAAGCGGGTTAAGGAGGGGATGAAAATTCATCCTCTTTCCATAACTTGGCAAGAGGAAGGAGGAATAAAAAATTGATTGAGTTTCTGGAGAGAACGGTGGAGTGGTGGTGAAGGAGGATCGGGAGAATGAGGATATTTTGTCTTTTTTCTCTAATCTGTATGCTTCTCAAGTTGAGCCTAGACCGTTTGTGGAAGGTTTAGAATGGTGCCCAATTTTGGAGGAGTTGGAGGCCCCCTTTACGATGGTCTTTGGTTGAGATAGGAATAAGCCTCTAAGGCCAGATGGTTTCACAACTGGAATTGTGTCAAAGAGGACTTGGGGAAAGTGTTATGGGCCAGATGATTTCACAACTGGTTGTGTCAAAGAGGACTTGGGGAAAGTGCTAGTTTTTTGAGAGAGGTATTGTTGACAACAGGGATGAGTTATGCGCAGTGTTTTAAAAGGCGCACCCAGGCGCGCGCCTGGGATGTTTATGCCCTAAGGCGCACTTAAGAAGGCGCGCAAGGGATTTTTTCAAAAAAAAATTTTGAAGTAACCAAAATCTGATTTTTTTCTAATCCTAAAGGGTCATAATAGATTCAATGCATTCCAACTAATCCTAAAGGTTTTTTTTCTTCATATTTTCACTTCAACCATGCTATCTCTTCTTTATAATATTTTTATATTTTTTTTCTATACAAAGTGCGCCTCGCAAAATAAAGTCCGCGCTTTATTGTGCGCCTTGCGCCTAGGCTCCAGAGGGTCTTTGCGCCTTTTAAAACACTGGTTATGCGTGTCTAATTCCCAAGAAAGATAAAGGCCAATAAAGGTAAAAGATTTTAGGCCTATAAGCCTAATTATGAGTCACTACAAGTTGATTGCTAAAACCCTGGCGGATAGAATGAGGAAAGTTCTACCCAACACTAGAACCAGTTCTCAAGGGGCTTTTGTAGCTGGAAGTAAAGTTTTAGACCAAGTGTAGATTGCTAATGAGGTCATCGAGGCTATAAGATGAGAAAGGAGGAAGGGGTGATTTTCAAAATTGATTTTGAAAAAGCTTAACCACATGGACTGGAATTTCTTAGATTAGGTCCTCGGTAAAAAGGAGTTTGGCCTCAAATGAAGATCTTGGATTTGGAAAAAAAAAATTGAAACAGGAAACAAAAATTTTCATTGATGAAATGAAAAGAGACTAGTGCTCGAAGGATACAAACTCCACACGGCAGAGAAAACAAAAACAGTAAAAAGAAAGCAAAAAGAAGAGACAATTAAGAATTTGCCAAACAAAACAAGATAAAACAGCCACCAAAACCAGGGAGCCTCATGGTACAAAAATCAGCCCCACAACAAGCAAAAATTAGCTGCCAAAGAGAAAAATCAACTACAATACAGAAACCAATTAGACTCCGCAGCCTTAACAACGAAAACAACATTAATTGATTCAAATGCCACCAACTCTCTTCTAGAAAACCCTACCCTATATCAACGAATAAGCAAAAAAGACACTTCAACTACTACCAAAACGTCAAGCAAAGCATCTAATAAAAAATGTCTTTTTCAATATCCACAGAGTGCCCATTATGCAAAACAGCAATTGAATTTCAAAAGTCTTTCAAGAAAAAACTCTTCAGCCTCCACCAACTCTTCAAAACAAAACAATCGATCATTTCAGCCAAGATAAAGCTCAAACCAAGACTGAAAAACCAAAACTTATAACCACACCGAGCTCAATAGCTTTAAATCTTGGCAAACTTAAGTACTGACACGTTTTCCTTCAAGAACCAATGGGGAATTTCACGAATCTCCAGTCCACAAGCTTCAACAAAAGATGCAAATTTGTCCAGAATGGAGGATGGAATAGAAGGAGGAGTCTTCTTCCAAACTTCTTAAAACAAAATGTCAAAAGCTTCAGTAAGAATTTTCAAGATCTTCCTCCAAGCTAAGATCCATTGGTTAGAGCAAAGATTTGTAAGGTTCTTGCCTTACTATTTACTTAAGAACTTGCAAATAGGCCGAATCGGCGTTTACAATCTCCTTCCCCTCTCGAGAATTCAATTACATAAAAAGCATGAAAACTACGGTACTGAAATACTAACTATATAGCCAAAGGACCCAGGTGGCCCTACCCTTCGCACGATCCTTTTGCAGGGTATCTTCTAACTAACTTATTCCCTTTTATGAGCATTGTCCTTCTTACCCCTCCTCACGTAGTATTTTGTTATAGGTGGCCTTACATTTCCCACGGCCTCAAAATCGACCTTGTCCTCAAGGTGGAAATCAGGTAATTCGTGGCGCATGGAACGAACGTCTTCCCATGTTGCTTCATGCTCGGGCAATCCTTTCCAACGAATCAAAGCTTTCGTTGCCCCGGTCTTTTCGTTCTTCTGATAGGCAAACACTTCTACCGATTCGGCCAGCCATTCAAATTCTTCGGTTAAGATGGGTGGACCGGTATGAATCTTCTCATGTGAACCCACTGTCTTTTTCAGCTGTGAGACATGGAAAACCGGGTGGATCCGTGCGTCAGGTGGTAAACCCAATCGGTAAGCGACGGAGCCGATGCGACTCTGTATTGTATATGGCCCGAAGTACTTAGGAGATAACTTCTCACTCTTTCGTTTAGCCACTGTGGACTGCCTATATGGTCGGAGTTTGATGAAAACTTGATCACCAATTGTGAACTCGACGTCACGCCTCTTACCATCTGCAAACTTCTTCATTCGGGCCTGGGCATGTATCAAATTGTCTTTCAACCTCTGTAATGTAGTATCGCGTTCCCGATCTAAGGTAGCATTTGGGGTTTTCATTCCTTCATAGGCTATCAATGGGGGAGGAGCTCTACCGTAGACTGCTTGGAAAGGAGAGATCCCAATTGAAATGTGAAATGTTGTATTGTACCAATATTCTGCCCATCCCAGCCATTTTACCCACTGTTTAGGCCGTTCGCTACAGAAGCATCGGAGGTAAGTGCTCAACCCCTTGTTCACAATCTCAGTTTGCCCATCGGTTTGGGGGTGGTAGGATGTGCTGCGCTTGAGTTTAGTTCCTGCCATGTGGAATAATTCCTTCCAAAAATGACTAAGAAATATCTTGTCACGATCGGAAATGATAGATTTTGGGAACCCGTGTAAACGGACTACCTCATTGATAAAGACTTCTCCCACAATCTTCGCGGTGAACGGGTGTTTCAATGCCATGAAGTGAGCATACTTACTTAATCGATCCACTACTACGAAGATGGAATCGAAACCACTTGACTTAGGTAACCCTTCAATGAAATCCATGGTGATATCATCCCATATCTGGAGAGGTATCTCCAATGGTTGTAGTAAGCTTGCAGGAGTAATGGATAGAGTCTTGTTTCGTTGGCACGTTAAGCATTCCTCAACATACTTCTTTATATCAATTTTCATTCCATCCCAAAACAATTCCCCTCACAACCTCTTATACGTTCGCAAGAATCCCGAATGTCCTCCCATTACAGAATCATGATAGGTGTGCAGGATATCCTTAATCAAAGAAGAGGACTTAGAAAGTACTAACCTGTCTTTATACAAGAGATTGCCCTGATGGATTGAGTACTTTGGGTGGGTATCCTTGTGGTCGTGGATCATTGACACGATGCTCTGTAACTTCGGGTCTTGAGAGTTCTCGGATCTGACTCTACTAATGTCAATCAGGGAAGGGACTACCAGTTGGTTTAGCTGAACCATTACTGGGATTCTTGAAAGCGCGTCGGCAGCCTTATTCTCCAAGCCGGGTCGATAATCGACTTCGAAATTATATCCCAACAGCTTGGACAACCACTTCTGGTATTGCGGTTGGATTACTCGTTGTTCCAGGAGAAATTTGAGAGCTCGTTGATCCGTTCGAACAAGGAACCGTTGTCCCAACAAATAGGGTCTCCAACGTTGGACTGTCATAACTATCGCCATGAGTTCCCTCTCGTAGATGGAAGTAGCTTGAGCCCGAGTGGATAAAATGTGGTTGTAGTATGCAATGGGTCCTGCTTGCTGTGTCAACACCGCTCCTAAACCTGTTCCAGAGGCATCTGTCTCTATTACAAATGGTTGACTGAAATCAGGTAGTGCTAGAACGGGGAGGGTGACCATGGCTTGTTTCAATGTCTCAAAAGCCACTGTTGCTTGGTCATCCCAGCTGAATGCTCCCTTCTTCAATAGGTTAGTCAGAGGAGCTGCTATGGATTCATATTTCTCCACAAACCGGCGGTAGTAGCCCGTTAAGCCAAGAAAACCTCTGAGATCCCGCACATTTTGTGGTCAGGGCCATTCCACCATTGCTCTTATCTTCTCAGAATCCGCCTCTACCCCTTGAGCTGAGATCCAGTGTCCCAAGTACTCGATCCGATCTTGTGCGAATTGACACTTCTCTTCATTTGCATAGAGTTCATGTTCCCTCGTCATAGAAAACACAGTATAAAGGTGTCGTAAGTGGTCGTCAAAAGTTTGACTATACAAGTATGTCATCAAAAAATACGAGTATGAACTTACGGAGGAATGGTCGGAAGATGGTATACATCAACGATTGGAAAGTGGAGGGAGCATTGGTGAGTCCAAACGGCATGACCAAGAACTCGTAGTGTCCTTCGTGTGTTCGGAATGCAGTTTTTTTAATGTCTCTATCGTGTACTCTAATCTGATGATAGCCAGATCGGAGGTCGAGCTTTGAGTAAATTCGTGATCCATTCAGTTCATCAAATAGTTCTTCTAGAACGGGAATGGGGAACTTATCTGGGATAGTTACGTTGTTCAAAGCTCGGTAATCGACACAGATCCCCCCCCCCCCCCCCCCCCATTCTTCTTCTTAACCAACAGAACCGGACTGGAGAAAGGACTAACACTTGGGCGAATAATTCCGGAGGCAAGCATCTCACTCACTAGTCGTTCAATTTCTGTTTTCTGGACATGCCCATAGCGATATGGTCTAACGTTGACTGTAGTTCCCTCCTCCTTAAGATGTATCTGGTGATCAATTAATCTTCTTGGAGGCAATGTTGTGCTCTGCGAAAATACCTGATTAAACTGTCCCATCCTATCAACTCTCGTATCTGTTGTGGAATAGATTTTCGTTTCGGTTGAGCAACTGTTGGAGCTTCTTGAACGACGGTGCTCATGGTTCTCCATTCAACCAAGAATCCTTGATTCTCTGCCTCCCATTTTTTTGTCATGCTTTTCAAGGAAACCTGGGCTTTCGTAAGACTCGGATCTCCTTGTAGAATAATTTGATTCTCCCCTTTGCCAATCCTAATCGTCAGGAGCTTCCAATCCACTTCTGTGACACCCAACGTATGGAGCCATTTCATGCCCAACACCACTTCCACTAAGCCTCCTAGTTCAAGTGGCAAAAAATCCTCAAGAACCGATAGTTTTCCCAGATTTAGGACCACGGATTTACACATCCCTTTTCCCCTCAGCGCTTTGCCAGAACCCATTATCACACCATAGTGAGCGGTATCAGACAAAGGAATCTGCAATTCGTCAACTAACTTCTGATTGATGAAGTTATGGGTTGCTCCACAATCAATTAGCACGATCACTTCTCGCCCTTCAATTTCCCCTTTCATTTTGATCGTCCCTGGAGATGACAATCCCACTACATCCCCCACCTCCACACTTTGCAGCGCTACCATTGTTTCTACCTTGCTTTCTTCTTCGTCTCTTATCTCCGACTCTTCATCATTTTCATGGACCACCAAAATCCTCAGCTCTTTTGCTTTACAACGATGTCCTGGTGCAAATGGCTCTTCACACAGGAGCATCCTTCCGAGCCGTCGATTGTGTCGTGCTTACCAGAGTAATGGTTCGCGTTGCGGCCCCACTTCCGTTATTTCCTCCCTCCTTGTTAATTCTTGTGGTAAGCACATTAGATTTAGGGTTGGGTGTACTTACTTGGGCCTTTGGGAAGACCGTCACGGCCCGTTGGGCCCCTCTCCTTGTTTCCTCCATATCTTCTATTAGTTGGACGATCGTCATAATATTTTTTAACCCTTCCGGCCGCCAACAACGGACCTCTGCTCTGACCACTGGATCCAATCCATTGAGGAAGGTATTTTCCAACACTTCCGGAGGAAGCTTAGGCAGTGGAGCTACTAGTTGATCGAATTCGATTCAGAATGCCTCTACCGTAGTCGTCTGTTTCACTGCAAGGAATTGTCCCATGAGACTCCCATTTCGAGTGTTTCGAAATCTTTCGAGCAGTTACACCCTCAGATCTTGCCAATCCTTGAACGGCTCGCGATCGTCTTCCCCCTGGAACCAATTTACAGCGGCTCTTGAGAAGCTAGTCAAAGCTACCGTGAGTTTCTCTTCATCGGTTAGCTTATGTATTTTGAAGTACCGATTTGCTCGAAATAGCCATGAATCCGGGTCATCGCCCTCGAACACTTACATTTCTACTTTCTTAAATTTGCTTCGATCCCCTCCACCTTCATCCGTCTTCTCCGGTAAGTGATTCTGCGTACCACTGTCTCCTTCTTCTTTCACCAGACCCGAAATCTCCACCCTCATCACGGAAAACTCATTCGCCATGTTCACTAAGACCACTCGAGTATCATCCGATGATTTCTGTTGGATTTTCACCTGTGTCGATATCTTTTCCATTGTCTTTGACAGTAGTGCGATGCTTGTTTCCAGCGCCGGAAGTTTTTCGACATGGCTCATGATGGTTCCGACCTCAACATCTGCTAAATCCATTCTTTCTTCCAACTTTCTTTGAGCCATCTTGCTGAGTCTCCCCAGGATGAACGGCTCTGATACCAAATGTAAGGTTCTTGCCTTACTATTTACTTAAGAACTTGCAAATAGGCCGAATCGGCGTTTACAATCTCCTTCCCCTCTCGAAAATTCAATTACATAAAAAGCATGAAAACTACGGTACTGAAATACTAACTATATAGCCAAAGGACCCAGGTGGCCCTACCCTTCGCACGATCCTTTTGCAGGGAATCTTCTAACTAACTTATTCCCTTTAATGAGCATTGTCCTTCTTACCCCTCCTCACGTAGTATTTTGTTATAGGTGGCCTTACAAGATTCCACACTACTCACGCTTACCTCGGAATTGACATCAGAGTTGTCACCATTTGAAGGAGAAGAATCCTTGCGCGGATGAACAACTCCTCTAGATATCCAAAAATCGGATCCAAAGAGGAAAAATGATTGTTTGGTTCATCGGAAGGTGGTGAATCTATATTCAGAACAGAGGACGCTAGGAGTTTTGTGCAACATTCTTCAATTGAATCTGGATTCAAAACATTTTCCTTAAGGTAAGGATAGAAAAAAGAATCAACTCTTTTTTTTTTTAACAAGATACAACACTTTTCATTAATTTAATGAAAAGAGACTACTGCTCAAGGGATACAAACTCCACAGAGGAGAGAAACAAAACTCCACAGAAGAGAGAAATACAAAGTGCTATAAAACAAAGCTATAAATAAGAATGACTACAATAATCAGAACTGAATTGGCAGAAAAGTGTGCCAATTACAAACAATGTCTTGGATAGAATAGGCTTCAAATTGCTTTGAAAGAGAACTCCAAGAAGAGGTCAATAACCAAACGGATTCGAGACGGTCGACCAAATTAAGATGTTTATTCTGAAAATTCTGAAGTTTCTCTCCATCCATAAATCAGAGAGCAAAGCTTTGACAGCATTTGACCAAAGAATCCTAGCTTTTGGACCCAAAGAGGGACCAATAAGAAAAGAGATCACATTGGACTTACAATCATCCAAGAAAACCCACTTTAAATGAAAAGTTGAGAAGATCTCGAACCAACAAGCTTGGGCATAAACACAATGGAAGAACAAGTGATTCAAAGACTCCTCGTCCGAAAGACAAAGAACACAAATAGAGGGCATAAGGTAATGCGAAGAAAGTTTCCGTTGTAAGATTCGGCCGAGTTAAGGTTTCCATTAAGCAGGATCCAAATCAGAATGTTAATCCTTTTTGGGTTTTTAGTTTTCCAAATGGCATGAAAAACCTCCTTCTCTATCAGGTGACTTAACAAAAATGTACTTGAGGATTCAAGAGACCAAAACCTGGAATCAACATCGGAAGAAACTTTAATAAAAAATAGACGACCCAACAAATCTTGCAAGTCATTGATCTCCTCGTCTTTTAGAAGCCTACGAAAAATGATGTTCCATGACATAGTAAAGGCATCCCATAATTCAAAAACCAAACCATTAGGAACAGTGGAGAGAATAAACAGCCGCGAAAAAGCAAGCTTCAATGGCTGATTGTTAACCCAAAGGTCATGCCAAAAAGAAATCTTATTCCCGACTCAAATTGTAGTGAGCTATTGAGGACAAAGGATCCAAGAGAAGGATATATTCAGTAATTCATCCAAGGACTCCGGAGGGAGGAGCTACTTCTACCAGTCGTGAACCAATCAAGATTTGAGGACCCGTGAATGCTTACTACCACTTTCCGCCAAAGAGAGCGGGCCTCAGTCATAAATCTCCAACCCCACTTAGCAATAAGAGCTACGTTTTGATGCTTTAAGGCTCCTAACCCAAGACCACCATATGAGAGCTTTAGAGGTTTTATTCCACCTAACCAAGTGGTTTAAGTTACCCCCATCGTTTCCTAACCAAAAAAACTCCTGTCAAGCGCTCCAATGTCATAAGAAATATTGACATATAATATAAGGGGATGCTAGACAGCACCAAAGTACAAAGTGTTAAACGGCCCCCTCGAGATAAGTTGAAGGGCTTCCATCTATCAAGTTACTATTGGATTTTTTCCATAACCAACGGCCAGAAAGAGACATTTCTTAGGTGCCCACCCAGAGAGAGACCTAAGTAGATAAAGGGCAAAGGCTCAACTTTACATTTCAAGCTTTGAGAGACAAGAAGCAACTCTGAATCATCACTGTTAATGCCACTTAATCCGACTTCTCCCAGTTAATTTTTAAGCTCGAGCACCATTCAAAGAAGCCAATGGTTTGAATCAAAGTATCCAACATTTTGGCATCATATTTGCAAAAGCGTAACGTATCATCTGCAAATTGTAGGATAGGGACATGAAACTTATCCATGCCTACCATAAACCCTTCAAAAAGGCCATTGGAGTGAATAGAATCAATAAAAGCCTTGAGAACCTCACCGACCAGAAGAAAAAGAAAAGGTGAAAGGGCCCCTTGTCGCAAACCTTGAGAGGCCGAGATTCTTCCTCTCGGCCTACCATTGATAAAAATGGAGTAATTCGGATCCCGGTCACAACCCATAATCCATTGATCCACTCACAATGAAAAGATTTAAGATTAAGAGCTTCATCCAGAAAATCTCAATCAACGCAATCGAAGGCTTTTTCAAAATCAAGCTTGAGAATCCAGCCTTTGTTTCTTTTAACGATGTACTCTTCTATTTCATTTGCAATAAGAATCGGATCAAGAATCTGTCTTCCTTCTAAAAAAGCACTTTGAGAATATGAAATGATTGAGGGCATGACTTTCTTCAACCTTTCAGTGAGAACTTTGGCCAGGATTTTATAAACTGATGAGGTCAAACTAATCGGCCTAAAATCCTTCACACTTTCAACAACTTCTTTTTTTTTAATTAAACAAATAAAATTCTCCCTTGAGCAAGAGTTCAAATGTCCTTTCTGGTGGAACTCCTTGAAGAAAAGAAGGAAATCAGCCTTCAATAGAGACCAAAATCTGATGAAAAATTCCATAGTAAAATCATTTGGACCTGGAGCTTTGTTCTTACCAAGATTTTTGACAGCTAACCAAATTTCTTGTGAAAGGAGCAATGAGAGACATATTTTGAGCAGTTGAAACATTAGACCAATGAATGTTAATAGGAATGAATCTAATCCCTCGCCGTTTTGTATATAGAGAACCAAAAAATCCAAGATTTTTTTCTTCAATTTGGTCAAAAGAGAGAACTGTACCATCCTCCTTGCACAACTCAGAAATTAGAGATTTTCTCTTCTTTGCTGCCAAAAATCGATGAAAGAAGCTTGTGTTTTCATCGCCAACTTTTAACCATTGCAATTTACATTTTTGTATCAAATTCATTTCCTCAGCCATATAGGTTTCTAATAATTCCCCTAAGCTTTAGAACGAGTTTCCTTTTCAGAAGAAAATAAGGCATGCTGCTCTGATTTACCATCAGAGTGACAATAATCTCGGACAGCAGCTTCTCTTTACAATTTATGTTCAATTAGAAGGCTGAGTACCACTCTTTGATAGCCTTTTTCAGATTTCTAAGTTTAGCATCAATAACAAAGCCTGAATATCCCCGAGAGCTATCTTGGCTTAAGAAGGATTAAATGATCTGGACACACTCAGACTGAAGTAGGGGTGCAAGTAAAAACCGACAAACTGACAAAACCGACAACCCGACCGAAACCGAAATTGGTTCGGTTTTTCGGTTTCGGGTTTCAAATATTTAAAACCCAATATTTTCGATCGGTCTCGGATTTTTTTGGACTAAACCGAAAAAAAACCTGAACCGACCGATAAGACTTATATTATTAAAGTGATATGAATACCATATCAGGACAGTGGTCGAGATGGCTTTGACGATGGTCTGGTTTCAACGAGGGCATGAGTTCGAGGTGCTGAAATGCTTATATATTAACTTATATTTACTTCTCTTCTTTGCAGCTTAATTTGTCGGCCCAATTCATGTCAAGCCCAATGGACCAATTCATCTCAGCCCGCACCATTGTATGGTTTCACAGTAATCGGTTAACCGCCAAACCGAACCAATTAAATCGCCGGTAATCAATTCGGTCAGTTCGGTTACAATTTATTACCGGCTCGGTTTCGATTCTCCATTATTGTTTAAATATTGGTCGGTTCGGTTTCGGTTTGAGGCCCAAACCGATTACACCCCTAGACTGAAGTAACCAAGAATAGTAGAATCTCAAAGGGGAAAGACCCCAAACAAAGCTGCCAACTTCAAGAAGAAGAGGATAGTGGTCAGAAATTGCACGTACCATTCTAGAGACTCTTGAATTATTTAAAAATGAATCCCAATCTTTAGAGACAAAAAATTTGTCAATTTGGGACTGTGACGAATCATCCCTCGGTCTTGACCATGTAAATAAACCATTAGAGAGTGGTAGCAAAAATCAATTCAAGATCAAAAATAACTTGATTGAAGATTTGAATGCACTCATGATGTTAGAATTTAGTTTGCCTCCTTACTAGAATGCACTCATGAATCCATCGAGTTATGTTGAAATCGCCACCAATGCACCAAGGATCTTCAAAGTAATCAAACAATGAACGAAGCTCATTCCATAGATGTTTCCTTTCCCTGTAGTCATTTGGCCCATACACATTAGTAATCCAAAACTCTTTGTTATTAAGAAAAGAGAATTTCACAGATAAAGTGTATCCGACTCAACATTGAACCAACAAATGTCAATAGGGATCCCTCTGAAGCTCTTCAATAAGTTCATTGAGAACTGCAATTTGTTTGATCCCCCCCCGCGAATGGGAAGTTTACTTGGGCCAACAGCAGAGCGAGGACTAGAATTGACTAGAGATGTCCATTTGCCCCGCCCCGAATGGGACGGGGAATGGGGCAGGGAGTTTTTTTTGCCCTGTTTACCCGCCCCGCCCCGTTTAATTATATATATATATATATATATAAAAAATATTTTCATCAAAAAAAAATAACTACACTCTTTTGGTTTAAAAAAAAAAACACATCTTGCCAATAAAGTTTATTAAATTAAATATATATAATATTAATCAACTTAACAAATAACAAATCTTAAAAAATATTGGTTAAAAATTGTAGAAAATATAAATAATTGAACAAGTATTTTAGGAGTTGGTTAGTTCTAGAAATAGTTGAATAACTATTTTAGGAGTTTGTTAGTTCTATATTAGGAAATAAGTTGTTCTTTAGTTCCTATTTTCTTGTCATTAGTTCCTTTCTTTGGCTCATCAAATAATCAAGTGATTCTATTCACAAAAACTTCATGGTATCAGAGCCTTGTTAGAAAGCTAAAACCAAACCGTGTTTAGTTTTGTTTTTCGGAAAAAACAGGCCCGAAAACCAAAGAGTTCTTCCTCCCAAATCTGCACATTCTTCGGTGGTATACCCATCCAGACCCGTTGCAGCCCCTCTAAAATATACATCCAAATCCTTCGGCGTTTTTTAGCCGAACCAGACCGACCCAAATTTAACCCGAACCAGATCGACCCAAACTAAACCTGAACCATACCAAACCAAACCAAAAAAAAAAAAATATATATATATATATATACCGTGATGAATACACAACCAGAAAGCACGCCTGACAGCTTAGAAACCAACCCTCAGAAATCCTTCATCGCCGAAACCAGTACCCAAAAACCATCCCCGGTCCAAGCCACCACTGTGGAGACCTACAGCTCATCTATACACATCACTATGCATCGATTGAATGGGAGAAACTATCTAGAGTGGTCCCAATCCGTGAAGCTTGCTATTGATGGAAGAGGAAAATTGGGCTATATCACTGGAGAAGCGAAGAGTCCAAAAGAGAGTGAAGATGGCTACAAAATCTGGAGGTCGGAGAATTCGCTCGTCACAGCGTGGCTGCTCAATTCCATGGATGCTTCGATTGCCAAGCCACATCTATTTATGAAGACGGCAAAAGAGGTATGGGACTCAATTCGGGAAACCTACTCAGATCTCGAAAACTCGTCGCAAATATTCGAGCTAAAGACAAGATTGTGGCAGTCCAAACAGGGGAATAGAGATGTGACGAGCTACTACAATGAGATGGTGTCATTATGGCAGGAGTTGGATCAGTGTCACGATGATGTATGGGAGAATGTTAATGATTATGCGCGACATCAAAAAAATGAGGAGAACGATCGTGTATACATGTTTCTTGCAGGGGTTAATAGAGAACTTGATGAGGTGAAGGGGAGAATTCTTGGGAGAAGTCCGCTGCCCTCAATCCGAGAAGTTTTCTCCGCTGTTCGATTGGAAGAAAATCGAAAGAAAATCATGAATGGTGGTATAACAGAACCAGCCACTGAAAACCTCTGCTTTGTTCGTCAGAGGGGGAGGACAAGAAGGAGAGAGTCGGAAGAAACCTTGGTGTGACTATTGCAGAAAATTGTGGCATACGAGAGATACGTGCTGGAAACTTATTGGGAAACCACCCGGAGCTGGGAAGAAGAAACCCGAGAGAGCCTTCCAAGCCGTGACTGAAGCTTCACAAGAGCAGCCCATCAAATCGGGTCAGCCACAATTCACAAAGGATCAGATAGAGCAACTCATTAAACTACTCCAAGTCTCACAAAAAACACCTAGCCCCAACCCTGATATTCCTTCATGTTCCTTTGCTCAAAATGGTAAAGTTGTCTCTATTTTCTCTTACTTATGTTCCACCAATAATAACACTTGGATCATCGATTCAGGTGCCTCTGACCATATGACAGGCAACTCTGTTTTTTTCCAGACCTATAAACCATGAGCAGGCAATAGAAAAGTTCGAATAGCTGATGGATCTTACTCAGCAGTTGCAGGGATAGGAGACATAAAAATCTCACCTTCCTTATCTTTATCTAAAATTCTACATGTTCCTAATTTGTCCTGCAATCTCATATCTATCAGCAAAATAACCCATGACCTTAATTGTAGTGCTAATTTCCTTTCATCTCATTGTGTTTTCCAGGATTTGGCAACGGGGAGGATGATTGGCAATGCTAGGGAACGTGATGGTCTCTATTTATTTGAAGAGGGAAACCACTCGAATAAAGAAGGTTTAGAGAACTCCTGCCTGCAAATTATTTCCATTCCTGATGATAAAGAAATTTATTTACAACATTTTCGACTAGGTCATCCTAGTTTTCATTATTTGAAAAAATTGTTTCCTGATTTATTTAGAAATAAAGATCCCTCGTTGCTCCAATGTGAGATATGTGCTTTAGCAAAACATCATAGGAACACATATCCTCCACGTGCATATAAGCCTTCCAAACCTTTTTCTCTCATACATAGTGATATTTGGGGTCCATCGAGAATATCAACGTATAATGAAAAGAAGTGGTTTGTTACATTAATTGATGATCACACGAGAGTCAGTTGGGTGTATTTGTTAAAAGAAAAATCAGAGGTTGAATCTGTTTTCAAACGCTTTTACAATATGATTCAAACTCAATTTAACACAAACATTCAAATGATTAGGAGTGATAATGGGAGAGAATATTTTGCAAAAGTTTTGGAAAAAAATTTTAAAGAAAAAGGAATTATTCATCAAAGTTCTTGCACAGATACACCACCACAAAATGGCATAGCAGAGAGGAAAAATAGACATATGTTAGAAGTCACTCGTAGTTTAATGTTTTCAACAAAAACACCAAATTATCTTTGGGGAGATGCTGTTCTTCATGCCACATATTTAATAAACCGTATGCCATCAAAAGTGTTAGATTTTAAAACTCCTATCAGCATATTAAAAAGGGAATTTCCAAAATCACGAGTGTTTCATTCTATGTCATTAAAAAATTTTGGGTGCTCTGTGTTCATTCGAAATCCTAATAGGAATGCAAGTAAATTAGATCCTAGAGGATTAAAGTGTGTGTTTGTAGGGATAGCTCCAACTCAACGTGGTTACAAGTGTTTTGATCCTTCTCGTCGAAAATTGTTTGTTACCATGGATACCCTGTTCTTTGAAAATCAACCGTTTTTTAACACTTATTTTCAAGGGGAGATAAATCAGGAAGTTCTAAAGGAAAATTCGTTTGAGCTTGATGTCTTAATACCTGATTTTGTGTCACCAGTTATTAGGAATGACACTCTAAAAAGTAAGGAATCGGTTGACTTGGAAGTTTTAAATTCACCAGAAAATTCTCAAGGAAACAAAGAACCAGTTGACTTGGAAAATTTAGATCCCGAAAATATTAGTGATAATGAGCCCACAATTTTAATACCACAAAATCAGCCAAGTATCACTAAACCCAGTGTTGTTGAGGCGCAAGGCGCACCGCAAGGCGACATATCCCTTGATAGCCCGAAGGCGAGAGGCGACAAAAAGGCGAGGCCCGAGCGAAGCGAGGCGCAATGAATAATGGAATTTAAAAATTAGAAGTTGGAATTTGGAATGTTAGAAATTAGAATTTGGAAAGTTGGAAATTAGAATGGAATTTAAAAATTAGAAGTTGGAATTTGGAATGTTAGAAATTAGAATTTGGAAAGTTGGAAATTAGAATGGAATTTAGAAATTAGAATTTGGAAAGTTGGAAATTAGAATGGAATTTAGAAATTAGAAGTTGGAATTTGGAATTTGAAATTTGGAAATAGGAAAGTTAGAAATTGGAATTTGGAATTTGAAATTTGGAAAGTTAGAAATTGGAATTTGGAAAGTTAGAATTTGGAATTTGTTATGTTTAGAATTTGAAAAGGGAAAATTGAATAGAAACTGATGGAATAGGAAAGATAAAAACCGACGGAATTGGAAAGTTTTTTTTTTTTATATGGGCTTTTAACTAAATGGGCTTTTAGGTTTAGGGTTACGCCTATTTAAGTAATCAAAATAAAAAAAAAAAAAAAAAAAAACACAGAATATGAAATAACAATCGGGCGCACGCCTCCATCCCAGGCGAAGGAGCCGCCGGGCGATGACGGGCGCATCAAAGGCGCGCGCCCGTTTGAAGACGGCCGCCTCGCGCACAGCAGAGGCGCGCATCCTCGACATCGCCTCGCCTGGTTGCGCCCGGCGCCTGAGGCGCGCGCCTCAACAACACTGACTAAACCGATAACCTATGTGGAAGGAAATAATAACCAGGCAGGCAGATCATATGGCCGAGTTTACGAGAGGAGATTCCCAAATCAAGGAATAGAGACGATTGCACCACCGGCAAGCCATGAATCCGAACCGGAGCTAGAGCCTGAGACCAACGGTGAATCTCTTATTAAAACTTTTACTGATCTTGATTTACCAATTGCCATTAGGAAAGAAAAACGTTATTGTGTTAAATATCCTACATCTACCTTTGTGTCTTATTCTAAATTATCCTCTGCTTTTTCAACCTTTTCAACAAATGTATCGTCCATTGTCATTCCGAGTAGTATACAGGAGGCTCTATCTAAACCAGAGTGGAGGAAGGCTGTATTTGAAGAGATGGATGCTCTTGAGAAGAATCAGACGTGGAAGGTAGAGGAGCTCCCGAAGGGAAAGCCTACGGTGGGATGTAAGTGGGTGTTTACGCCAAAATTCAATTCAGATGGTACCCTAGAGCGATACAAGGCAAGGCTTGTAGCTAAAGGATACACACAGACATATGGTATTGACTACACTGAAACATTTGCTCCAGTTGCTAAACTTAACACTGAGAATTTTGTTATCAGTTGCAGCAAATCGAGAATGGCCTCTCAGGCAATTTGATGTGAAGAACGCCTTTTTAAACGGCAAGTTAGAAGAGGAAGTATATATGACTCCCCCTCCGGGATTCGAAGATCAGTTTAACTTCAAGATCTGTAGGTTGGAGAAAGCTCTTTATGGTTTGAAACAGTCACCCCGAGCCTGGTTTGACAGATTTACTCAATTTGTTAAACATCAAGGATACACACAAGCACAATCAGACCATACGCTCTTCATGAAGTTCTCAAGTGAAGGGAAAATTGCTATCCTGATCGTGTATGTTGATGATATAATCTTGACCGGGGATGATCAAGTGGAGTTGAAGAATCTGAGGGAGAAGCTTGCCAAAGAGTTTGAAGTAAAAGACTTAGGAGAATTGCGATATTTTCTAGCCATGGAGATTGCAAGGTCAAAAAGGGGTATAGTGGTCTCACAGAGAAAGTATATCCTAGATCTATTGAGAGATACCGGGATGAGTGAATGTAGGCCTGCTGACACACCCATAGACCCAAACCAAAAACTTGGTGACATCAAGCAGGGAGTTCCAGTCAATGTACAACAGTACCAACGACTTGTTGGGAGACTTATTTACCTTGCTCACACACGACCAGATATTGCATTTGCTGTAAGCATGGTTAGTCAGTTTATGCATGCTCCATATGAAGAACACCTTGAAGCAACTCACCGGATATTGAGGTACTTGAAGAGTTGTCCAGGAAAGGGTCTGTTATTTCGTAAAACCGAAAGCAGAAATGTAGAGGCATTCACTGATGCAGACTGGGCAGGTTCAATACTGGATAGAAAATCTACCTCTGGTTACTGTACCTATGTGTGGGGTAATTTAGTAACATGGAGGAGTAAGAAACAAAATGTTGTGGCGAGAAGTAGTGCGGAGGCTGAATACAGGTCAATGGCTCATGGAGTATGCGAAGTATTGTGGATCAAACGTGTACTCGGAGAATTAAAGCTGGAAATCAACCCTCCAATTAAGTTATTTTGTGACAACAAAGCTGCGATAAGTATCGCTCATAATCCGGTGCAACATGACCGGACCAAGCATATCGAAGTTGATCGACATTTCATAAAGGAAAACTTGGAAAATGGAACCATCTGCATACCGTTTGTGACTACAAAGGAGCAAACAGCAGATATTCTAACCAAGGGATTATTTAGGCCGACATTTGAGATACTTGTAAACAAGTTGGGTATGCATGACATTTATGCACCAACTTGAGGGGGAGTGTAGAAAATATAAATAATTGAACAAGTATTTTAGGAGTTGGTTAGTTCTAGAAATAGTTGAATAACTATTTTAGGAGTTTGTTAGTTCTATATTAGGAAATAAGTTGTTCTTTAGTTCCTATTTTCTTGTCATTAGTTGCTCTAGTTGGTTATCTTTGTATGTATAAATTGCCTTTCTTTGGCTCATCAAATAATCAAGTGATTCTATTCACAAAAACTTCAAAAATAAATTTTAAAAAAATTATTCGCGGGGAATACCCGTTCTCCGCAAATTCCCCGCGAGGAAAACCTGCCCCGCCCCATGGACATCTCTAGAATTGACAGGTGTCTGTTATCGCAAGGTTGGATGGATATATTTTCCAGTGTTAGACAGTTGTTGAGTCCTAGTTGTTGAGTCCTAAGGTTACTTCTGATCATTGGCCTCTTCACCTTACTTCGAGTCCTCAGAAATGGGGTCCCGGGCCCTTTAGGTTCGAGAATATGTGGCTCTTTCACCCCTCTTTTAAGGCGTCCTTCCCGGGTTGGTGGAATGTGGGGACTAGAGGTAAGTGGGAAGGTTAGCGTTTTATGGGAAAGCTAAAAGCTCTTAAGCAAAATCTTAAGTCTTGGAGTCAGTAGGTGTTTGGAGATATCAAGCTTAAGAAACAGGAACTGATTAGCAGAATTAACGTGATTGATCGTTTGGAGGAGGTTAGCCAATTGGATGATGTTCTTCAAGCCGAGCGTTTAGCTCTCAAAGTGAATTTTGCAGAGTTGGTTAAGAAAGAAACCATAAGTTGGAGACAGAAAACTAAGGTGGGGTGGGCTAAGGAAGGGAACTGTAAATCTGCTTACTTCCACAGAGTGGCTAGTAGCAGAAGAAGTAAGAACTTTATTGGCCCTCTGTTTTTTTAGAGTGGGAGCCTAATTAAGACAGAGGATGAGGTTGTGGAGGAGGTTGTTTCTTTCTTCTCTAACCTTTATGCCCCGAATCCAAAGCCCTTTGTCGATGGCGTGGATTGGTGCCCTATCTCTGAGAACGATAGGGATATGTTGGAGGGTACTTTCTCTCTGGAAGAGATGAGAAAGGTAATCTTTGAGTGCGACAAAATAAGGCACTCGGCCCGGACAGTTTTCCATGGCCTTTTTTCAAGATAATTGGGATGGGGTGAAAGGGATTTGGAGAGTGTGTTCAAGAATTTCGACACGGGCATCCTCGACAAATCTATGAATGAAACCTTTGTCTGTTTGATTCCTAAAAAAAAGGTGCCTTGAGGGTGAAGGATTTCAGACTCATTAGTCTGGTCACTAGTGCTTATAAGATTAGCGCTAAGGTCCTAGCTAGTAGGCTAAAAAAGGTCCTTCCGTCCACTATTTCGGAGACAGGTGCTTTCATTGTTGGTCGCTAGATTTTGGATCAGGCCCTTCATCGCCAATGAGGCAATTGAGGATTATAGAGGAATGGGGAAGGAAGGGGTTATCTTTAAGATTGATTTCGAGAAGGCTTATGATCACGTGGACTGAACTTTTATTGGTAAGGTTCTTGAAAAGAAAGGTTTTGGTCCTAAGTGGCAAACTTGGATTGAGACGTGCTTAAGTTCGGTGATGTATTCTATCCTGATTAATGGGAGTCCCAAAGGAAGGTTTAAAGCTACTAAAACCCTTTTCTCTTCCTGATTGTTGTGGACGTTCCGAGCAGAATTATCTCTAAAGGGGTGGAGAGTCGGATTCTGGAAGGCTTTCAGGTGGGTCGGGATAGAGTTTTGTTATCCCATCTTCAGTTTGCGGATGACAATATCTTCTTTTGTTCGGGCAAGGAAAAGTTTTTCCTCGTCTTGAATCACATTATGACCTTCTTTGAATTCATGTCTGGTTTAAAGATCAATAGGAGTAAATGTCAAATTATTGATTTAAATTGTGCCTCAGACAAGGTGGCTAGTTGGGTGTGAGGTTGGCTATTTACCTTCTTCCTACTTAGGACTCCCGTTGGGCCATAATCCTCGGACCATTCCATTTTGGGAGCCGGTGGTGGCTAAGGTTCGTAAAAGACTTGCAAGTTGGAAGAAAAAGTTCTTCTCTAAGAGGGGAGGGGGGGGGACTAACTCTTATTCGGTCTGTCTTGAGTGTCACTCCCACCTATTTCCTATCCATGTTAAGAACCATGTGTTCCGTTTGCAAGTCTGTGGAGAAGCTCATGAGGGACTTTGTATGGGATGGGATTGAGGAAGGGAAAAGGGCGCACCTGGTGGGTTGGGATACAATCGGGAGGTCGGTGAGCCTTAGGGGCCTCCAATTGGGAAATTTAAGCTATCGTAACAAAGCCTTGTTGGCAAAGTGGCTATGGCGTTTCCCCCTTGAAACTAATTCCCTGTGCCATAGAATCATTGGTAGTAAGCATGGTCATTTTCCCTTTCAGTGGGTCTCGGAGGGGATTAAAGGCACTTTCAGGAACCCGTGAAAGGATATTTCTCTTGAGCTCCCCACTTTTGCTAGCCTTGTTCGATTTTCCATGGGGAATGCGAATGACACATTTTTGTGGGAGGACTTGTGGGTGGGGGAGTGTCCTCTTTGTTCTTTATTCCCTCGCTTGTTCCATCTTTCGGACATGAAAAATGGGGTTGTGGCTGATGTTGTCATTTCTTCGAGGGGCTCTCCCTCCTTGTCCTTAAGTTTTCATCGGGCGTTATCTGATAGAGATACGTCGGAGGTTCTGGCACTTCTTTCTCTTATTGGGGATCGCGTTCTTTGTCGGGGAGGAGGGTCATTCGCATCTGGTCTCCCAATCCTGTTGAGGAATTTTCTTGTGGGTCGTTCTATCTTTGGTTGTTGGACCCCTCCCCGGGTGGTGAGTCAGTTTTTTCGGCCCTTCGGAAGGTGAAGATTCCAAAGAAGGTATTGTTCTTTACTTGGCAGGTTATACAGGGTAATGTTAATACTTTAGATGGACTTTCGAGGAGGTCGTTCTCTCTTGTGGGCCCATCTTGTTGCATCCTCTGTCTGAGGGTGGAGGAAGACTTAGATCACATCCTGTGGAGCTGTGTTTTTGCTTGGTTTGTTTGGGATATGTTTTTTGAGGTGTTTGGCATCCAGTTGGCTAGACCCAGGGATCTTAGGACGATGATAGGAGTTCTTTCTTCATCCGTCATTTCAAGAAAAATAAAGTTTCTTTGGCAAGGGAGTGTGTGTGCTATTTTGTGGGGGTTGTGGGGTGAAAGAAACAATAGAACTTTTAAAGGGGTTGAGACGAATTCATGGGTTGTCTGGTCCCTTAGCAGATTCCATGTTTCTTTGTGGGTGTTGGTGACGCATTTGTTTTGTAATTATTCTTTGAACGTTATTCTTCTGGATTGGAGCCCCTTTTTATAGGGGGTTCATTCCTTCCTTGGGGCTGATTTTTTTTTTGTATGCCCTATTCTTTCATTTAATCACAATGAAAGTTCAGTACCTTTCCAAAAAAAAAACTAAGTTCATAGTCTTTAGAACTATTTCTCAAACCTCAAAGACCAAAAGTGAAATTTAAATTTGGCCTAAAGTATATCATTCACAAGAGACCACAATTCAATGGAGCTGAAAATGCAAAATCTTTGCGCATAAAGAAAGAGTCAGAGCAAGCAGATCATACCACTAACAAGTCTGCTTCAACAACTTCTTCTAATGTTGCATGAAATGCTTCGACCAACTATAAAAAGTTCATTGTCTTAGCTAGAAATATTTTTAAGAATAACTTGTGCAAGAGAAAAAGTGACACCTCGAGCTTTCATTACCTTCACAGGCAAATCTGAAATAAATCCCACCGTATCACTTAGGAGTACTTTTCTCCTAAAAATTATTTAGACAGCAAGAGATTATTAAAAAAAAAAAAAAAAAAAAATATGAAGCTCTGAAAACTAAAATATAAGATCGAAGTCTTATTTAATAGAAATCAACAAAAAGTAACACTTCCAATTCATTAGAAATAGTGTTACCCAGAAGGAAGAAAAACACTTCTTATTATGGGATCGACAGTTGCAAACAATCTGCATAAATTCAGATTCCAACGTTCAAATCAGATGGAAAATATTGACAAGAAAAGAAAAGTGTATCCAAACCATTGCTTAGTAACAACTGAAAAGCGCGTTGAGATACCTCGAATCACTATAGAGATCACTGTCTGAAAGTGCACTCACTAATGTCGACTTCCCCTGTTAAATGGGTTGTATAAAGATGTTCAGATTTTTTTCCCTTTCTCATGAAACACAGAAAAAAAAAAAAATGGAACTGAGCACCTACAGCATTAGTATACCCAACAACAGCAATAGTAGCTAAACGTTGGCCATTTGAGCCTCCGTGCCTCTTTCGAGAAGCACGCTGCAAAGCACGTGTACGACGAACCTCCTCAATTTGAGATAATAGATGGTTTCTTCGTTCCAAAATTCTGGAAGAATAGGTACAGAACTTAAACTACAGCAGAGAAGTAAATATCATGTACGTAAAAGGAGAAAACAAGGGGGGGTAGGACTTCACTGTTTTCATATTCTTTTGAAACAACTTTTTAAGAAAAGAAATAATTCCATACGTGATATGCAATTTCAAAAGAGGGGAGGAAAGCCGAGCCTCAAGCCAAAAAGAGATTACAAAAAAAAAATCCAATTGGCCAAATGTGTATTTATTTAAACTATAATTGTTGATAGGTGAGATAAGTTTATACCAAAATAGAGCTACAGAAAAATCTAAGAAACTATCAAAATAATTATCCTTGTTGTTGAAGACGCTATAGTTCCGCTCAGTGCAAGCCACAAGCTCCCAAAAAAATGCCCTAATGAATTGAAGCCAAAATACATTTTTTTCTCGTTTGAAAGGGTCCCCACCATTATCAATGATATAAGGATGTTTGTATCCATGTGAAGGCCCGCGTACCAACTGAAAATGGAGAGATTATAATTCCGAAAATTCCAGCAAAGGTGCAACATAGGAAGAGGTGGCCACTCAGATTCTTCTTTGCAAAGAGAACACCATCCTCGGGAATAAAGCACACTGTGGAAGTCAACTTTTCTTTATCTTGCCAAGGGTATTTTATTCTTTCGTGACTAAGCTCCTAAAGTTTATCTCTAGGTATTAGTTCTATATTTTGCATGTTTGTTTTGACAAGGAGTTGGAGTTCCTCCTTGTCAGTTGGCACAATGTTTTTCCTTTCATGGACTCGAGGACCCCTTATCCTCTAATTATTGTATCATTTTTAATTATATTGTTGGCAAGAAAGGAGTTCCAAATAAATTTTGAGTATTTTGCATCACAGATTCAACCTTCGCCGCTGGAGTTGAAGTTCAGTCTCTCCTGCACCACTTATAAAGCCACGTCCCCCACTCCCTCTCCTGCAAGTTGATAACTTCACAAGTAAAATACTCGCTGCATCAATAAATGAAAAACCACAAAGAAAGAACAACTTTGGCTTGTTACTCTTTTTGTTATTGCCAAGCTGTAAATGCAGTATACTCTACCCTCTAGCACTAACAACTTCGGCTTCTCCCGTAGCACCAAATGTATTACGTCCAACAAGGCCACGTACACGAACGAGTCTCGACTTTTTATACATTAAAGCAGCCAGTTCAGCCTATAAATAATAAAAAGGTATAGACAAAAATTAAATGAGGGAGATGATTTATAACAGATATTGGGTTTTAATTTTCCTGGTGAAGTAAAGAAAAAGGTGAAAATGTTAGTATTGTCCTGGAACTTAGAGAAAAATTCTAAGAATTTCCTAATCTCTGAAAAACTCGATTTAAAATTTCATTCAATCTGAATTTTTGAGCGACATAGCACCAATGTTGATTCTTAAATAGGTTGAAACTAGAGATCCAAGCCAAGTAGAAGTAAATGTGTTAAACCCAACTGAGATGAAGATGTTGATGAGCTTGGCGCAAATGATTGAGGATAGGAATGGTGTCTTTTTTTTTAACAAGAAACGAAACTTTTCATTGAAGAAATGAAAAGAAACTAATGCTCAAAAGATACAAACTACACACATGGGAGAAAAAAAACAAAATTAAAAACATTACAAAGAAGAAGGCATTCCAAATTAAGCATAAAACTCGCAAAGGCAGCAAAATGACTGGAAAGAGAACACCAAGAAGAAGCTTTAAGTCTCGTTGATAAGCTGCATTTGCTACCAACTTTGGTCATCTCTTTGGATTGTTCTGTTTCTTTCAAGTGCTCTTTATTTTGATTAATTTGGTTAGTTTCACCTTTTCTTCATGAGCGCATAGTAGTTGTTGTATTCGAAGATGAGTGTTTATGGTTGAAGATATGGATCTTAAGTCAGTCATTCCTCTTTCTTTTTCACACCTCGTTTGGTTTGAAAATTCTTTGGTCGAGTTAATGAAGTGCGCTCATTTTTCAAAGCTCTATAAGCAAGAGAGGGATTAATTTGGTACCACTAGATTTTTTATTTTATTTTTTTTGATATCCATGAGTGTCCAGACCAACTTACGCACACCTCGACTAATCTCATGGGTCAACCGTTTGACCCTACAACATTTAGTTGCCAAGAAAACTCGTAGGAAATTAATTCCTTGGTAGGTGGCCACCATGGATTGAACTCATTCCCTCTAAAACACTGTATTATTCTCAATGCCCTTATTGACCACTAGGTCAACCCATGATGGTTGGTACCGCTAGAATTCATAAGCGACGATCTTATTCCGTTTGGTTAATTAAATGCATCGTATGGTCAAACTGGTGCCTAGAAGGTGATTCGTGTGCATGTTGGCCGTTTAAAGAGGGGCAGTCTTACCTTTTGGGATATGTTGAAGGATTTTATCTCAAAATTTAAGAACTCTACCTTGAATGCTCCATCCAAGCCAAGTTTTCCTTCAAAGGTGTTGCTCTGTCCAAGTGTCCCATGTTCTTCCTTGTCTTTGGCAAATTTAGTCAAATCCACTCAGTCTCTTCCACAAAATTCTCATTGGAGTCGAAAAGATAAAGAAGTGATTGATTTGGATTGGAATTCTCTCATGGTGATTTCCAAGTTGAATGGGCACCATGATTGGAAGGAAATTAAGGTCATTGAAAATCACTTTAGGCTACTTGTGTGTTCAACCCTTTTATGGTTGATAAAGCTTTATTACAAATGGAGGATGGTAGGAGTATTGGAGAACTTGGCTCTAATGGGAAATGGATGCACATTGGGCTTTTTCATTTGAAATTTGAAGCTTGGGCAGTTGAAAAACAGCAAACCTGACTTTTGTGTAGGTTATGGTGGTTGGAATCATATTAAGAATTTACCTTTGCATTATTGAAATTTGCAAACCTTTAAAACAATTGGAGGGTATCAGAAGTTTTGCAAAAGAAAACCCCTTCCAAATGCATCATGTCGTCAGTTTGTTCGTTATGTTTCATGGTCGGGGTACTCTCAACCATATCTTTTTTTATTGTTCTTATGCCACCCAATTTTGGTTTAAACTGCTGGCAGTTTTCAACAATCAATGGGTCTTTTCCAACATTTTCAAAAGCAATATTTCTCTGCTCCTTTTCGGTCCCCATCTGCACTACAAGGCAAAACTATTTTGGATTAATGCGGTGAAAGCTATATTATCATAATTGTGGCTGGAAAGAAATCAAAGAATTTTCCATGACAAGCAACTTCTTTGGATTGATCGATTTGAATTAGCTTGTTTGAAGGCTTCATCCTGGTGTTCCCTTTCCAAGTCTTTCGTTGGGTTTTCCATACAGGATATTGTCTCAATTGAAACGTTTTTGTGTATCCTCCGTAGAGTTTTATGCTTTATCTTATTTTCTCTTGTTCATTTTTCTTTCTTTTCTCATTTTTTTCTATCGCTTTTGTTCTCTCCCTCATGGAGATTGTATCTTTTGAGCATTGGTCTCTTATCATTACATCAATGAAAAGTTTTGTTTCTTGTTCAAAAAAATATGGAGTGCATTTTGGGGGTCTGATTAGGGTTGCTTCTAAAACTCTAAATATGTTGGATGGTAGTTTTGTGTTTATTGAGGTAAAGACTAACTCGTGGTTTCATACCTACTTCCATCGAAATTCATGATAAGAATTTAGGTAATTCTTTTCTTAGATTTGGAGATACAATTTCTATTGAACCTTCTTCCCTTGTGCACTCGTATGGGGAAATTTTGAACACTAGTGTGATAGGAATGATATTAGAAGGAAATTAGGAAAGGATATATTAGTAATTAGATAGAGAGTTTGTTAGGATAGCTTGGTTATAAATAGATAGGGTGGGGAAAGAGTAAGGTAGACAATTATCTAGTGAGTGAATTAGGGATTGACATTGAGTGAGCTCAAGAAAGGGAGGGTCCAAGTACCTCGAACACTTGGTTTATCGCTTATCTTTAATTTCGTTTATGTTTTACATTACAATATAGTTGGGTTCTATCATAGTGATTTTTTGAACCCTCTGGACTTGGAACGTGATAGGAATGATATTAGAAGGAAATTAGGAAAGGATATATTAGTAATTAGATAGAGAGTTTGTTAGGATAGCTTGGTTATAAATAGATAGGGTGGGGAAAGAGTAAGGTAGACAATTATCTAGTGAGTGAATTAGGGATTGACATTGAGTGAGCTCAAGAAAGGGAGGGTCCAAGTACCTCGAACACTTGGTTTATCGCTTATCTTTAATTTCGTTTATGTTTTACATTACAATATAGTTGGGTTCTATCATAGTGATTTTTTGAACCCTCTGGACTTGGAACGTATTAATTTGGTAGTTGAGGATGAAAAGACATATTGGCAAAGTCCTTTGCCTTTCTCTGATGATGATTCAGTTCCATTTTCTGCCCTGCATCCTGACAAGCATAAGGTGATAGGCCATTTAATGATCCCAACTTGATTGTTTTGCAATCCGAGGTTATAGAGTTAGAAGACAAAGGGTTGGGTGGTGGGGCATTTATTGTTCCTTGTTTGCATGATCAGCGGCCTTTTTTCAGGCTTGGACACACAAACGCCTCTGGGTTGTCCTCGTGATCAGTCGCCTGCATTTAATGAGCCTTTACATGATTCTTCGGTTATCCAAGAGTCTTTTTTTGCAGTTTCCAAGGTGCCCTTATTATCTTCCATGCCAACCAGTGAAGTGAAGAGGGTTATCTTTTCGAGCTTGATTTTGTTTTCTGCAGCTTCCTCTCTTTGGTTTCTCAAGTAGTTTTTTTCACCTTCGAGGCCTTTGGTCTCTTCTTGGGTTTTTGCCTTTCGACTTTTGTTTCTAGGTTCTGGAGGAGAGTTGATTGCGTCTTGCGAAGAGTTTTATTTTGGCTATTTCGAGGTTTCAGGCTTTTTGTTGGTTGTTTCTGTTGGGTTTTATGTCCTAAAACTCGTGGTTTGTAAATTGAATGTATATTCTATTTTGCAATAAAGTTGTTATTGAGTTTTATTCAGTAAAGTTGTTATTGAATAAAGTGAATTGTGTTTACTTTTAACCTAACTCCAATAAACAAAGAACCCATGGCTATAGGTTGTATACTTGAACTTCATGTGTGACATGATTGTGGATCAAGTTCAAGTAATAGCCAGAACGGTTTATAGTATAGAGATAAGGCTGGGTACCTTATCCTGGGGACACTATTGGACGCGGCCCACTTTGTATAGTACAAATGATGTGATCCGAAATCGTTCATGTGGAGACATGTGAGTGGGGGCGTCCTATGCAATGAGTTTGCATAAGACTGAACCGCGAAATAAAGTCACTATTTCTTTACAACTCCGTTTACTGTAAAGACCGACTTTTTCATATGATGACCTAGGTAACTCGATCTGAATCCTGAGCACGCTATGAACTCCTGTTTATTCGGGCTTATCCTTTGATTTGTATGGATGAGAGTGGCCCGAGATCGCCGACTCAATAAGCCTACCATCTGGGGGATAAGACCGGGTAGGTAGCTGGGAACATAGTCCTGCGAGATGGAATTCACTCCTACCCGCCTTTAGGGATTAGTAGAGAGGTTCCCTTAAGTGCTGACTCCGGGTCTTGAACTAGGGATCCCACCCTCTCATTGGCCCGAGAGGGACTTGGTATAGTGACGAGATCACTTACCAATCGGTTTGGTGGTTGGACCACAAACCAATAGTTCATTAGAGGATCAGTGGAACTTAAGAAACAAGATGTAATTACGGGGGTAAAACGGTTATTTTGACTCAACTATAATTACGAACAACCTGTGAAGGATCGACGTACTAATGATGGTTATATCAAGAGGACAGAAATATATCTACGGTGAGGAGAGTGCAACCCTTGGACTTTAGTGGAGTCTCCGGGAGTTAACGAATGTTGGTTAGCTTGGCTAAAGAGTTTGATCGGTTAATCTCGTATCGTTGGAGCTCATGATCTGTAGGTCCTTTAGGTTCTTCTGGCTAGCTCGGATTAAGCCGTGTAACAATATGAGAGAAAAAGAATTTGAATTTAATCAAATTCGGTTTTGGAAGAATGATGGATGATTTAAATATGGGATCGGTCTAAAACATGAATAGGGATTCATGTGTGATGATTCGATTTAAGAAACCGGGATTAGTCTTATTATTTAATTAATATTTGATATTGAATTAAATAATAATATTAATTAATTAAAAAATTTAATTAATTATAATTGATTTTGTTTATTAAAATTAATTATGAATTAATTTTAAAATGACAAAATATTACAAGTGGGATTATCCAAGCCAAAGTGGATTTATCCAAGTTGAGTAGATTTTTCCAAGTTGAGTGAATTTATCCAAGTTGTGAAGTGGATTGTGAATCACCAACAACATGCATAAACTCATCAATTTTGGAACACTTGGTTGAAGACTAATCCATCCAATTTGAGGTGTCATGCTAAGCAAAGAGTTTGTTGCATGTGAATTGCCTATAAATTGGATGAAGTTCAAATGGTTTGAGGTTGATGAATTTTCAAAGAGTTTGAATATTTGGATGAGCATGAAGAGTTCATGTTACTTGAGAAATTAGAAAGCTACGTGTTAGATATTTCTCACAAAAATCCTCATCACTTTCATCTTCCCATCTTCTTCTTCCAAACTTTTTCTTTCATAAAGGAGTCCCACCACTCCGTTGCTCGGCCCGAGGATAGCGGGACTACCGAAGGTGGTTCTCGGAGAGTTCGAGAGAAGCTTTGAAGGGTTCGTGAAGAGATTCGAGCATCGGAATAGAAGTCCTTAGAACTACAAGAGGTATGTGTTCTAATTCCTTTTATTTCAAAGCTTTGTGCATGTTTCTAGTTTAGCTAAATTGATGAAATTAGAGTGTCATTGATCCGACTCGTTTCCGCTGCGCTACATGCGCTCCATCAGTTTCTAGCGGCAATCAAATTGCAGTTTTTGTTCATTATTTCTAGCGTTGCGTTTGGTTTTCTTTGGCTTTTTTTGGGTTCTCTTTGGGTTCTTTGTTGAGTTTCTCTTGTTTTCGTTTTGTTCTTATTTCTTGGTTCTTTATTCACTCCAATTATGGAGTTTGTATCTTTGAGCATTGGTTTCTTGTTAAAAAAACAAACTCTTAAGTTATCTTCCAATAATGACAAAAAGAATTCTAAAAATCAGCTACTGAAACCTTGTGGCATAAGTCAAATTGTATAGAAACTAGGAAACCGACACTTCAATGATGAGTCCCCCAACCAAACATCATGCCAAAAAGAAATTATTTTACCATTACCAGTGTTTTAAAAGGCGTGAGCCGCACTAAGGCGCAAAGACCCTCTGGAGCCTAGGCGCAAGGCGCATAATAAAGCACGGGCTTTATTTTGCGAGGCGCACTTTGTATAGAAAAAAATAATAAAAAATATAAGAAGAGAAAGCATGGTTGAAGTGGAAATATGAAGAAAAAAAAAACCTTAGGATTAGTAAATTGTATTCCTATGTTGGAATGACTTGAATCTGTTATGACCCGCTACGACTGGTTCGATACTATTCAACGAGGCGCCAGACTTGCGCCTGGGCGTGCCTTTTAAAACACGGACCATTACCAAGAGAAAGTTTGGAAAAGCCTTCCACATTTTCCATATATAAGAAATATTAAACGAATGGACTTCGAAGACTCACATGCCTTTTGCTATTCGTATGCCTTTCATATTGATCAACACAATGAATATTGATTACGACTCGTTTCCAAAGGGGATTAGATTCATAACAAAATCTACAAACCCCATTTAGCAAGGAGAGACAAATTCCTCGATTTCATCCCACCAATCCCTAAACTTCCATCAAGAAGAGATTTAGAAGCTAGTTTCTATCTAACCAAATGAGTTACTTTACCACCCTCATGGCCTTGCCAAAAGAAATGCTTGATCTTTTTCTCAAACTCCACTAGTACAAATGGAGGCATTACAAAGATGGACATATAATAAAGCAGAATGCTAGAAAGAACCGAATTACATAAAGTGAGTCGACCTCCTATCTCGTCATTTGGCTTCTTACCCCTTTGGAGAAAGAGATTTTTACAACCCGTTGGAAGTCTAAAAGTCCTAAGAGAATTAACATTCTTGTATGGATAATGCTCAATGGTAGCCTTAATACATCAAAAGTTTTACAAAGGAAATACCCCCTCAATTGCATCATTCCTTCGATCTGTCCCCTATGTTACTCGGATGGAGAGACCCTCAACCACATATTTATTGATTGCTCCAATTCCACATTTGGTTGGTTCAACTTGTTAGCAGCCTTTAATGTTCAGAGGGTTTTCTTCAATACTTTCAGAGGCAAATTGTTATAATTAATGCGGTAAAAGTCATATTATTATAGTTTGGATGGAAAGAAATCAATGTATCTTCCACAGCAAGCAACTTCCTTGGTTTGAAAGATTTGAATCAAGACCTCTTCTTGGTGTTCTCTCTCAAAGTCCTTCGCTGAATTTTCTCTCCAGGACCTTTGCCTCAATTAGAATGTCTTTATATATTGCCTCAATTAGAACGTCTTTATATATCATTTATAGTTTTCTTTAGTTCTTTGGAATGTCTTAGTTTGTTCTCTTGATTTACTATTTGTTATTCTTCTCACTCCCTAGTGGAGTTTGTATCTTTGAGCATCAGTCTATTTTTATTTCTTCAATGAAAAGCCACGTTTTTTAGTAAAATAAATATATATGTCATCCGCCTTAGATTCTTTTTGTTGCAGAGGCTAGTGTACTAACATAATAATTCTCAATGGTGTTCTAATCATAAGAATTTGTTTTGTAATTATGACCTACTTTGATCACTGGAAGGCTCTCCTTTTGTAGATTCTTGGGAGGGGGGTTATCTCTCCCCAACCCTTAAGGAGTCTATGCTAATCTTATACCACATTTGGGCCCACCTATTGGAGAAGGTGTATTTGGATGGCAAGGTAATGTTAAGAGTATTAATAAGGAATTTATATTATAATTTCCCTTGTAGTTGTAGTTAGAGTTTGTTTTTAAAAGCTTGAGGCGCACTAAAGTGCAAAGACCCTCTGGAACCTAAGCGCACAAAAAGGCGCGGGCTTTATTTTGTGAGGCGCACTATGTATAGAAAAAATATAAAGAAGAGAAAGCATAGTTGAAGTGGGAATATGAAGAAGAACACGGATTAATAAATTTTATTTTATTTTTAATTAATAATGAAGAAAAAACCCTAAACACAAGGGTTTTTCCGTTTAGGGTTAGTGACTATCATTTTTTTATTAATAAAGGAAAGCACCTAAATACAAGCATTTTTGCGTTTAGAGTTAGTGTGTTTTTTTTAATTAGTGAAAAGCCCAAAGGCGCAAGCCCATTAGGTTGGGGTTTCAGAGGAAGGCGTGCGCCAACGTGCGCCTCGCCTTGAAGGCGAGGAGCCAAACCTGCAACTAGCGCCTAGGTGCGCATCCGAGGGCGCCTTTTAAGACACTGGTTAGAGTTACATATGGTTGCAACTAAACAATAATTGATGAACCAGGTTGAAACAATAACAAAATACAAATTGAACCCTACCCTTTATTCAATGACTATAAGTATAGTTTAGCAAGAAAAATGCAACGATACAATAAACTGGGCCCATGAAAAAAACCTGTAACTTAGCCTCCTTCGTCGAAGCATGAGCATTGAATATCTCTATTATGAGACCCACGCGGTCCAGTACAGGTTTATTCCATTCCCGCTGACATAAAATAGTGGAGCATTTTATCAAGAACAAAGAATATTGAAAAAAAATTATATCAATGTAAAGATACACACAACCTAAACTTTTTCCACAAGACCATGAGCGTGTATTTGGTCATAGTCGATCTAACATGAGGAAGAAAATTAATATAGAGTATAGACAAGATATACCTCCAAATTCCTTTGTTGAATACCAGAGAGAATGGCATTTACAAAAATAGCATCAACTTCACTCTGATAAAAAATTTAAAAGATAAGGTTTAGTTTAATGATCACATTGTACAGCTAATCGCACACAAACAAAACCAAATTACCATTACCTTTGACTCTGCAGCATTCAAATGGCATTTGATGGTGTCAATAGTCCCCGGTCCAAAATATGTGTCTGAAAATTATAAAACACAACGAGAAAAAAAAAATTCAACATGATGCAATGCTAAACCATCTGGATCATAGACGAGCCAATTAACTCGACATCTAAAAATAAAAAATAAAAAAAAAATTCTCTTTAAACATTCAATATCAAAGAAGAATGAGAACTAGTAAAAAAATTAATAAATCATTATCAGACATTATTTCAAAATAATATTTCGCTTTCTAAGAAACTATTGTGATAACTCCCCAGAGAAGGAGAAAAAAGTGGGGCCAAAGGTCTAACCAATGGGTGGGAAACAGATTACACAAAAGCTTCCAACCAGAGAGTTAAGGAATGAAGGATTACTTCAAAAATTATTGGTTATTAATGCCCACAAGAAAACTACCAGCCAGCTAAAGATATGCTCCCAAAGGGTCTTTTTTCTCCTTTCTGAAAGGGTGCCCCACGAAAGAAGATTCCAACCGACTATGGATATTTGAAGGGAGAGCTAGATTCTATTAAAAGTGTTTAACATTGAGGACCAAAAAATTGTAAACAAAAGGGCAAGATACGAAGATGTCCCCTGGGTCTCTGAAAGTGTCATAATCACCAATCGGCCATCTATCATTTGTGCTTACAATCCTATGGTTGAGCTCCAATGTGATTTTTTTTCCTTCTTTCTTTTCTTCTTTTCTTTTTATTAGATACTGAGCATTTGAGAAAAATGAAAGAATGTACAAAGGCAGACAAAAAACAACCCAGCAAACGCTAACAAAGTAGAAAATGGCTCCAATCCAACAAAAAATCCTAGAGACTGAAGCCTAGAAAAAGGTATTAAATCTAGCTACATTCCAAACCTCTTTCTGCACCTCTCAAACCATTTGAAAATTATATTGTTTCTCTCAAGCCAAATACTCCACAAAATGGGGCCCCCAAAAAAAGCCAAAGAACTTTTCCCTTAAACCAAAAGCGAGATGCAACAGATCCTCCTCCATCATAGAAGTTGGAACAACACTCTTGGTTACGCACCAAGATACCGAACAACTCCAAAATACAATTCCATATAGATGGAGAGAACGAAAAACTTCAAATGATATGGTCAAGACCCTTGGATGTTCCTCTAAACAAGATGCACCACTACGGCCTCAGCAAGAGGGAAGAATGACTTTGGATGCAGTCTAAAGTATTGACTTTCTCATGCAAGACCTACCAGCAAAGAATTTGATCTTTTTTGGGATCTTAACCGTCCAAAGAGAGGAGAATGGAGAGGCTCAAGGGAGGGCGAAGAGTAGCATAAGAGATGGAAGAGTGTGCTACAAGAAAACCTCCTTAAGAGTTGGGGTCTAAAAGAAAAAAATCATCATATAGACATATGGGGGTAAATGGGTCGGTTCCTGTGCAAAACCGGAGCTGAACCGACCAATTCGATGAAGATAATTCGCGAATCGAAGGGGTTTCAAAACCGCACCGACCACCTGCACAAACCGACGGTTTTGTCGATTCGGCATCGCGGTTCACCGAATTAAAACTCGAGCGGGTCGGTAAGTGGGGCGGGTCAATTGTCTGGGCCACGTGTTTGTGTATAAATTACCGACAAACCTCCCAGCCACTGAGACTGCCTACAGTAATTGATAACATATTGATTCTTAGTATATATATAATCGGTCGGCTCGATTAACTCAGGTTTGATAATGACAAAACCGCAACCGACCGAAAAGAATCAGTTTTCTTTATGTGCGAGACCGAACGTCAACCCGAACCGATGGCAGTTTCGGTCAGTTTGAGCGATTTTGTCTTGCACCCCTATAGACAAACACAAGAATCCCTCAAGAGCAAAAGAAAGGTTGACACCTCCCGTCGTCTCCCTTTTTGAAAAAAGACGATCGAATTCCAAAATGATGGAACAAGAATTGCTCGAGGAAGGCATAACCGAGGCCATAGAATGCAACCTCATACGTGAAAGATGGAACAAGCAAGGGAACACTACACAAAGAGCCTTGTCTCTCACCTAACAGTCCTCCCAAAAATCGGTATTTGAGTCATCCCCAATGGAATTTCAAAAATTGGGGGGAAAAAAGGGAAGCTTGCAGATCTAACTTTCCAATGGATTTTAGAAGAGACCTAAGAGCTACAAACTCAAGCTCACTCAAATGAATGTGAACCATACTTGCTTACAATGACCTTGTGCCACAAAGCATTAGGACGCGTAAAAGAGCACCATAACCACTTAGACAACAAGGGCTCATTCTACAATCGTAAATTACTAATGCCAAAACCCCCAAGATCTAAACCTTGAAACCACCTCCTACCTCACCAAATAAGATATTCCCCCTCCACAACACCTTCCTATAAGAAACTCCTCATTAACTTCTCAATATTATTATTCCTTGATACTGAAATTCTAAACAGAGAGAGGGAGTAAAGGGAAATTCCACTCGAGACGACTTTGGATAAGGGTTAACCTCCCGCCCTTAAAGAAGAAAGCTCTTTTTCCAGGAGGAAAGGCATTTTTTAACCTTTTCGGCAATGAGAATCCAAAAAGACACATCGTTCGATGTGACCTAAAGGTATCTCAAGATAAGAGAAAGGAAGGTGACTCACCGCACAACCAATGAGAGAAGCCTAGGAACTCAACTTAGAAAGATCGCAAATTGTGCCACTAATCTAGCTCTTACCTTGTTAGTCTCATAATCAAAGAGAGATTTAAAAAACGACCAGAGGCCATTTAGATCAATAAAATAATTTTCCCCACCTGAATAGAAGAATAGGGTGTCGGTTGCAAACTAAAAATGAAAAAGGTGGATTTTATCCCTGCCCACCTAGAAATTCTCAATTATACCCTTCTCCACTCCCCTCGAGAGTCAAGATCAACCTACTAAGAACATCCATCAGCCAAATGAATAGGAAAGGGGAAAGGGGTCACCTTGCCTAAGTTCTTATAAGTGTGGATCTTACCCCTAGGTTTACCATTACCACTAATAAGGATAGAAAAATTCACAGTCCTAAAACAGCTTCATACCTCGAGCCTTCTTTTGAACTCAAAACCTTTTTTCTACAGGACCTTATCCAGGAAATCTTAATCAACATATCATAAGTTTTCTCCAAATCTATCTTAAAAATAACACCTTCGTGTTTCTTATTCCTAGTTCCAATAGTCTTTAAAGGCTTCATTAACAATCAACGCCTAATGCAAAAATTCTCTCTCTACTATACAGGCTCCTTGAGAGTTAGACATCGTGCTAGGGAGAACCTTTCTCAATTAGCCATAGCCAGAATGAACCCTAGAGATAACAATTCCTAATTGAGGCTAAGAATATTAAAATGATTGAGAAAACATGTCGGAAAGACCCAAATTCCAATTTCTAAAAGTAATCACTTGGCAATTAACACAAAAACGCTCGGTTTGAGGTGAGTAAGAGGACAAATTATTCAGGCCACCACAAAATCGAAGTATTTTTTCAATTTTTCAAACATATATTCAACTGTGCAAAACTGTCAGCTCTCTCATACATTCAGCGGTCCAAAACTGTCGTCACATTGCGATGGCCTAAATTCTCAAGTGAGAGAGCTCTTGAGTGTCCCCAACTGTGAAATTTCTAAGCAAAAAATAAAAAGAAAGAAAAGAAAGGGTAACTCCTGCAATAGAATTCACATCTCTTGGACTCACCAGCGCGAGCCCCTCTTGCAGAAGGATTTTGAACTACAACGTGAGGGGGTATTTCCTTATCAAAGAAATCAGTATCAAAATGGCCATCTCGTTGTTCTTCTAGAGAATTTGCAAGACACAAAGCCTCGTTTAGCTTTGCTTGCAGAAATGTAGTGGGACGAAGACGAGGTTGAACCACGAAGAGTTTCGGCGGGGCTGATGGGTCTCTGTTCAAAACGGAAACAACGTCGTGGCTGTCTTCCTTCGTCTGCTTGGATGAGTGCGAGAATGGCGAAGAGAGAGTCCAAATCGAAGGTAATAGATAGGTTGTTGAGGCGGAAGATGGAGAGGTTACGTAATGGGCGAGAGACTTGACGCGAGGTTGCGATAGAGAGATGATTCTCAACATTTGGAAGAGTCGGCCGTACAATCTCCCTTCAGCAGTATCAACACTCTGTGAGTTGGTCTGACTCTGGCCTGAGTTGCCTTTGTGCACTGCAGACGTTTTGTGATGGGATTTTTGCCGTACCGGTGAGCAGTGCAGAGAAGAAAATAAAAATTGTACTTATGCCCCGGATTTGTTTGATCGGTTCGTTAAAATACCCAAATTTATAAAATAAGTTCCATTCAACATATTTTGGTGACATTATCAAGGGTTATTTAGGTTGATGGGTTTGTTTTGAAAACAAATTAAGAAAAAAGGGATGTTTTCAAATTATTTAGAAGAATGGGTTACTTTTTTGTCATTTAGTGGAGTACGCAGGTTGAAGAAGCGTACTCCATGAGAACCCACACTTTCCAATCACTTTGACTTGGTCAAAACCAAGGTGTGTTCAGTTTTATTATATTTGGGGTACACTTTTTTTTTTTTTTTTCATTTTTTTTTTAAGAATTCCTTTCTTTCTTTAATTATTATATTATTATATACATATTTCATTGCATTTTTTTTTTTCATATTCCTAAAAAAAAGTATGTTTAAATTTTATTTAAACACTTTCTTAATAAAAAAAAAAAAAAAATTAACAATTTTAGTAAAAAATGACTTGATTTAAAAAATTATTGAAAAATTAACCTATTAGATGAGATATTTAAATCTAACATGACGTCAATTTTTAGCAGAGAAGCTTATTTACTCAATTTTTTTAAACATGTTTTTTTAAAAAATTAACCTCTATATTGCTCCTGCTGTATATTTTTTTAAACATATTTTTTTTAGGAATGATAATTGTAAAAAGCTGAGTTCTTTTCTTTACTTCAATACTGCTCCAGGTGTCTTGTGTTATTTACTCAAGTTTTTGGAATGATGATTACAAAGAAGGGTGGTTTTGTATTGGAGACATTTTCACAAATATAAAAGAAACAGAAGGAAAATCAAGTTGGAGTGTGTGGATGCAAACCTGACCGTAACTCATAACTAATTAAGACATATATATATATATATATATATATATATATATATATCCAAAAAGAGGTTTGAATTTTCAACTCCCACATGTTAAAATAAAATAAAAAAATTTAGAGTACAATATTTCACGTTAATTAAAAGGGTTGGGTGCATAAATAACAATCAAGCAGAAAATAATAACAAATATAGCAAAATATAAAACATTTTGCAAATATGACAAAAAAATCGGTGACTATCATTAATAGACTACTATCACTGATATCCATTGATAAAATGACTATCAAAATTCTATAAAAACAGAGATATATAAATAACTATGAGTGATAGTCATTGATTTGCTATCAACGATTATCACTGATAGAAGACTATCAAGAATAAAATTTGACATATTTGCAAATCTTGTAAAAAAGTGCTATATTTTTAATTATTTTACTCTAAATTGGCATATTGTACAATTTTCCTAATTAAAATCTATATGGTATGACAATCTTAGTTTTAGATTTTAAGAAAAGAATACTTTTTAAGAAAAGAATACTTTTTAAGAGTAAATAAGCTTCTCTGCTAAAAATTGACGTCATGTTAGATTTAATTATCTCATCTAATAGGTTAATTTTTCAATAATTTTTTAAATCAAGTCATTTTTTACTAAAATTGTTAATTTTTTTTTTTTTTTATTAAGAAAGTGTTTAAATAAAATTTAAACATATTTTTTTTTAGGAATATGAAAAAAAAAATGCAATGAAATATGTATATAATAATATAATAATTAAAGAAAGAAAGGAATTCTTAAAAAAAAAATGAAAAAAAAAAAAAAAGTGTACCCCAAATATAATAAAACTGAACACACCTTGGTTTTGACCAAGTCAAAGTGATTGGAAAGCGTGGGTTCTCATGGAGTACGCTTCTTCAACCTGCGTACTTCACTAAATGACAAAAAAGTAACCCATTCTTCTAAATAATTTGAAAACATCCCTTTTTTCTTAATTTGTTTTCAAAACAAACCCATCAACCTAAATAACCCCATTATCAATCATTATTCTAATAATCTGGCTTATCACGTCTCAATTTGGGGTTTTGTACGGATGACCCACCCCTCGAGAACCGCGAGGTCTTTTAACCTTCGTCGCAAAAACTTATGTTTTTTGACATTCTCTCGTGATAAGGAAGTGTATAAAGTCATTCGTACTCTTCGCTTATCACGATCACGAGGAGACATCTGTGATCTCTGTGATAAGCGAAGGGTACAAATGACTTTATGCACTTCCTTATCACGAGAAGGTCAAAAAACGTAAGTTTTCAAAAACTGGGTTAAAAAACTTCGCGGCCCCAAGGGGTGGGTCATCCGTACAAAAAATCCGTCTCAACTTCCCCCCTCTCTAGTCTGAATTTCTTCTCCCTCTCAACTTCTCTCTTTTCCCTTTTTTTTTTTAGTACAATGGGGTGGGGGATTCGAACCACATCTCTAGGTCATGAACACATACATGTGTCAGCTGAGCCATGCTCGCTTTGGCCCATCATGAATCTTCTTCCTTCGTCCCGGACGAGCAAATGCATAAATCAAACAGAATCATATGACCAATTTAAAATAAAATCACATAAACAATTTTTTTCAACTCATCCAACAAAAAAAGAACAATAACGAAACCCAATTCATATCCGCGAGAGAAGGAGAGAAGGAGAGAAGGAGAAATCAACTTAAACTCACCCTTCAAATTTCACATGTGGACAAAATTTTAGATTTAAAGTGGAGCTGGAGGGAGCCTCGCCAGAGTCAGACCGAACTAAATAATATTATAAAAATGGGTCAATTGCTCATGTTTTTAAAATTTGGGTCATTTTGACGAACGAGTGAAAAATACTTGTCATAAGTACAAATTTTTCGATAAGAGTTATTGCTAAAAAAACAACTATTTTTGAGTTTCCAATGGAGAATTATCCCTCGTGTCAGCCTCTAACCGTCTATGAAGGGCGGACTAGTCGGTCAACCTATGGCTCGACGGAGGATTGACCCTCTTGTCAACCCCTAAAGTGAGTCTGCAACATTAATTAAGTGTTTGGACTTAGAGGATATCGAAAGAGAAAATGGGTTGTAACCATTACCAAGAACGGTAACGGATTCCTCATGGATTGTAACCATTTGAACACCATTAATAGGGTATATTGTTTATGTCGCTTCGGTTATACTACGATTCACTACAAGTAGGTGAAACGACGGGAGAGAAAGGTAGGCTCAATTCTACGAACAAATTACTATTACTAAACACTCTCGAGTCTTGTGACTAACTTGAGCATCAAAGTGTATGTGGCTCGGCGCCACATCGGTGCTAGTTCACTCATTTTGTTTTTGTAAGTTCGTTCATGCTCAAATACAAATTCACCGTTGATATCAAAATCTGTAACAGCATCTCCTGTACCCTAATAATATCAACGAGGTGGCAGCAAAATACGGTTACGTTGATACCAAAATCAGTAGCAACATCTCCTCTACCCTAATAATATCAACCAGGTGGCAGCCAACTACGTTTGAGGTAGTCACACAAATTTCATGGGTCACTGACTATCGTACTAAACTAATACCTTTTTAATATCGACAATAATCAATGGAGAAGGTAAGTTGTAGGTGAATTATGATCTTCGAAGTAATAGAAAAACACCATGATTTTGTATGCATTAGAGAAAAAATGTCGTCATAGACAAAGAACTCTTGTATTATTATTATATTACTATTATTTATTTATTTTTATTTTATTTGACAACGTATGAGGTGGAGGATTGAATCTATGACCTCTTAGTTACTAGTCCATAATGTTTGAGCTATGTGTAATGTGTACTTGTAAATCATTAATAATTTATTCTTATTTTTACCATTCTTTTTCTTGGTATATGTGTAATGTGTACTTTTTTTTATTTTTTATTTATTGGAATACCAAATAAAAATATATGTAAGATAATAATTAGTATAATTATAGAATGATTAATTTTGTTTTAATTTCTTATTCTTGCATCCAAATAAGAAATTGTATTTATACTATTTTGGAATAACATTAGGAATTTAAAATCAATTCCTTTGAATAATTCGGGCATTACTATCCACATTTTCCAAGAACCAAACTAATGAAGTGAGTAGATTAAAATTTGTCCCCGGCCTGAAGTTTCCATTTTTCTCAAATATGATGATCATTGCAGAGGGGGCGATGGAGGGGTTTGCAATTCAGAAGAGTAAGTTGATGAGGATGAATATAATTGACACAGGAAAGGGTAGGAGAATAATGTTGGATGAGGAAACCAAATGTACGAGCTCCCCACTGCTTGGCTCTTCAATGTGTGGAGTGGATATTGTTCCGTTTGACGATGCATTATTATTCCTAGTTCTGCATGCATGTATATCACTAGCTTAGCTTTAATTGTAAGTAAAAAGTATTTTTAACAAATTGCATGCATGTTATTATATATAGAATGGAATGAAAATAAATTAAAAGTGAAACATTACCCGTCGACGGTGGGGCAGAAAACAATTGCATAATCGTAAGCTTTGCAGGTAAAAGTGCTAGTCCCATCATCGTAAGCATAACTGTATGCCCTTGGACATGCATGCTTGAAAATGGATGAGTAGATGGATGGGTGGCATGTTGTGGGGTTCGAAAATTGTCCACTACAGCAGTATTGGTCAAGCCCGAAGGCCTCGCAAGCGCTTTTGCATGCAACAACATCCACTCCTGCATCTTGTTGTACTACTACTTGCAGTTCTTTTGGGCAACCTAAATTGAGATCCGAAGCACAGCCTGTGGCATTACAGGGTCCATAGACACCTCGAGGCACGACGAGCAGCGGCAAGTTATAGCCATCGACGATGCTGACATCGTAGAAGTCTTTCTCATCCCCACTGCCTAGGGTGATCTCAAACAGCGAAGCAGGTGGAGTAGCACCATTGCCATCACATTCTAGCCTGCCCCCACAGTCTCCTGTTTCACACTTGCCAATCCCGGATGCATCATCGAAGCTGCATCCGGTCCTTGCCCATATTCGTCCCGACCATCCTGGGGTCGATGGAATTCTAACACTTTGCCCCGACTCTAAACGAAATCCGGTTGTAGGAAGCGAAGGTGTGCCTGCGCCAGAAAGCGTACCGGGCCATATCGGATGCTCGCAATTGTTTGTGATGGTGAATATGCAGCAGTAAGCACAAGAGAAGGAACAAAGGACACCAACAACAAACAACCCAAAACCCATCGCCATCCAATTTTGGTATATGCTTCATACTCGTTATTTATTATGAACAAACACACCTCCCAGGGGAAATGGGAATCCATTTTTCTTCACCCACGAGGATGATGAGTTCTTCAGGTTTAGTATTATTAAGTCCTCTCGCATAAGCAATTCCTTCCTTTTGCTCTTCATTTAATATATAGCATCAACAAATAAAGAATAGAATATAATTATCTTCTCAAAAATATAAATAATAAAAGATTACAATCAACCAATATAATGATCACCTTTTGACCCAACCACCTCCCAATTTCCAACTATATATTATGCATCATTAAATTGTGTCTTCTTTTTTTAAAACAAATGAAGTTTAAAATTTAAATTAGTATTTAATATTAAATATTTCATAAAAATTTCAAATTAACATAAAGTAATTAATCTGTTATTTAAAAAAAATAAAAATAAAATTGTATAATTTTAATTATATTAAAATAATGTAAATTACCTAAAATTATTGGGAAACGTACTATTGGTACACTACAATATATAATCTCACTGCATTCTGGTATACAAATTACGCAAAACAAACATAGTTATTCAAACATTTTTATAAATTATTCATTCAAAATAAATATTGTTATCTAAAATATTCAACATCAATATTTTCGAACGTTTATACTTAATTCCAAACAATTAAAGATTTTCATTATTTAGGATTAAAAAAAACAAATGACCAATTTGGCACCCACGAACATAGTTCAATTTATTGAACACAACTGCCATTCTACGTTCAAAAGATGGTTCTTTACCAGACAAACATTTTATAGACTCTAATTACACAAATATCAATTTTTTAATTAAATTTCAGTATTAGACTTAACAAAGAATTAAAATTAATTGAATGTCAAATAGCTAGATTGAGTTGCAATTAGAATTAATTGATTAAAAATATTAAAAAAAACAAGGGATTGTTTAGGACAAATTTTAAATATAAGATGTTCTCCTATTGTATAAGACATAAACTTTTTTTTTTAAATCATAAAATCCCTAAGTTTATGTCAACTGGGATTTTGTGCTTCTAAGAAAACCGTAAAAGCCCTAATATCGCTTCTGGCGACTGCGACGATGTTGACGATGGCGAGGGACTGTTTTGATTGCGGCGAAACTTGATATCGACGACGACGATTCTGGTTTCATGGGAGACTCTGATGCGCAGAGTTGGAACAAATGGGAGACGACGATGGCGAAGGAAAGAGAGACGACAACGACAAATATGGGTTTTTCCATGGGCGACTCTAACGCAGTGTTGGAACAACGCGTGAGGGAGATTGAGGAAGAGAGGGAGAGATAAATTTATAGAGTAAAACTTGGTTGCTGCCTGGGCTACAAGTATCTTTTGCAGCCCAGCTATCTGTCATGATTTAATTGGCTAATATTTAAACTATTTTTAAATAATAATAAAATATTTCACGCCGTTTACTTGGTTTTTGTCAGTAAGTTTATTTTTCTTATTCCAACAAATTAACAACTTCTCCTATTTTCTCTCTTTTCATTTCTCTGCACTCCAAACTTCAAGGCCATGAAATTTCAATTGAGATTATTTGAAATTTGCAGGGCTGATTGTGTGTTATATAGGTATAAATTTTCAAGTGGGTTCTTAGAGGAAGTGAAAGAAAGAGTGGGAAATTTCACGATTGGATTCATCTGAAGTTGGTAAAGGAAAATGTTTGATTGGACATTATTTTTTTAAGAAAAATTCAAAAAAAAAAAAAAAATGGTAACAAAATGATTTTATTTGTCTAGAGATATTCTTTAGGGTATTGCAAATCTTAGTGTGTTAAAAAATAGTTGACCAAAAAAAAAGAAAAAAAAAACTTATGGTAGAGAAAGGAAGAAAGAGTGAGAGATGAAATTGAAAATAAATGTCAAACTAGAAAAGGTACGGAAGAAAAAAAATTAAGTAAAGGGCGTGAACGATTTTTTTTATTTAAAAAAAATAAAAATTTAGATCAATTAAATCGTGACACGTGGTTGGGCTGCAAAAGATACTTGTAGCCCAGCCTGCAACTAAGTTTTGCTCGTTTTTATATATTGGAAGAAACAAAATGTCCAACCATGAGGCCTACTCTAGGCAAGCCGAATGAGGGCCCAATAGTAAATTTGCGGGTGTTGCGCACAAAAATGTTCAACCGCGAGGGTACAAATCAAGTTTCAATGTAAATAAATACGAATATTACATGAATGAGTTTCTAGTCCATCTAAATATCACATATACTAAACTAATAAACTAACGATTTTAAACTAACAAAGACTAAAGGTAAATGAGAAAATCAATGGAAAACGAATCCGAGAGAGTTTATTTCATCAATTGGATTCATGATTCCATAAGTCAAGAACTCTAAAGTCATATTCGAATCCAATTAATTTTCAAGCACAATTACAAACTAATTTCTATTTAGTTTTACCAATATCTAAAACCTCATGTTGTCAAAAAAAAAACATCTAAGATCTTATGTCTGATTCTTTTAACAACATCAAAAAACGATTCTAAATATTTCTAGATTTTCGATTCACTTTAGTCATACATTTAGAGTTTATTTGATAACGTTTTGGTTTCCTATTTCTTCTTTCTAAATTTTGAAAAACGTTTACAAAAAAATGACAAAATTTGAGAAACATTATAAAACTGTTTCTTCTCTCCCGTTTCATTTTATAAGTTGTTATTCCTATTTAAACAAAAAAAAGTGTGTTGGTTGATTAGCAACGGATTTGCTCAAATAAGAATTTCAAATTTAAGGCTTGACTTCAAATCTTAAAAATTACATTTTGATTTTTTATTATTTTTTATTTATTTTTTTAATTTTGGAGGTTTTTTTTGAATTTTTAAAATTTTTCTTCAACTTCTCAATTTTGCAGTATTTTTTTATATATATTATTTTAATTTTGAATTTGATCGCTTTCTATTTTTATTTTGTTTGAGAATATATTAATATTAACGCCAGTAATAAGTCTTTTTTCTTATTTAATAACATTAAAATGTTTATTTATTAATTGCAAAAAAAAAAATATTATTTATTAATTTAAGTATATATATTTTTTTTTAAAAAAATATGTTTTTTTCTTCATAAATATTTATCTCGTTGTTTTTATCAACCGTTCTATAAAATTGAGACTTTGAAATTTTCATAAAATTTAAACATTGATATTTCCATCACCATCCACATTTTAAAATTTGCAAATAAGCATTTCACAATTTTTAAATAAGTTTAATTTTCTTACTATTAAATATTGGGCTGGTTGCACAAACAGCAATCAGGTCCAAAATAATTACAAATTTAGCAAAGTTTAAATTTTTTTTGTAAATATGGCAAAAAATCACTTTTGTAAATATGACAAAAAATCAGTGGCTATCTTTATGACTATTACTGATAGACTTCTATCACTGACAAAATTCTATAAAAAAGACTACTATCAGCGATAGACCATACTATCAAGGATAGAAATTGCCATATCCGCAATTTTTTTAAAAAAATGTTATATTTTTAATTATTTTACTCTAAATTGACATTTGTTACAATTTCCTTTAAATATTAGATTCACAATAATGATATTTTAGTTATATAACGTCAATTTATCTAAAATATAATTGAAATGTCGATATTGAGCTCGTTTACACTTGAAAATGTCAATGAAAACATGTATACACGTCCACGAAAATTTAAACACGCTCCATAACTACACAATGATAAATTGGCAATGACTTCGAGATTTTAGAGAAAATAAACATCATCCATAAATATTTAACTACGAACATTTCACACTCCAAAATTTCATTGAATGTTGTTTTGGTGTGAAGAAGGCTAGATTCCTTTTTTTTTTTTTTCTTTTTTTTTTTTTTTTTTTTTTTGAAAGACTCGATTCCCTATTCTTAAACATCCATAAATGTTTGATTCTGCCTTATTTGTATTCAATTATGTAAACTTTGGATAATTTTTTTGTTGTTGTTGTTTTAATGCATGTTATTTTTTTATATTATGTATACTAAATTATATTTAAACTATAAAAAAGAAAAAAGAAATATAAAGAGAAAAAAGAAACAATTAACAAAAAAAATAATTATCAACATGATGATGTTTCTATTTTATTTATTTATTTTTTGCAAAAAATAAGAAACAAGAAACGTTATTAAACAAATTTTTGTTTTTGTTTCTTTTTTTTTCAAAAAACAAGAGTAGTTATCAAACAAGTTTATGTTTCTGCTTTTTTTTTTCTTCAAGAAATAAGAAACAAGAAACAAGAGTAGTTATCAAACATGTTCTTGTTGTTTCTAGTTCTAAAAAAATAGGGAACAAAAAACAAGAAACAGTAAACAAAAACGTTATGGGCTCTTAATGTACACCTGAAACATCTCTAGAGCAAATAATTAAGATTTAGAAACAACCACATTCAATCCATGACCAATTGATTAAAAGCATTATTGCAAAGGATCTAACCGTATTCATAAGATAACAATAGGGGTAACTAGAAGAATATCTAAAATAAAGGAAGACAACATGAAAAATGTCTAAAGTTTTTTTTTTTTTTTTTTTTTAATTATGTCTAAACCCTATATTTAGTAATGCAATTTACAATCAAATGTACAAGCCTACCCTTCCACAATTTTCACTAATTTTGAGAAAGAAAAAAAAATTAAAAATATAAAATGTTGGGAGGAGAGAGAAAAAAGTTTTGGACGTGGATTTAACATAGACGTTAAAAATTGTAAAACTGAATTGAGACTTATCCCATGGGAGTTACATGGTTATACCTCCCGCTCCAAATAATTAAGAAACGGGTCCATATATCCGAGGAAGTAATACAACCGGACGAATCCATCAATGGCGGTGTGTGCATGTCTGCACACAGAGTAATAAAGGGAAGGCAGATGGTCGACCAACCACTTATAGTGAGCATTTCCAATGAATTTGAAATAATTACATTTAGGGGTTGAATGGGGAAAAGCCTGAAACACGGACCCAATATGTGACTTATTCTAAACCCTCACCGATAAATATAAACACAAAAATCTGGGGGACATAAAAATTTGGGGGACCGGGTATGTATACATGAGGAAGTGATACAACCAACGAAGAATCCACCACTGGAGATGTGTGCATGACTACACACAGAGTAATAAAGAGGCAGGCAAATGGTCGACCAACAACTTAAAAGAGTGAAAGCTCGATTTTTAAATTCGTGAACGTTTCCCAATAATTCGAAATAATTTCATTTAAGGGCTCGAGGGGGGAAAAACCTGCAACACGCCACCAGAAGCGAATTGTTCCTCAGAATTTGTGTGTTGAGTAGACGATTCGATGAGGCTTAAAGGCATTCGATTCGACGACATCCTTCCCCGAAAACGCATACAAGGAGCTCTAGGGGCTTACAAGCATTATATTCGATCTAGAGGCTTACATACATCCTTCCCCGAAAACGCATACAAGTGGCTTACATGCATTACCTTCGACGACATCCTTCATCGTAAACACCAGGCATTCGACGACAAAGTTCGACCTAGAGTCTTACAGGCATTCCGTTCTACCAGAAAACGGCAAATTCCCCTAATTTGGTAAGCATTGTTCCTCTCTCGCATTTCTTGTCCATCTCTGTTTTTGGAACGAACAAGTAAAAGGGTAGTGTTAGTTTAGGGGTATTGGGGTTTCGGGTTAGTAATCTAGGGTTTTAGCTTGCAGGAGCTGACCAATTTTTTTTTTTTTTTTTTTTGAAACGGGTGATTTGTTTGAATTAAGAGTGCACGGTTAGCTCCAAAATTTCTAATATTTTGAATAATAGGTGGTGATCCCATTTTTTTTAGGGATTCAGTTGAACTCCAAGAATAGACGGTTCATCTCATCCCAAATCCCATCAAATGCCACCATAATAGAAAGATACGACATTGGTTGGTGTTATGTGGTGGAACGTTGGAGTAACTAAATTTTGTTCTGCGTTGATATTAATTTCTGGTGGTGAGAGGATAATCACACAATTATTTTTTGATGAACTGGAAAAGGAAAATAAAATCGCGATAGATGAAAATTGAAGATTTAGGAGAAAATTCTGAAAAATGGTAGACAATGGTAGAAATTGTTGTTTACCGATATGATATTGACCGATCTCTCCTCATGTGTAGGGTGAGGAGTGTTTTGGTTCTTATAGGGGAAGATTCAGAATTAGAAGGGTGCTAGGGAAATGATCGACCCCACCCAATAAACAATACAATATAGTATCCAATTAATTAATTTTAAAACTAATTAAATTTTAAAATCAAATAAACTAATTTCAAAACTAATAATTTTTAAAGTAGGAAATCCTACCCAAAGTATAATGGAAACCAACTAAAACAAATTTCTTACTAAAAAAATCTCTAGACATAAACCAAAGAATACAGACATTTTCGACGTAATTATTTGTAGACATTCCTCTTGATTCCTCCTAAGCTAAAATTCATAACAAATCTACAAAAGCAAGGGTAGAAGCATAAAACAAGAATGGTTTAAGAATGGTTTGGCGATCTCCACGATCTCGAACCTTCAAAAGTCCTTTCCCAAGCTCCAAAACCGTCTCCTAAGCCTCCCAAGTGGTAATTTTGTGTTTAGATGTAAGTTCTCAATGAGTCCTCAAGAAAGAAAATGTCGCAGCGTCTTGACGCTGCAGAGGGTTGGGAGGCACGCGAGCGTGTTTTCTGTCCAACGTTGGCGTTGGGATTATGCACTTCACCTTGGCAGACATGCAATGCTACAACACTGCAGTAGCATTATGCAATGCTATAGCATTCTTGTTGCTGTAGCATCCACAACGGACATCAACAATGTTATAACATTGTCTTTTATAATCCTTCGAGCTTGCTTCATTTCCTCCTCTGTTTTCTCAATTTATTAAATTCTTTTCCGCTATCAGTTGGGCCGAATCCTTTGTTACGATAAATCAACTCTACCAACTTAAGCTGCAAAACCACAACAATGAGCGGCGAGTGTTCCCAAGGCAAGGGGAGGAGGGTACCACCAGATTCGAAATCAGTCCAGACCCGATAGGGCAGTGTGGAACTGGAAGCCGAACGAATTGAGCAGCAGAGATGAAAAAGTTCTGACAGATCTCCAAATGTTCGATCAAAGTCGCAAAAAAGACAAGTTTGCCAATCGGGAGAGGTCAGAGGAGAAAACCAATGTGGTCAATCAAACCAGCAGTAAATACAAAAGCTAATTGATTCTCCCATTACAAATGAGTCGCACAATTATTAGAACTACCGTGACTCCATTATTTAATAGACCCCATCAAGAGCAAAACGTGTTGTCTGTTCTTCAATGTTGCTCATCTTAACGAACTTAATATACAATTCAATAGGCTGCAGAGTTGCATTTTCAAGCCTTGTGCCTGCAAATCAAATGCTCGAGAAAACCTGCATATTTGTGTGGGTTTGCTTAAAAATAAGAAGTGAAGTTGAGAAGATAAAATAAGAAGTGAAGTTGAGTAAACAAGGTTGACTAACTCTACCCAAAAATTCTATTCACACCTTCTAAGGGGTTGTGGATAGCTCCTTCTGTAAACTTGTTGGCTCATTTTGAACAACATTTTGTTCTGTAAACTTGTTCTCCACATCAACAAAGAGGCATAGTACACCTGCCAAGAAAGGTGATAAAGATCAAACATCAGTAATTAGATTCAAACAAATTGCAGAACAAGGAACATTAAATGACGGGCATAAATAAAGTCTCACAGTATTATAACGAAAAAAAAACAACTAGTCTCACAATTAGGAAAATGACCATACCCCTGCAGCAAAAAAAAAAAAAAAAAAAGACTCAAGGACAACCTCATATGAAAATAAGGAAACAAATAACAGATAAAAATTGAAAGTAGGTTAGGGAAACCCACATCACTGCTCATAAACCTGAACACAAAACCGAAAGCACGTTTAGCAAAACAGAATTCAAAACTAAGTGTGTTTCAAGCAAAGAATTAGAAAATTGGACTTAGAAAGGGTTGATTGGAGAGGGAGTGGGGGAGGAAGTGGGGTGTTCTAAGCAGAGTGATCCTTTTCAGCAACCTATTCCATGATAATAAGAATTTATCTCAGGATTGTAAGAGGATTAAGATTATTGGAATCGAGTAAAGATAATATAAATACAAATAGGAGAACGAGTAAGCAGGGTAGATAACGTTAAAAAAGTATATCAAGAAAGGATGCGAAGGCACCCTTTTCGAGCTACAAATCAGGGTATGGAAATACTAAATAGAAATGTAAATTTGATGATGATCATGATCCTGCTCCATCCCATCTGTTATAGTCAATCTAGTGTCAGCTACATATTACATTAAACAAGATTAGAAATATAAGTGATCCTACAAACAGGTGGGGCATACAAGGTCCACCACTTCAAGTACCCGCAGGTGAAGTCCATTATATGATATCAGGTCCATAGGCAAAACAAAAAGAAAATTATTGAAAAGAACAGCCATAGAGATAAGCCCCAGTTTTCCTTCTTTTTCCATATATATAAATCTAGCTCATATCCATGCCATCTCCAACTTGACTACAAATTGGGACAGCAGCAGAGAAAGATCTCTCAAAAGGTGAAGGATGAAACTGGGCATCCCGCCTACGCTTAAACGCAAAGTCATCAGCGGAGGAGGAATTGTCAGCATCAAGCTTCCTGCGAATGCCTCTGATTGCTTGTTCCTCTGTCAGTGTAAGCGGGAATATTTGCCCACTTGCACGACAAACTGAGCTATGGTTATCATAGAGAATTCGTTGGTCACAGTTTTTGTCACAAATGTGAGTCATTCCTGTAAGTTTGCAGCGGTACATATTACCACACACATGTTCATTCTCACATTTCCAATCACATTTGTGGGCAACAACTTGCCCATCTCCACCCAGAATAGTTGAAAGATAAATAACATTTGCAGGCTCTGAGACCATGGATTTCCCGTTCAACTCCATTGAAACTCTTGCCTCAAAATTTCTGCAGATCCCAACACAAAATAGAAAACTGTCAAATATTGGACTGTGAGAGAAGGGAACCCCCAGGTACGAGGTACCTACTTCTCTGATCACAATTTTTCGTTCTCAAACTATAGTCTTCCCCGTCATGCCCTTAATCATTTTCGTGGGTTAGAATTCTAAATTAGACTAAAATCTGGAGGAAATAGAATATATATATATATATGCAAAACATAGATATATCAACGAATTGATAATCATCCAAGAAAAGCTTAATAAAATTAAGTTCTCCAGATCTTAAAATAGTAGAAAGGAATCCTTACATAGGGCCAGATTGTTATAGAGAATAAATGACATTAACCTAACTCCGGAGACCACAACATCAAAATGAAACATATTATAAAGAGCATGGTGATTTCAGACCAGATCTAAGAAACCCATGTGCAGATTTTGGATTTGGTACTCCCTGCAGAAACGCTTAAGAAGTTTCCATTCCCTTTTTTTTTTTTTTTTTTTTTGATAGTGTAGTAAGAGTAACAGAAAAAGAAATGAATGTTTAGATAAAGATCTTAAAAGGGAAATAGAATATGAGGTGCTCAAAAACAAAAACAAAAAAGCCAGAAAAGGAAGATAAATAACTCACTTGATCTGAGAGGCCACACGACAAGACAAGACAAGACCAAAAGCGAGCGCGCGCTGTCTCCCTCTGAATCAACTCCCGCACTCCCTCCTCCTCCTCCGGTTTTGGAAGCAGAAAAATAACAGAGAACAGAAAAACAGAAAATGTAATAGAACTAAAGAAACGAGGGACGGGGTAAGCTTATTTATACAGAGGAGAGAGGAGAGAGAGGAGAGAGAGGAGACTTCCTACTCCGTGATGATGGGGTTGACGATGTTAATTCTTAGTCGTTGGAGTGGGAATGGATTTACTCTATTCAAATCAAACCAAATATATAATTTCTCCCTCATAACTCATAACCATTTCATTTTTTCCTAGTTTAAGTTTATTTTTTATGGATCAAATTTTAAAATCAAAATTATTTTTTTAAATTTTTTAAATTTAATAAAAAATAAATAAATAAAGTTAGGTTTAATTTTCTAAAAACCAAATGGTTATCAAAAGTCTAAAATATTAAAATCGAATTTATATATAATGGAGAATCAAGAGTGTAAGAAATAGAGAGTTATTGTATGGTGTGGTGGGTGAGATTGTGTACGAAAATCGAAAATTGATTAAATTTGTTAATTATAACCAGCAAGAAAAAAATGATTTGTCAAACCGAGCATAGCTCAATTACATACCTATCCACATCCACGGGCACAACCACCACCCTCACGGCTCATTACGTCGTCTCCCTCCCTCCCTTTTCATACTCAATGCTATAGTTTCAGTTTGCAGGCTCCATTCGAATTGATAAGATTCAAGTTCTAATTTTTAATCTCTTTCTTACATTGATCCTTACCTCTTTGAGATGTAGGATCCCTTTCCTTTTCCTTATTTGTTTCAATTTCTCCTTTTCTGCCTCACACTTCCTCGATTGCTTTAAATCATGTCATCTACATTTTCTTAATTTTCCTGACTGTGATTTATGTGGTGTTTTTCTTTTTATATAGTGGTAATTTAAGTAGTGTTTCTTGGCTTTCTGCCCTCGTTCCCCCCTCTCGATCAGTACTTAATGTCTATCTAAAAAGGCCTCAACCTCAACGAATGCTGAAGAAACAAGTCTGCCTAAGGCCCCAAAGAGAAGGACGAATATCTTTGCACGCACTCTAATGTAATAATGCACGTAACATGGTATGTCAAATGGATTGCTAACAAATGATTCTACTAAATATTTTTCCTTTCCCTTCTCCTCTTTCATCTAATTTACTTATATGTGCTTCAAATTGTTTCTTATAATAATAAAAAAAATTACTTACATGTCAATTTTTCCCGTTATGCTAAAAAAGCCACATTTTTTTGGGGTAAGAAATCGAGCTTTCATTGAGAAAAATGAAAGAAAGAAAAACATAAAAAAAAAAAAAAAAAAAAAAACAAACAAACAAGCCCAACCAAATGGAAGTCCAAGAAATGGTTACAAAGTCAACAAAACCAAACCAAGATCATAATTACAAAAAGACTTAGTGATTGAAGCCCACAAAGACACATTAAAACCTGCCACCTCCCAAGCCTCTCCACACCACCTTTCAACCTCCTTGAAGATCCTATTAAAGCCCACACAATGACAAAAATGCTAGTGTGTGATAGATATCTCTTTTCTTTACTATTTTTTTTATTTAACAAAAAACAAATCTTTTCATTGATATAATGAAAGAAAACTAATGCTCAAAGGAAACAAACTCCATAGAGGAGTGAAATACAAACGATAAAAAACAAGAACAAAAAAAAAAAATGAAATTACAAAGGGAAAATAAAAACTTTCCAATTTAAGTTGATGTCTTGCAAGGAAATGTTTTTGAAAGAACTTGAGAGACAACACCAAAAAGAGGTTTTTAGATGAGCTGAATCATAAAGAACAAACCAAGAGCTTTGAGTTTCTTAAAAAATTCTTGAGTTCCTTTCCATAACCTATCGATACTTGACCAATTCGAGAGCATCAACCTTCTCTTCCAACAATACCAAATACCTTCCAAGTAAAAGCCACACTTATCCCAAACAACAACAAACAAATATATAATAAGAAAAAATACATAACTAACTAGGGAAGTTACAACTCCCTTTCTAACTTCCTATTCAAACCTTCAAACATAATAACTATCTAAAAACTATCCCAAAACTATACGATAACTACATGTTCTAACAATGTGCTACAAGACTTTACCTTTCTCGTGAAAAGGCGAGCTCAGAAGCACCTCCTCCACCATAACATAACAATCTCAATTCCAAGCACCTGAAGAGCAAATTGGAAACCCTACAACAAATGATGTAGATCCTCTGTCTTACTCCTACAAAGAATGCACACACAAAGGAAGAAAAATAACCACATTAAAGTACATTAGTCTTCGGCTCATTGCTTCTATGCTGGAAGATTAAGTTTTGAGCTTTGTGTGATATCAGGTGATTATCATGTCTTCTTCTTCCATTTCTTCCAAGGCATATTTGTTATCGAAGTCAGAAAGTCAGAAAAATCATCTTGGATGCCAATAAAGACCTTGCAACAGATGATCCTATTATCATTACCCAATATAATGTTTCAAAAGCAATCAAGGACAGTATTCTTCTCAACTTCGGGGAGTGTGGTTTTGCTTTCTCACTTGGATCTTTTCAAGGTAGATAACTGCATCTTCCTAATTCTTTCTTTATCTTCTATTTGTGTTAACAGCATACATTTTTACCTGTATAGCTTAATATTTATTCTTGCCTTATGGGTGTTTATTTAGTTAGGTATGTAAATCCGATCACGAAGTTGTGTATCATTAGAGCCTCCAGAGAAGACTACCAAAAACTCTGGGCTGCAATTACCATGGTGAGGACTATTAGCAATTGCCCCGTTCTGTTTAATCTACTCGACCTAAATGGTGAGTTTGTCTTTTGGATCATTGTTTATGCTATTGACTCTTCCAATTTTTCCGGAGACAATTGTGCTTGAAGGATATAGTTAGAAAATGACATCACAAGTTTTAAAATTATTAATGACCATTCAGTTTGAACTCTTCTTCCGTTTTGCAACTCTCCACTCTCCAGTTTTTGGATTTAGAAAATGAGATCATATGTTTCAAAATTATTTAATGACCATTCAGATAGAACTCTGGGGTTTTTCTAATTTTCATCCAAAGGTAATTGAAAAAGCCACGAGAATACAGTTTTCTAATAGAATGATGAAAATTACAAACGGCTCTACCTAGGAGTTAATATCGTACAAGTTTTCTTGACAACCAAATATAATAGGGGCAAACGATTATTCTGTGAGTTTTGTCGAGGTGCATGCAAGTTGGCTCCTACCAGTTTTCTTAACAATCAAGTATAATAGAGTCAAACGATAATTCTGCGAGTACAGTCAAGGTGTGTGCAAGTTGGCTCTAACACTCACGAATATTAAAAGGAAAAACCCACGAGATTACATTTTTTTAATAGAATGACGAAATTTTCAAATGGCTCTAAAATTTGCTAGTATAAAGGATGAAAGGAAATTACATAAGTGAGTTGTTTTTCATTTGAATCGTCAGTTGGAGGAGTTTCAAATATTCTTTGGCATAAGCTCTCTTTTGCTATATTATCATCATATACCATGTTCTTAAACTTGATTTCTTCCTCGTGGGAGTTGGCAATAGAATTGATTTGATCACATTCAATATCTTTTATTTTACAGGTAATACCATGGCTTGCAAAAACACCGCCTTGAGGTTAGACGAGTTGAAGTTCGAGCATTACAAGCTTATGGTTGGACGTGGACCTCATCTCCTCGATGATGTCAATCTGCAAATGCATAATTGTCTTGAGAAAATTAGAACTTTGGAGCACTGGTTGTTGGCATGTATGTGAAGCCCCTGGTAAGAGAAATTTTAGCCGCAAATAGCTTACTAATTTTGTTTGTTCTAATGATATGGGTTCCTCATAAGAGTTGGCAATAGAATTGAACTTATCACATTCAATATCTTTTATTTTACTGGAAATAACAGGCTTGCAACTACAGTGCCTGCTTGAGGTTATTGAAGTTTAAGCAGGACAAGCTTATGTTTGTACAATATAGCTTTACATTAAAAAAAGATTAACCAACAAAAGGTCTCACTAAAGCTCTTTGTTGACAGAAATGAATGTGTACCAAATATTGAATCCCGCATCTGTTAGAATGAGATTTTTGTCATCTTCCAAAAACAACTTGAAGATCAAACTATTTGTTTTGATGTCTTTTTGTTTGATCCAATTTCTTGAGCCAAATGAATGTCCTCATGGCTCATAGTCATAGGCTTGGCTGCATGATGATGCGAAACAAATTCAGCCATCGACAGCACCTATAATTTCTATCCCATTGGCCATTCTCACACCAGAAACAACTAAACAATAAACATAAAATAATATTTTTCTTCTATAAATATGGCAATGCTGTGACACGATCTGCGTGGACAACGTAAGTAAAACCAAAAGTGGACATTCATCATCTACAAAGCAAGCATCGCTACTTGTTTCTAACTTCAATTTTTAATTAACCAAAAGCGTCTGGGTGGGTGGGTGACCTGTTGGCCTCCGAGTCAACCCCCACTTAAAATCAAATATATTGGCAAAAAGCATAGCACAAAAGGCAACGTAATGGGAAACAAAGTTCGTCCTTTTATTTTAAATATTGAAAATGTCTTTAAAATTCAACTTCACACCTTTATAGAATATTATATTATATGTGTTATTCAAATTTCCATTTAAATACAATAAATTGTAGAATATTACATGTTGATTTAAATTAATTCTTAACATTGTAAGTTTAATATGACTTTTTATTCTTACGACATTATTTATATAATTTAATAACTAAAAATATAAGGTATGATTTAACATTAAAATTAAAAAAATGGAGGGGACTGTGGTTATAAAACGGCACACTTCATTTCCTTGTGTCCTAGTAATTTGTGTGGAGAAGGGAAATGGAGAAAAATATTGTTGACTACATATTGGTGTCATCTGGGCTTGTTGTGATGGTCTCCTATCACATTTGGCTTTTCTATTGGATCCTCAGACATCCCAACAAGACTGTAATTGGCATCAACGCCATCAATCGTCGCCTGTGGGTTCGTGCTATGATGGAGGTCGGATTCCTTCTTACTCTCTCTGTTCTTTTCACCTTTATGTTCTGAAACTATATTAAAATTTTGAAAGCATCCATCTAATCAGGATGCATCAAAGAATGGTGTCCTTGCCGTCCAAACGCTGAGGAATAATATAATGGCATCGACCCTTTTGGCATCAACGGCTATAATGCTCTGCTCTCTCATTGCCGTCTTAATGACGAGTGGTGGCCACAGTCAGTCCCCATTACTGGTACTTGGTGACAGAAGCCAGTTCGGTTTCTCTATCAAGTTCTTCGCCATTTTGGTCTGCTTTCTAGTCGCGTTTTTGTTTAACGTTCAGTCCATCAGGTATTATAGCCATGCAAGCATTCTTATCAATACGCCATTCAAAAGGATTTCAACCGTTGATCACCATCGACGCCTCACTGCTGAATACGTCGCCACCACAGTGAATAGAGGCAGCTATTTCTGGTCCTTAGGATTGCGTGCCTTCTACTTCTCTTTTCCTCTCTTTTTATGGATCTTTGGACCTATTCCTATGTTTTCATCTTCATTTCTCCTTGTTTTTATGCTTTATTTCCTTGATGTCACTTTTGAATGCTGCTGGGCTGATGGGAATTTGGATTACCTCCCTCAAAGGGATGAGGAAGAGGAAATTGGGAAATAGTTTTTTTTTTCTTTTTCTGGAGGATGTCAAGCATTCACTTTTGAATTTGTTTCTCCGAAGAGATGTTCCCTTCCAGCGCATTCTATAACAAACTCAACTCCATTCCATAAGAAAGCAGAGAGGAAATGTATGTCACTGTTTAATTTATTTGAGATATCTTTGAGGTGGCAAATCCACTCACCTGCACTTGTGAACCACCACTATCTAACTTCAGCCAATTCAGTTTTGTCTCATTCGCGTCACCTTTCAATAGAACAAGGTGTGGCCATTTTTCTTTTTTTCTTAAATGGAGACAAAACAATCTAATTTTTCGGAATTGGGTCCATCAGAAGAAACCAGCGTCCCACATTCTTTAGTAAAGACCACTTCCCGCATCTAAGCAGCAGGAAGAGCTTTTATAAGCAAATATTCTTCGAAACATTGTTGGTAATTTGCATTGCACCAGTCAACTCACCTATCAACCCATCAAAATGCTTTCTCCTTCCAAAAGGGTGATGGACATAAAATATTCGAGAGGGGCACTCTTAGATGACATTTATGTATATCCATCTAGTTACCGCTCGAAAGAGTGCCTCTGCAATTCGAGCTATAAATAATATTTGGATTGTACTTTCCCACAAGGAATCAATCACTGCCTTCATCTTTGACTAAAAGAATTTGATCCATAATCATGATTTTACTTGGTTTCTCCCATAAATCTTCCAGGTAAATAATTCCTGTTAAGAATAGCAAAGAGAACAGAGATGGTAAGTCGTTTAATTTTACAGATTAACATATACTCGTAGACATGTGCATGGCTTCTGGATGATTATCTCATTATGTCGGTGAACTTGAGCTTCATCTTTATGCTACCAACTTGAACAACTATTTCATCTTTTGATGGCTTTACACTTAAAACTGTCGCTTCTTTTCCGAAAGAAGAAACGTACACAGTATCGCCAACAGTGGGAAACTCAGGCTTCTCTGCAATGTTAAGGAAAAAACTCGCGGAGATAAGGTAACAAAAAACCTAACTTAATAGAAGAAAAATTGAGTCTTCTGCAAGTCTTCGAGACGCAAATAAAATTAACAGGAGATTTTCTCAATGGCAAACCTGATCGTGGTTGACTGATGTCACCAGTTGAAGAGATACGCGTATGCAATGCCATCGGATTCTTTTTGCCTGCTGTAGCTAGCTTATTAGAGTTTATTCCTGCACGTCGCCTACTACCAATGGCGGAGGGTGGGGAGGATTCAATTGCAGATGCACGCAGTTCTCGTACTTTTTTGTGAAGGTTAGAACGAGCCGTTGCTGCAGCCTTGGATACCTCTTGCACTTTTATAAGCCTCTGTTCTCTGCCATGTTCAATAATGTTTCTTCTAGCAAGCAACATCTTTTCATAAAGATTTTTTGACTCCCTATATTTACAAATATGGATGGATTAAAAGATCATGAATGCACAAGTTCAAGAGCATCCTCTATTGAAAATGAGGAAAGAATGAAACAAAACTAGTCTTTTGAGGAAAGATCGATATTTATTACAAATAAAGCTGTTATGTATAGGCAAGAAACAAACTTATATCCAACTAGTTTTTTTTAGAGAGAAATTGACAATTATTAAATATGTACATGATCCTAAACAAAGCTTTGATCTATCTGGATATGGAAATCACATTAAAGAAGTTCAACCCTTCTCTAAAGATCCTTATTTAGCAATTAGCATTACACTTTTCTTTTCAACATAACTAGATTAACATACTGAGACTGTTTCGATAAAATTACTTTTACTAAGAGACTCACATCAAATGATTTCGATAAAATTACTTTTACTAAGAGACTCACATCAAATGATTTTGACCTTCATGTAAGAGTTTCCCATACTTTTTCTTTATACATTCCATATCGAGTATGACCTGCATTAAAATGTCACATAAAATTGTAAAGAATGTAGCTTAATATATGCTTGAGAAGCAATACTAAGTGCATAAGAAATTAATGTTCTATATCTACAACTGCTAACCGGAGAAGCGACCACTATCTTTCCGTTTTTTAAAATTAAAAAAGAATAAAATTTGAATCTTCAATATGTATCAAACATAAGAATATATTGAATTGATAAACTATAACAAAATAATTGAAAATGGTATAAGATACAAGATTCTTCAAATTTTATTGAGTCTACTTCCTTTTTAGCTTTATCTGGGAGTAAATTAGCTCCTCCTTTTTGTAATTACAGCTTGTCTACTCTCATTAAGTTTTTTTTTTTTTTTTTTTTTTTGTATACATTCACCATATCAATGAAATTCTCTCTCTTTCCTATTTATAAAAAATACAGATAAAAGAGCATACATAAAAAGTAAGGTACAAAATTTGCAATGATGGTGCATTCTACCTCATCTATCTGTGCACTTGCCGCTCCATAATGTTCCCGAGCATCATGTACAACAGAACTAGGCAACCCTAACCTTTCAGCTATATTAATAGCATTTGAACGCCCTACAAACATAATTTCGCCCCCTTTATGGTATTAGGTTTGCTGAGAGAAAAACCATTATAAAATCTAAGGCACAACAAGCAATCGGTATACTTAAGAACCAGGCACCTCAACTGAAACTAGCAAACCATTTTTCACGTGCATGAACAGCACTTAGATCGTGAAATGAACACTTTGTGTTCTTTTACCCTAGAAGACATCTTCTTGACAGAGAAGTTAACGAGTGGATTGAGTATATGGCCATGTTAAACTCTATCTGCCTTTATAATTTGGTAGACTGGGGAGTTGGGAACTTTGAACAGAGTTGGTGATTTTCTATCAAATCCATTGCACCGTCCTTTTCAAAGGCGTGCTTGTGCTTTCCTAGCCAGTTTACCAAAAACCTTTGAACATTTAGGGTCCCTAGCTGGAATATGGTGCTCGGAGGGCTCGAATACCATGGCTGAAGTACAGAGATGCAATCCCCTTATAGCCCTTAGCCCCCCAGGTGGTGGCCTATATGCAGAAAATGCTTGGAGGACGTGAATCACTTAGGCTTCATTTGATAACCATTTGGTTTTTGGTTTTCTCATCATTTATGTAAAATAGTTTTCATATTTCTTAAGGAAACGTTAGAATTCTTAGCCAAATTTCAAAAACAAAAACTAATTTTAAAAACTATTTTTTTGTAGTTTTCAAAACTTAGCTTGAACTTTGAAAACACTCGTAAAAGGTACATAATAAAACAAAGAAACTCATGGGTGGAAGTAGTGTTTATAGGCTTAATTTTCAAAAACAAAAAATAAAAAACAAAAAACTAAATCGTTATCAAACGTGCCTTATTCTTTTCTTTGTCCTATTGCTTCCTCCCTGTGGTCTAGGTTTCTGGACGCCTTTAGTTAAAGCTGGGTTCAGAGTATTTTAGCACAGACAATGGTTTTTCAGATGTTTGTTGGTCAAAACTTCAATTAGCATAAAAGATTTTATGTTTCAATGTGCAGCTTTTTTGTGTGGATAGAAAGGTATAGGGTAGGAGAGTCTTCTAAGACAGAAAAGTCATATGATCATTTGTGAGATGATATTGTGTTCTTTTTGTCTTTTTGGCTCCTAGACCAAAGTTTTTCTTTTTCTTTTTCTTCTTCTTTTTTTTTTGGTAATTATTCGTCTTCTATGTTACTAACCGACTGGAAATACTTCTTTTTTTTTTTTTTTTGAACAAGATACGAAACTTTTCATTGAAGAAATGAAAAGAGACTAATGCTCAGGCAACACAAAACTCCACAAGGGAGAAGAACAAAAAACAAAAAAGCATAAAAACAAGGCTAAAAAAGGAAAATACAAGAAAAAGAAGCATATAAAGTTACAGCAAAGCTTCCCAATTATTGCAAATGGATTGGAAAGAGTAACCCTCGAAGACTTTTGATAAAGAACACCAACGAGAGGCTTTGATCTTGATAAGAGCAACATGGTCTGACCAAGAAAGATATTTTTCCTCGAAAATTCTTTGGTTAAGCTCGAACCAAATATCATAAAGGAGAGCTTTGGAGGCATTTATCCAAATGAGCTTCGCCTTGGTAGATAAATGTGGATGACAGAGTAATTGAAAAACGTTGGAGCGGACATCTTCACTGAAAACCCAATTGATGTTGAAAACAGAAAATAACTTCAAAGGCTGCATAACACAAAGGGCAAATTGATGGAGATAGAGCCATAAAAGGAAGCTTCTTTTGCAGGACTTCTGAAGAATTAACCCCTCCATATAACAGTATCCAAATAAAACAATTGATCTTCTTCGGACTCTTGGATTTCCAAAGAGCTTTGAGAAAGAAAGAAGGAAGAGATGGCAGATCATAACTTTTGAGAGAGAAAGATTTCACGGAGAACCCACCCGAGGCTTCAAGATTCCAAGTTTTAGAATCTGGATGATCAATTGGTTGAGTCTCATTTATAAGAACCGACTGAAAATACTTCTTATAACTCCAGTCTTTTGATTTATTTTTCCATTAATGATATTTGATATTTCTTCTCAGTTTCTTATTAAAAAAAAGATAATAATCTAAATGACTATTTCCCCTCCTCAAATGAGAATGGTCTATTGAGTGAATAACTTGACATGTTTCTTGTTTACCCTTCACACCCTTGTCTATTATCTTGATTTTATTCCCACCAAATCATCTGATGATTCGCCGGTGTAAGTGGGGAGATTTTCTTTGTTCCCTACCAATTAGCTTATATAGCCATCAACAGTAAACTAAGAAAAACGTCAATGATGAAGAAAGTTATTTTCTTTCAAACTTTCACGCAATAAAAAATCCTAGCCACAATCCTTCATTTTCCATAAGATGCTATTGCCACCATTAAACTAATAGCACCCAAATGGAAATGCATTGGTTATATTGCTTTGGGGGAGAATGCAAAACGATTAGAATGTGGATGAAGCTTTGATGAGATGGAGGGGCACCAGAAAGAAGCAACCTTAGAGACATTATTAATAAATTTAATTTAACGAGCACATAACAAGAAATTTTAAAATTCCTTGGGAATTCTTTATTGAAATTTTAGACAATCAATTCATTTCTAATAAATAAAAATCTAAATCACATTTTACAGATGTCATTTCCATGTACCAAACACACATGTCATATTCCTAGGCATAACTTTCTCATTTTTGCATACTAAATTTCCCAAGGGATTACTGCATAATAAATGAAAATTAATGTTTCTCTTATCCAAAATGGAAGAATAAAAGTAAACAAAATTTGGGAATCGAGGAATTGTGAAGGGATTAAATGGGTAATCATGTTTCGATAGTGAAAAACCTGGTACGCCCCAGAGAATCTTGTAAGTTGGCTTTAACTTCACCTCATCAAATTCCATACACGCATTTTCAAAGACCTCATTGCTGTAAAGAAAAATCTCATAACCATGAATCAAAGATCTTTGAGAAAAAAAAAAGAATAGACTTTCTAAAGCTCTTTATTTTGTTCGATGATTAACATTTAAATAAATAAATAAAATAATGATTAAAAAACATATATATTCAAAAGAATGCTTTGATTTTTTTTTAAACAAGGTTTATATTATGAAGTTCAAAAAGTCAAGCAACCAAATCTGTCATTATTGAACTCGAAAAAGGAAAAGAAAAGAAAAAACCTGTCATTATTAGCATTCAAATCTTTTCTATAATTTGCATACTGTACCTATATTTTAGGGTTTTAAGTTCTCCATGATGTGTAGTCGCGATTGTCAACGAAGCACCAGATTTAGCAAAAGATTCCAGGAGTGACATCCCAAGTGCGGCTCCCTCCAGAGGATTGGTTCCTGCACCAACCTACCACGCAAAACAACTAGACTAGAATCAATCATTCATTATTTGTTTTTATATTTTCTTTTCCTTTAAATTGATGATTGTTTTTCTTTGTTCACGAACCGAGTAAAATACTTACTTCATCCAGTAGTACCAACGACTGACTAGTTGAAACTGACTGTATCTCCTGTCACATGCACAAAATGTAATCATATGAAGAAAAAGTATCAGATAATCTGACTAAATGAGTATGAAACAACTTCCATTATTAGGTGATAGAATATATTTAATGCCTTGCTGACAAGAAAAGAAATAAATAAATAAATCTAATATACTCAAAGTTTGAAAGCTCCTCTAAGATGTAGACCATAAAGAGGCCCTGGTATGAAGTTTATCTCAAAATAATCTACTATGGCACTCTCTCAGTTTTTCATTAAACAAACTCTTCAGCCCTTCTCCTTCCAAGTCTTCTGTTATGTTTTTATGGACATATTTAATCCATCAACTTTCATTTTCCATATCCTTTCCATATAATTCTGGATATTTGACGGAAAAAATACAACAATCATATGGAAGATCCCAACCTAAGCAAGGTCAAAAGCCTAATTTCACCTGGAGTGGATGAGAAGTATCAATGGAAACAACAATAGAGTCTTTCTCCATTCTCTTTTGATCAATAAATTAATTGATTGAGAAAAATACAATGTCATCCACATAGGTCACCTCTTAGGAACTCAAGCAAAAATAAGGGTTTTATTTGAACTTGATCTTCAGCTTTCATATATGAGGAACCAACCAAGTGAAATTGAATCTTTTTTAGAACCTTAGCTTTCAATGTCAATTTTTTTAAAACTAAAAAAATATAAAATTTTCATTGATATATGAAAAGTTTCATTTTAAAAATAAGGAAACTCCCTTTAAGCGTGTGACACGAAAGCACCCAAAAGCTAGAATAGCCTAGAATTCAAAGGCATAACACCCCAAGCCTTGAATGGCATATAGCAGGAAAAAGAAATGTCACCCTTCGCAGCCCATGGCTACTAATCTCTAAAGTTTGGAAAAGTGTGAATAAATATGCTGCTTCTGAAATTGACAATGGTAAGATCTTCTTTTGGCAGGATGTTTCTCTGAAATTTCGTTATCCCATCTCTTTAAAGAGTCTCTTTTTCCACATGGATCAATCTCTGATTTCTATTGTAAACAAAAGAAGAATGACAGCCTTAAGGCCAGGGGATGAGAAAGCCCCTGCCAAACAAAAAACAAGCTAACAAACTCCAGCCAGGAGAAAGGAAAGAGATTACAATGAAAGGACAATTATTTCGACTTCCAAAGAGAATTTATTAATCAATCAAGTCTTTATTAATGAGAATGGAGTAACCAAGGAGACAACATTAGCCAATCAAGTTCTTCATCCGGCAATAGAGAATCAGAATTTAAACTTGGAGGAACTTATTGCACAGGGGATTACAGCTTTATTTTTGGATTCTCAGGAGGAATTTGGAACACCAACAATCATGGATTGTCAACCTAAGGTTTTTGAGAAGCCAACTGTTGAGATGGCTGGAGTTATGAATGACTCCTCGATTCTTCCAGAGGCTTTAATTACTGAAGCATCTAAGGCTCCTTATCTTCCTTATCCCAACATTACTGAGGAACCTTATTCACATTTAGAAGCTTTATTAGACTCATCAAATGGTCAGGAAGTATCTATTCACTTGAATCCATTGAGCATTAAAGAGAATAAAGACAATTATTGTGAGTCTTTCTTGAAATTTTATACAAGGAAAAAAGACTTTGAGATTTCTGCTTCAATAAGTAATGATATTAATCATTGTAATGCTGATGCAATCGAGGAGTCATGCACACAAACCTTAGCACCAACTGTAATACAGAATCCAGAGAGTAATAAAGCTCCAAAAGACATCCCTAAGGTGGAGTCAGTTAATCAATGCAATTTAGGGCCGGATGGAGTGGTGTTTGCCAAAGCTATACTAACCTCTCCAACAGTCTCTTGCTCTCCCAAAGGCTGTCCTTCTCCATGCAATGAGGACTCAGATAATGAATAAGAATTAAGTATCAGTAGTGAAGAGAATGATTTACATCACACTCTTTTACCCCCAAAGGATATAACCTTCGAAGCACTCAAGGAAGGTGATCTAAACTCACTTTTTCTCCCATCTAGTCATAAAGTTAACTTGGAAACTCATGATCCAGTGGAGAATCAGAAGTTGAACTTAAGTAAGTATTTGAATATTCCCCCCAATTTGCATCAGTTCTCGAACCTGATTCAAGCTAGTGGTCTTCAATTTCGTGAAATTTCTCCAGCTCACACAGAAGGGTGCATTCAGAGTCAGTAAGGAAAATTTTAATATCCTCATTCTTTGAATGAAGATTATTTCGTGGAATACCAGGGGGTTGGGGGATGCTTCTAAACGTATCAGTCTGAAGAGATTTTTGCAAAATATTTGCCCAGACATGGTGTTAATTCAAGAGTCCAAGATGCCTGGAATTGATGAGAATTTTGTTAAGTCTATATGGAGTTCTCGTTAGATTAATTGGGTTCATGTTGAAGCTTTTGGTAAATCGGGTGGAATGTTAATTTTATGGGATGAAAGCAAAGTAAAGGTGACAGAAGTATTGAAAGGGGGGGACTCCCTAACAGTCAAAGCCTCATTTCAACAAGGGGATGTCTGTTGGGTCTCAAACATCTATGGCCCAAACAAATATAGAGAGCGTAAACATCTTTGGAGTGAATTAAGATCACTCTTTTTATATTGTGAAGAGCCTTGGTGTATTGGAGGCGATTTCAATATTACTAGATGGTTTCATGAGAGATTCCCAAGAAGAAGTCAAACGAAAGGGATGAGATGTTTCAACAAGCTCATTGAAGAACTCAGATTGATGGAAGTTCCCATGTCTAATGGAAAATTCACCTGGTCTAGACCGGGGGTTTGAAGGAAGCAAATCTTTGATTGATAGATTTTTTGTGACTCAAAATTGGGATGATCTTTTTGAGAATTCGAGAGTCTCAAGACAGGTACGCACTTTTTCTGATCTTTTCCCAATTCTTCTTGAAGCAGGAAGTTTTGTATGGGGTCCCTCCCCTTTTTGTTTTTACAATTCATGGTTAAATGTGCAAGATTGTGTAAAGATTATAGAACAAGCATTAGACAAAGATCGCTCATACGGTTGGGCTGGATTCACCATTACAGCCAAGTTGAGAAATCTGAAACCAGTGGTTAAAAAATGGTATCCAAAATTTGAAAACAATGAGAAGAAGGAGAAACATTTGTTGGCTGAAATTCAAAAGTATGATGACAAATCTGACCTCGGTCCTCTTTCTACACAAGAAATAATATTACGTTCATCTTTTAAAAGTAAGATGATAGAGTTTTACGTGTTTGAAGAGCGGAATTTGATACAGAAAAGTAAACTGCATTGGCTTCGAGCAGAAGATGAAAATACTAACTCTTTTCACAGATTTTTGGCTGCTAAAAAGAGAAAGTTTCTTATTTCAGAGTTATCCTCAATCGATGGGCATGCTTTATTGTCATATAGAGAAATTGAAGCTGAGATATTACGTTTTTTCACAGCATTATATACTCAACTGCCGGACAAGAGATCTCTTCCTTCAAACATACAGTGGAGTGTGGTATCAAGACCAGATAATGATATGCTAATTTCTCCATTTTCGCATGAAGAGATTTGGCTTGCAGTGAAACGATTGGGTAGAAACAAGGCTCCGGGCCCCGATGGTTTTTCAATTGAATTTTTCTTGAAATTCTGGCAGCACTTTAAAGATGAGTTTTTCCAGTTTTTTAAGGAATTTCACGAGAATGGGCATCTGAATTCTGCCCTTAAGGAAAATTTCATCTGCCTTATTCAGAAAAAAGATATGATAGCTTCAGTTAAAGACTTCAGACCAATCAGTTTAACGTCATTAGTTTACAAGATTCTGGCCAAAGTGCTTTCCGAACGATTAAAGAGAGTTATGCCTTCCATCATTTCTTGCTATCTGTACAAATCAGAGAATGAGAGAATATTTGTGTCCTTTTTTCAATGAGAATCAGTGGGTATAAATACCCATACAATGTATTTACATAAGGAAACCCTAATTAATCTAATGCTAGTAATTAGGCCTTAATCAAAGGGAAAGGATATGAGAATATATATACAGCTGTAACACTCCCCCTCAAGTTGGAGCATAGATATTTATCATGCCCAACTTGTTACAAAGATAGTCAACCCGAGACCCATTTAGAGCCTTGGTAAAAATATCACCTAGTTGTTCTCTCGTTCCCACATATCCTGTAGAGATCAATCCTTGTTGAAGCTTTTCACGAACAAAGTGACAATCGATCTCGATGTGTTTAGTTCGTTCATGGAATACAGGATTCGATGCAATGTGAAGGGCTGCTTGGTTGTCACACCACAACTTAGCAGGCATTGAAAGTTCCAAACCCACTTCAGTGAGGAGATTGTAGATCCATACTATTTCACACACAGATTTTGCCATTGCTCTATATTCTGACTCAGCACTCGATCGAGACACTACATTTTGTTTCTTGCTTTTCCAAGAGACCAAATTTCCCCCAACAAAGACACAATAACCGGTAGTAGATCTTCGATCTTCCTTAGACCCAGCCCAATCAGCATCCGAGAAACATTCAATCTTACTGTGGCCTTTATTGCTATACAGAATTCCTCGTCCAGGAGCACCTTTTAGGTAACACAAGATTTGCTCAACAGCTTTCCAATGCTCAACAGTAGGAGAGGACAAATATTGACTCAATATACTAACCGAGTATGCAATGTCTGGGCGAGTTACCGTAAGGTAATTTAGTTTCCCAACCAATCTCCGGTATCTTTCAGGTTCTGCAAATAATTCACCATCCTTAGTGTGCTGGGAATTAGGAACCATCGGAGTGCTACACGGCTTAGCCCCCAACTTTCCTGTTTCTGACAATAAATCCAGCACATATTTCCTTTGAGATAAGTAAATACCTTTACTGCTTCTTGTTACTTCAACACCCAAAAAGTATTTCAATCTTCCCAAGTCCTTTGTATGAAATTGACTATGGAGGAAAGCTTTGAGAGATGCGATACCAGCAACATCATTACCTGTAATGACAATGTCATCCACATACACAACTAACAGAGTAATACCAGCTGCAGACTTTCGATGAAAGACAGAATGATCAGATTTACTTTTCTTCATGCCAAATTGTTCAACTGCTAGACTGAATTTTCCAAACCATGCACGCGGGCTCTGTTTCAAGCCATATAACGATTTTCTCAGATAACAAACCTTATTATGCTCCCCTTGAGCAACAAAACCAGGTGGTTGCTCCATATACACTTCCTCCTGGAGATCCCCATGAAGAAAAGCATTCTTGATATCTAGCTGATGCAAGGGCCAACCATGGGTAGCAGCAAGAGAAATAAACAATCTTACGGAAGTGAGTTTAGCCACAGGAGAGAATGTGTCAGAGTAGTCAATTCCATAGACCTGAGCATACCCTTTTGCCACCAGACGAGCTTTTAATCGAGCAATAGAACCGTCAGGGTTAACTTTGATAGCAAAGACCCATTTGCACCCAATAGCTTTCTTACCGGTTGGTAAATCGACTAAATTCCATGTACCATTTTCCTCTAAGGCTCGCATTTCCTCCATCATGGCATCACGCCATCCAGTGTGAGACAGAGCATCATGAACAGACTTAGGCACAGACACGGAATCAAGCGATGTAATAAAGGAACACACAGAAGGAGACACACTAGTATAAGATATAAAAGAAGTAACAGGATACGTACATGTTCGTTTCCCTTTGCGGAGAGCAATAGGGAGATCACTGGTTGAAGCTGGATCTGACGACGAAGTTTCTTGTACAGCGTCTGGACATGAGTCTGGTGCAATAACTGGACGACGGGTGTACACATGTGGAAATGGAGTTATTGGCTGACGGGTAATCATAGGAGTTGGAACTGACTGTTGTACAACGGTCCTAATGGTGTAGATTAACAAATCATCCTCCTCCTCAGGATACACGTGTGGGATGGACTGAGAAAAAGGTGTGTTTTCGAAGAAAGTAACATCTGCTGAAACAAGATATCTGTTGAGAACCGTAGAGAAACATCTATAACCCTTTTGAACCCGAGAATACCCAAGGAAAATACATCGTAAGGCTTTATGGTCAAGTTTAGAACGTTGGGGTCGAACATCCCGAACAAAACATGTGCAACCAAAAATCCTAGGTTCAATAGGAAAGAGAGGTTTGTTCGGGAACAAACTGTGATACGGGATTTGACCTTTAAGAATAGATGAGCTCATACGGTTGATGAGAAAGCAAGCTGTTGACACAGCATCAGCCCAAAAGATTTTAGGAACCTGCATTTGAAACAGTAGAGCACGTGCAGTTTCCAACAAATGTCTATTTTTACGTTCTGCAACTCCATTTTGGGATGGAGTATCGACACACGATGTTTGGTGGAGGATGCCATGAGTTGTCATAAAATTTTGAAATGTTGAAGATACATATTCCTTAGCATTATCACTTCGGAGGGTCTTTAGAGAAACATTGAATTGTGTTCGAATTTCAGCACAAAAGGCAGAAAAATGAGAAAATAATTCAGAACGATTCTTCATTAAATATAGCCATGTCATTCGAGAATAATCGTCTACAAACGTAACAAAATACTTAAATCCTGTTGTAGAGGGAACTGGACAAGGACCCCAAACATCAGAATGGACTAACTCAAAGGGAGCACTTGCTCTTTTATTGACTCTTGGACTATAATGAATACGATGGTGTTTAGCAAACTGACATGACTCACAGTCTAAAGACGATAAATGCTGAAACTGAGGACACAATTTCTTAAAAACAGAAAGAGAAGGATGACCGAACCGACAATGAGTATCAAATGCAGACGATACTCCAGAGCACACAATAGGCTTTTGTGGGTCAAGAGTGTAGAGGCCGCCAGACTCATGTCCTTTACCAATAATCTGCTTCGTCGTAAGATCCTGAAATAAACAATGGGTTGGAAAAAATGAGATACAACAATTTAAAGACCGAGTAAGTTGACTCACAGATATCAAATTAAAGGACAAATCAGGGAGACTAAGAACAGAAGATAAAGGTAAGGAAGGGATAGGGATAGCTTGGCCAGATCCAGTAACAGTGGATGTAGATCCATCTGCTAATGTAACATGAGATGAGGAGGTATGAGGCGTAAATGTGGAGAGTAATTTCGGATTACCTGTCATGTGGTCTGTAGCACCAGAATCTATGACCCATTTGGAGGAAGAGGAAAGTAGACATGTTGTCGATTTACCTGACTCAGCAAGAGCAGTAACAGGAGCATGCTGATGATTTAAATATTCTTGGTTCTGATCAGGTGATTCATTCACAGATGCAATATGGGCAAACTGCTTCCTTCTGTTCAGTAACTTTCGGCATTCATGCTTCATATGACCAGGTTTCTGACAATAACGACAAATGATGTTCCGAGACTCATGTCCCTTGTTACTCGTATTCTGATCATAGTTGCCAGATCCACGCCCCCTATCATTACCTCGATAGTTTTGTTTCCATGGTTCAGATGTGTGACTCACAAGAGCACTCGGAGGTACCGGTGTAGTATGTTCTGTGCGAAGAACTCTGCTGAACGCCTCTTCCAGAGAAGGAATCTCGGGACTAGACAAAATTTGAGATTTTGCACCTTCAAATTCAGAGGGGAGTCCAGCCAAAAAACTCATGACCGCCAGCTTTTCTCGTTGGCTTTGTTGGACGCTCACATCAGAACTGTATGGGAGCAACACATTAAGTTCTTCATAGGTCTTCTTGAGATCCATGAAATAGTCAGTGACAGATCTATCTCCCTTCTCCATACGATAAAACGCTTGGCTAGTATCGTAAATGCGTTTTATATTTCCTTTACCTGAGTACACAGTCTCCAAAAAAGTCATGATAGATTTTACAGAAGTACAATGACCAATCATACCTATCATACTGCTATCAATCGAATTACGGATCTGTAGAAACAACCGAGCATCATCTCGAACCCATTTGGTTTTAGTATCATCAGTCGGTGGGTCTTTAGTCAAATGGTCATCCATAGCGATACTCAACAGATAGATGCGAATGACGTTGGACCAATCCAAGTAGTTGGTGCGATCCAACTTATAGTCTGTGATTCTAGACATCGAATGAATCACATCAGTTGTAACAGCCGATTTCATCGCTACTAATTCACTGTTGTCAGTCATTGAGTTGAAAGAATCACAGATAACGAAACCCAACGAATAATGATTAAACAAACGGGCAAATAAATGACCCCAAAGAGCAGAAATTTAGGGCACAAAACCTGAAAATTGAACAAACCCAGACCAAAACGATTCTGGACAGCAACGAAAAACCTCGTTTTCTTCGCAACCACGTACTTTTTGCACCCACAAATACCGTAGACGAACCGGAAATACTATTCCGAGAAGAACCCAACAAACGGCAGCGGAAATGGGTGGCTCACGCGCTCTCACGCGCCGGCGCGTGGGGAAGACTACTTCAATGGACGGCGGCGCGTGGGGTCCACGCGCGGTCTTCTCCGGCGAAAAAAAATAATAAAAATTTTGAGTTGCTTCTCCGGCGGGTGACGATTCTTTCTGTGGAGGAGGTGTCGAAAAAAGAACAACGAAAAAAAAAAAAAAAAAAAAAAACCCTAACCCGGAAATCAACTCTAAAAAAAAAATGATTTAGGAATTTTTGGTGCTCTGATACCATGTACAAATCAGAGAATGAGAGAATATTTGTGTCCTTTTTTCAATGAGAATCAGTGGGTATAAATACCCATACAATGTATTTACATAAGGAAACCCTAATTAATCTAATGCTAGTAATTAGGCCTTAATCAAAGGGAAAGGATATGAGAATATATATACAGCTGTAACACTATCAAAGTGCTTTTATTGAAGGTAGGCAAATTCTGGACCCCATTCTCATTGCAAATGAAGTCGTGGAAGAGTATAGATCGAAAAAGAAGAAGGGATGGATTCTAAAACTTGACATTGAGAAAGCCTTCGATAATGTGGATTGGAATTTTCTTGAAGAGGTGTTATGGAAGAAGAATTTCAATGCTAAATGGATTCAGTGGATTAATGGTTGTGTGAGGAATTCTAAATTCTCTTTTTAATGGTTGTGTGAGGAATTCTAAATTCTCTGTTTTTGTAAATGGGAGACCAAGAGGCCGTATTTTGGCATCTCGGGGTATTCGACAAGGGGACCCTCTATCTCCCTTTTTGTTCCTATTAGTGTCGGAAATCCTTGGAGTATTGATCGAGAATATGTACTCTAAAAGTCTATTAGAAGGATTTTTGGTGGGAAAAGACAAAGTTCATGTTTCAATCCTTCAATTTGCAGATGATACTCTGTTGTTTTGCAAATATGACGACTCCTTGCTGGAAGTTTTGATTCAAACTATTGCCATCTTTGAGAATTGTTCAGGGCTGAAGGTTGATTTGGAAAAATCAGCAATTTGTGGTATAAATGTGGATGATTCGAAATTGTTTGAAGTATCAAAGAGACTTAATTGCAAGACGGAAAGTCTTCCTTTTAATTACCTTGGCCTACCTCTCGGCGGGCATCCAAAGAATCTTTCTTTTTGGCAGCCAGTTTTTGATAAAATTCATAAGAAGCTCGATAGATGGAAGCGTTATAATCTTTCACGTGGGGGAAGATTAACTCTTTGTTCTTCAGTTTTATCAAGTATTCCCTTGTACTACATGTCTTTTTTTATAATGCCCGCTCAGGTGAGTGTGAAATTAGAACGTATGTTGAGAAATTTCTTTTGGGAAGGTAACAACGGTGGTAAAGTTAACCATCTAGTGAGATGGAATCAAGTTACCAAAGCCCAAGGTGACGGTGGTTTAGGAATCGGAGCACTTAAACATAGAAATCAAGCTTTAGTTGCCAAGTGGGGATGGCGTTTTATTAATGAACCACTCTCCTTTTGGCGAAAGGTGATTACAAGTATACACGGCCTATCTCCTATTGATTGGCACACATTTGGCAAGAACTCCTCAAATCTAAGAAGCCCTTGGAAGAATATCTCAAAGTAATGGCGGCATTTTGATTCATTTGTTGTCTTTAAATTAGGCAATGGCAAGCGTATTTCCTTCTGGCATGACATTTGGGTTGAAGATAAATCCTTAAAGGATTGTCTTCCTCAATTATATGTGATTTCCTCGGCTCCTAATGGTTTTGTTGCTGAATTTTGGGACTCCCAAATTCTTTCTTGGAGCATTGTTTTTAGAAGACATTTGAAGGATGAAGAAATCTTTGACTTTCAAACTATGATTGGTATACTGGACAATTGGAAGGTTTGTTCTAATGAAGATTCAAGAGTATGGTCTCTTGAGCCATCAGGTAATTTTTCGGTCAAATCTTTGTTTCGACATCTTGGCTCGGCTTCACCTTTACCTAAGGATTTGTTTGGAGCATTGTGGAAGACCGACAGTCCAAAAAGAGTTAGTATTCTGGCTTGGGCTTTATTAAATGGCAGTTTAAATACAACTGAAGTGCTGCAAAGAAAGATGCCTTTTTTCAAGCTATTGCCCTCAGTGTGCCCCCTTTGTCGATCAGAGGGAGATTACATTTTTCATATCCTCTTCAGCTGTCCCTACTCTAGGTGTTGTTGGAATAAGCTTGATAATGTAAGACCAAATATGAGAGAATCATTCACCTTTCCATTTAGAAGAGTTAACAATATATAGACATACATGAAAGCCCTAACCCTAATAATAGTAAATTACAATAAAGGACATTATAAGCTCCTATATTCACAAGTATACTATAACACTCCCCCTCAAGCTGGATCATATATGTTAATCATGCCCAGCTTGTTACAAAGGTAATCTATTCGAACTCCATTTAAAGCTTTCGTGAAAATATCTCCTAATTGCTCTCCAGTCTTCACATAACCAGTAGACACCAAACCTTGTTGTATTTTCTCACGAATAAAATGACAATCAATTTCAATATGTTTAGTCCGCTCATGAAACACTGGGTTGGATGCAATATGAAGGGCTGCTTGGTTGTCACACCACAGCTTGGTTGGAACTGCAATATTGAAGCCTAACTCGGTCAAGAGTTGATGTACCCACATTATTTCACATACTGATTGTGCCATCGCTCTGTATTCTGATTCAGCACTTGATCGTGAGACTACATTTTGTTTCTTGCTCTTCCATGAAACCAAATTACCGCCAACAAAAACACAATAGCCAGAAGTCGATCTTCTATCTTCTCTTGATCCTGCCCAATCGGCATCTGTAAAGCACTCAATCTTCATATGACCATGGTCTTTATATAAGATCCCACGTCCAGGTGCAGCCTTTAAATAACATAGAATTTGTTGTACTGCAGCCCAATGATCCATTGTAGGTGAAGACATAAACTGACTCACAATACTTACCGAATAAGCTATGTCTGGTCGTGTCACTGTAAGATAATTCAACTTTCCAACCAATCTTCTATATTTCTCTGAATCTATAAATGGTTCTCCATCTTTTGTAAGTTGCAAATTAGGCATCATTGGAGTACTACATGGCTTGGCTCCCAATTTTCCCGTCTCGGATAGCAAATCAAGCACATATTTCCTTTGTGACATAAAAATACCTTTCTTACTTCTCATTACTTCAATACCCAAGAAATACTTTAATGTTCCCAAGTCTTTAGTATGAAACTGAGTTTGGAGAAAAGCTTTGAGAGATAAAATGCCAGATGTATCATTTCCGGTAATTATAATATCATCAACATATACGACAAGTAGAATAATACCACTCTTAGATCGTTGATAGAAGATAGAATGATCTGACTTGCTTTTCTTCATTCCAAACTGCTCAAGTGCTTGACTAAATTTTCCAAACCATGCTCGTGGGCTTTGTTTCAATCCATATAGAGATTTGCGAAGGCGACACACTCTATCATTCTCCCCCTGAGCAACAAACCCTGGTGGTTGCTCCATATAAACTTCCTCCTCAAGATCTCCATGGAGAAAGGCGTTTTTAATATCAAGCTGATGCAAAGGCCAACATTGAGAAGCAGCCATGGAAATGAATAACCTGACAGAAGTTAGTTTAGCAACAGGAGAAAAAGTATCAAAATAATCAATCCCATACGTCTGAGCATAGCCTTTGGCAACAAGGCGCGCTTTTAATCGAGCAACTGACCCATCCGGATTGACCTTAATTGCAAACACCCATTTACATCCGATAGCCTTCTTCCATGCAGGACGAGATACTAAATCCCAAGTACCATTATCATCTAAGGCATTCATCTCATCTATCATCGCATTGCGCCAACCAGAGTGTGCCAAGGCTTCATGAACAGTTTTAGGAATCGAGATAAAATCCAGAGATGCAACAAAAGAACATGTAGAAGATGACAAGTGGTCATAAGAGACAAACGAAGAAATAGGGAAAGTGCAAGAACGCTTACCTTTACGAAGAGCAATAGGAAGCTCATCACTTGGTTGAGGATCTAATGACGAAGAAGCTTCTGGTACAAGACATTCACTTGGAGGGTGTTGCCGTCTAGAGTAGACTTGAGTAATCGGTGGACGAGTAGAGACATCCAAAGGAGATTGATCGGGGGAGGATGTAATGGACACACGTGTATAGATAAAAATATCATCATCCTCCCCCTGACTCGTACTAGGCAAAGATGGAGTGAAAGACTTGTCTTCAAAAAAAGTAACATCACGAGATACAAGATACCTGTTCAAACTAGGATTATAGCATCTGTACCCTTTCTGAACACGGGAATAGCCTAAGAAAATGCATTTCAAAGATTTTGGGTCTAATTTTGTCAGAGTAGGACGAACATCCCGAACAAAACAAGTACAACCAAATATTTTTGGCTCAATAGGAAACAAAGGTTTTGTTGGATGTAAAACATGATAAGGAATCTGACCTTTAAGAACAGATGAAGGCATTCGATTAATCAAAAAACAGGCCGTGGAAATGGCATCAACCCAAAAGTGTTTTGGAACATGCATTTGAAAGGATAATGCTCTTGCAGTTTCAAGAAGATGCCTATTCTTTCTTTCAGCAACTCCATTTTGGGATGGAGTATCAGCACAAGATGATTGATGAATAATTCCATGCTTACATAGGTACGACCTAAGTGCTTCAGAAAAGTACTCACCAGCATTGTCACTTCTCAAAATTTTAATGGGAACATCAAACTGAGTTCGAATTTCAGCATGAAAATTACATAAGTGAGAAAGTAACTCAGAACGATTCTTCATAAAATATAACCAAGTCATACGAGAGTAATCATCAACAAAGGAAACGAAGTATCGAAATCCAGTTTTAGACACAACTGGACAAGGACCCCAAATATCGGAATGAACTAATTCGAAAGGCGCACTTGCTCGCTTATCGATTCTAGGGCTCGAACTAAGACGATGAAATTTGGCAAACTGACACGAGTCACAATTTAAGGAAGACAAGTTATGAAATTGAGGACAAAGCTTTCTTAATACTGAAATAGATGGATGACCTAGACGGCAATGGGCATCAAGAGGAGTGACGACTCCAGAACAAGCAACTTTCGACACTTGATGATCAAAAATATAAAGTCCTCCAGATTCATGTCCTCTACCAATAATCTTCTTTGTCATTAGATCCTGAAACAAGCAATAACCAGGATAGAATGAAACGGAACAATTAAGATCACGAGTAATTTTACTAGCAGAGATCAAATTAAAGGAAAGTTGAGGCAAATGTAGGACAGATGACAACGTAAGAGATGAGGTTAAAATTACTGTGCCAGAGCCAATAGCAGAAGATGTTGATCCATCTGCCAAAGTAACCTTAGCAAGGGATGTAGATGACAAAAGAGTGGAAAACAAATTGGGATTACCTGTCATATGGTCGGTAGCACCAGAGTCTATGACCCATTTGGTAGTTGATGAAATAAGACAATGGTTCATGTTACCTGACCCAGCAATGGTTGTAATAGAGTTAAGCGCGCATGATGAAGAAAATGCTTGTGATGAGTTCTGGTAATGTGTAGACTTAGCAAACTCGGCAATAGAATCAACAAATGGCTTCTGCTTGGCCATAGATCAACGACAAATATAGAGACACAAGATTGGATCTACACCCACGAAATCAGAACCAAGTGACCACAAAACTCCTGAAAAAACAGATCTGAATGGAGTTCCCAACACAAACGTTAATACTTTTCCAAACCGACTTCGAATTCGAGCCAATGATGACCAAGAAAACCACACAAACAAGCCAAAAAAAATCCGGCCACGCAGATCGGCGGCTGGGCTTCCTCCTTGGCTGGGCGGTTACGTTTTTTTTTTTTTTTTTTTTTTTTTTTTTTTTTTTTTTTCCGGCGACTGGCGGCAGCGGCGGTGGCTGGCGGCGGAGGCGGCGGCGGCGGTGGCTACTGACGACGGCAGCGGCGGCGGTAATAGATGCCAAGGGTATAACAAATCACAAAACTCAAGGTTGAACAAAAAGGCCCTAAACCTTAAAACCCAAAAGGTTGACAAAACCCTAATTTACAAAACCCTAATAGCCATAGGAAAAGATTTCTCTGATACCATGATAATGTAAGACCAAATATGAGAGAATCATTCACCTTTCCATTTAGAAGAGTTAACAATATATAGACATACATGAAAGCCCTAACCCTAATAATAGTAAATTACAATAAAGGACATTATAAGCTCCTATATTCACAAGTATACTATAACAAAGCTTTTTGAATTTTTCAATCTTCATTGGGTTTTCTCAAATAATTTGAAGGAAACAGTTTTACAGCTCTTAATTGGGCCTAATTTAGCTGTAAGGCCAAATATTCTCTGGGCAAATGCGGATAAAGCCTTATTATCGGAGCTTTGGTTTGAAAGAAATCAGAGGATTTTTGAAGACAAACATCTCCCTTGGATCGATCGTTTTGAATCAGCTCGTTTACAAGCCTCTTCATGGTGTTATCTCTCCATTCATTTTGCAAAATTTTCAATTCTTGATGTTTATCTTAATTGGCAAGCTTTTATTCTTCCTTTATGAGTCTTGTTGGCTTTATTATTCTCCCTATAGTTTTCTTTATTTCACTCCTCTATGGAGTTTGTATCATTTGAGCATTAGTCTATTTTCATAAATTCAATGAAAAGTTGTTTCTTGTTCTAAAAAAAAAGCCCTCCAGTCGTTCAAAATCACAAGCAAGGTGTAATTACAAAAGAACTTTTTGTAGTTAGTGGATATAGTAGGATTAGTGGTTAATTGGAATTAGGATTGGTTGTTGTTTCTTGTTCTAAAAAAAAAGCCCTTCAGTCGTTCAAAATCACAAGCAAGGTGTAATTACAAAAGAACTTTTTGTGGTTAGTGGATATAGTAGGATTAGTGGTTAATTAGAATTAGGATTGGTTTTCTTGATTAATTAGGATGATGTTTAGTTTCCCTGTGTTGTTAGGATTTTGATTAGTTTGGATTATGTTTAGTTTCCTTGGGTTGTTAGGATTATGATTAGTTTTCCAATTCTCTATAAATAGAGCATTGTCCTCTTGTATTCATCAACTTTTGATTCATAATAAACACTTGGTTGATTCTCGGAGAGAATTCTCCTTTTATCCTCTTAGGCTACACCATTAGTACACCATCAAGTAATATATTGTACGAAACGGGAAATAGTTCATTCAAAATCACCAACCAAGTACACCCTAGCAGTCAAAGGGACAAGGAGTCCCTTCCCCAACAAAACTACAAGAAAACCTTCCAATCTAAATTAATGAAGAAGGTGGAGTAATTGCAAAAGAACGTGTGTTGGCTCTACTCCAATTGGAATCCGTGAACTGTACAAGGTAACAAAAAAGCATTTCTAGCATTTCTTTCTTTTCATTAAAGCCACAAAAAAGCCCTCGACGCATTAAACCACACCTTTGCTTTGTCTTTTAGACCCCAACCATTCAAAGAGTCCTCCAACCAAGCTTCTATAGACAAAGGCTTACACCATTCCAAACCAAACAAATTACCACAGAAATCCCACACTCTATTGCAGAAGCGACTTTTCACTCATCTTGCAAAGGACACACATTCGAAGATATACTTAAGTAAGGAAACCTTCTTTGCACCTTATCAAAAGTGTTAATGCTACTATGAGCTACAGTCCAGAGGAAGAACTTCACCCTCTTAGGGGCTAAACCTCCCCAAATTGACGAGCAAACCTCTTTTCCCAAGAGCCTTATTCTCTTGCAAAGCCAAATAGGCTGATTTCACCGTGAAGCCTCCACCACTTTCTAAAAACTAGGATTTGATGGTTACTAAAAATTAGGGTTTTAATTTCCCTGCTTACCATATTAGTTTTGATGAAATAGAATATTGTATTCCGATAATTAGTAAGGTACATTGACCCTCTTATATAGGAGAAATGCTCAATACAAGAAAGGAAAGAAGAATAAAATAAAATCATTAATGATTACACCTAATTAAGATATTTACAAATTAATATAAATGGACAATTGGTGTTATGATAAATTCAAGAAGAAAACTTCAGTTGGAGTGTTTCATAACCATAGAAAGAAGTCAATTTCAACTTTGGAAGTTTGCTTGTTTCTACCTATCTTCATTTTCTTTTTTGAATCAAGGACGAGTTTTTTTTAAGAGGGAGGGAATTGATGTAGTGAGTTAGATAACTTTTTTGTTTAATTCTTTTAGTTTTTTTTTTTTAAATACTTAATTTGTTTTTAATTCTCTATAAATAGAGAATTTCTCTCTTGTTTTTTTTTTATTTTATAAGAAACGGTAACTATTCATTGATATAATGAAGAAAAAGAAGGGGGATAGACTCTATCCCGCTTAAAAAGAATTTCTCTCTTGTTTTTAGATAGGAAACAATGACAATTCATTTTTTTTTTTATACAAGACACAAAACTTTTCATTGAAAAGATGAAAAGAGACTAATGCTCAAAAAAACAAACAAACGCAAAAAAGGAAAGGAAGAAAGCAACAACAAAACAAATAAGAAAAAAGATTTTGAAAAGAAAATAAAGGTAAAAGAAAAAGAACATCGGTGGAAGCTTTCGGGTGAGTTGCTTCATAACAATTCAACCAAAGACAACTCTTGTTCCGGAATAAACTCTCCCAACAAACAACCACGAAGGGTTAGGAAAATAAAAAAGTAGTAAGTAAGGTGAATCAAAGTCTCCTCACTTCCTTTTTAGGACACAACTTGCCAATTAATTCTGTTGATCCAAGGAAATCTGATAGTTTAGTAAAAAGGATAAAAAACCAAAGAATTTCAGCATCAATTGCTCCAAAAAGGACAATTCATTGATATGATGAAATGAGTTACAAAGAAATTTCTCACTTGTATTACACACTTATTGATATTATTAAGACTTGAGTTTAAACTTCTTGGAGAGAATTCTATTTTGTCACTTAGGCTACACCAACTTTGATCAGGGTAGTTTCCCCCCCTTCGAAATAGGAAAGCCCTCCACCTAGACAACTTACTTCTGATTTTGTCGTACACAGGGTCCAAAAAACCAGCATTCTTTGGCTTACCACCAATAGTGACACAAAGGTAAATGAAAGGGAGACAATCATGTTTACAACCCAGCAACGAAACCACATCTTTCACCTCCGAGTCTTCCATAGTTAAAGCCATGATTTCTGAAATTTAGTTGGAACACAATCAAGGAATTTTTGAGAAGGAAAATCAGTGGTTTGATCAGTTCGAGGCAACTAGATGGAAAACTTTTTAATGGTGTTCTCTTTCTAAACTTTTTTCCGGACTTCTCTTTGCAAGATTTTTGTATGAATTGGGAGGCATTTATAACTCCCTCCTAGTTGTGTTTTTTTAATGGGTTTTTTATTTCTTTTCACTCGCATTGGGAGTTTGTCGTCGACTTTTGTTTATTTTCATTAATTCAATGAAAATTTTCATTTCTGGTAAAAACAAAAAAACAAGCCCCCTTATGAAAAAGCCTCTCTGGATCCTTTAAGTTGATGGCAACAGACCTAAAGTATCATTATAAAAATAGAATTACTTCCAAATCCCCTTTATCAACTCATAAAAAGGCACTACCCCCACAGATATGAGTAGCTAAGAACTTTCACAGCTTAATCAACTCGCAAGAAGTTCATCATAATGAAGAAATATGAATGTCTGTGATGATTATGCCAAGTACAGAGACTGCATGCATAGTAAGGAAATCACAGAAAACTGAAGACTGTCCAAACATCTTGCTTATATATTGAGATAAAACAATTTGAAACGAGATGAAGGATCCAAATTTACTTACACTTATTTTTCTCAAATGGCCAGAAAAGGTAGACAGAGATTGGATTAGGGACTGTTCATCACCAATATCAGCAAAAACAGAATCAAACCAAGGGATTTGTACAGACTCTGAAGCTAAAACATGAAGCCCTATGAAGTGAACAAAAGGACAACAAGGTCATTTAAATATTCAATTGTAAAAAGCCAATATCACAAGCGACAAAATTGATGTAAATATAGTGATATTTGCTGCTAATTTTATGATGATAAAAAATAGAGAAGGAATATTATTCAGATTCGCACTCAATGGTTACAAATGTTTCTACTTAAGTAAGAGGTTAAAACCTAATACATAAAAGAAAAAGGAAAAAATCTAATACAAATAATATCTCTCTAATTATATTTACTAAATACAATAAAATAAATATTTAATGAATAAATCAACACTCCCCCTCAAGTTGGTTTAAAGATATCTTCCATTGCCAACTTGTTAATCAGGATGTCAAACCGTAATTTTGGGAGCCCCTTTGTTAACACATCCACAACTTCTCTTTTGGGAGCCCCTTTGTTGTAGGAAGATAGGGAATACATAATACCCCAGCATCAATCTTCTCTTTTATAAAGTGTTTATCAACCTCGATATGTTTAGTCCTATCATGAAGGACTGAATTGTGAGCTATGGAAATGACCGCTTTATTGTCACAATAAACACACATAGACGTCACGTCATCTAGACGAAATTCAATTCTTCCAATAGTCTTTTTCTCCATATACCCTCACATATGTCATGGGCTAAACCCCTGAACTCTGCTTCAGCACGACTTCTAGCTACTACACTTTGTTTTTTGCTTCGCCAGGTAACTAGATTGCCTCCAACAAATGAGCAATAACCAGAAGTAGATCTTCTATCTGTATGCTACCTGCCCAGTCAGCATCAATGTAAATTTCAATATGCAAGTGATCATGCTTTTGAAACAATAGGCCTTTTTCTTGGAGATCCTTTCCAGTATCTTAAGATCTTGAAAACTGCCTTAAAATGAGTTGGCCCTGGAGCATACATGAACTGACTTACCATACTCACTACAAAAGCAATATATGGACGAGTGTGAGATAGATAAATAAGTCATCCCACAAGTCTTTGGTATTTTTCCTTGTCTTTAACCTCTGCCACTGTTGCAGCTTGCAATTTTAAATTTGGCTCAATAGGAGTTTTTGATGTCCTACAACCAAGTAAGTTTGTCTCTTCAAGTAAATCAACAATATATTTTCTTTGATCGACAAGAATACCTTTTTTTGATCTAGCGAATTTCATCCCTAGAAAATACTTCAAAATTCTCAAGTCTTTGATTTGGAATTCATTCGCTAGCTTTTGCTTCAAACTATTCAGTCCAGCCTCATCATTACCTGTGAGAATGATATTGTCAGCATATACTATTAAGACAACCATCTTATCATTACGAGTGTGTCTATAGAAAATTGTGTTATCTGCTTGACTATGAAGAAAGCCATAACTTATCACTGTTTCTCCAAAACGTTCAAACCACGCTCTAGGAGATTGTTTAAGACCGTATAGGGATTTCTTTAACCTGCAGACTTTGTTAATTCCAAGATCCTCTTCAAAACTCGATGGTAAATTCATAAACACCTCTTCTTCGAGATCACCATTGAGGAAGGCATTTTTTACATCAAGTTGATAAAGTGGCCAATCTGAGTTAACAATAGATAAGAGTACTCTAATGGAATTAATCTTAGCAACAGGAGCAAACGTTTCTTGATAATCAATCTCATAGGTTTGTGGAAAGCCTTTAGCAACTAATTTGGTTTTGTATTGTCCAATGCTACCATATGATTTGCATTGTACAATAACACTCATTTGCATCCCACTGTTTTCTTATCTTTTGGTAGTTCAACTATATTCCATTTGCAATTTTCTCTAAGAACCTTATCTCTTCCATTATTACTAAATTCCAATTCCAATTCAAGTCCACTATCTGATCTTGATTCTTTTGATTGAATCTCTCTCTAGAGTAAACTTGAAGTTCAGGATTTTGATCAGTGGGATCTTTTTGTAGTATTTCTCCCCTGAAGAAGTTTTCATGTTTGACATTAAAGAGCTAGTACGTAAGAACATATGATATTAGGGGCATAAGAAGTGTCCCAAAAATTATCTTCTAAGTTGGATTTCTCCCCCTGAAGAGAATTTTGGCTGAAAAAAGATTTATTTTCTAGAAACAACACATTCATACTTTCAAAGTATTTTTTATTTTGGGGATCAAAACACCTATAACCCTTTTTGTTTGAGGCATACCCTAAAAAATGCATTTAACAGTCCGAGGATCAAGTTTAGACTGAGAAATACTAGGAATATGAACATAAGCAGTACACCAAAAAGCTTTAATCGCTAAATCAGAGTACAAGCAAACGGTTGGAAAAAAATCTTTAAAGTGATCAAAGGGTTTTAAAATTCAAAATCTTAAAAGGCATTTGATTTATGTGATACGCAACCGTGAGGACTACGTCTCCCCACAAATAAATAGGAACATGCATAGAGAACATAATAGCACGAGCAACGTCAACATCAAGTAAATGCCTATTTTTCGTTCAACAATTCCATTTTATTGGGGAGTATCTCGACAAGTAGACTGGTGAGAAATTCCCTTAGAGTGTAGAATGCTTATTTTAGTTTGAAATTGAATCTCTATCATATTGTAAAACGAAATGAAAAGATCTTTGACTCATATGTTTTTTATAACAAATATACCCATATTAAGCGAGTTTGGTCATCGATTAAAGGTAACAAACCAACGTTTTTCACTTTGAGTCATAACTTTAGTCAAACGAATAGTTCCTTTTCCTGCAACAGATGTGAAACTACCGTCGGCAATTCAATTTTTTTCATTGCAATATACGGGAGAATAGGACTCAAAGAAGTGAGATGAGCTAGTCATATGGTCAAAGGCTCCAGAATCTATAACCAACATAGATGAATTAATGCAAGAGAAAGCTTGAGGATAATTACCTGTTTGTGCCAAGGAAATACTTGGATTACCAGATGACGAAGTGTTCTTTAGCAGTTTCAGGAGTTGATCAACTTGCACTTTCCTGGATTGATTTGAGTCAGCAATATTGACACTTGAAGAAGATTGTTGGGAATTACTCTTATATCCTTGCTTAGTACTCTTCCAATTTGCAGGCTTCCCATTAAGTCTCCAACAAGTCTCACGAGTATGTCAATGTTTATTACAATAATCGCACCATCGGGGTTTATTAAATTGAGTAGAAGCCTTATTTGCAGTGGCCTCAACCACCATAGCAAAAGCCTCAACTGAATCTATAATTTTTTTGCCAAGCATAACATTTTGATGACTATTTTCCCTGCAAACGTCAGAAAAAACATCATCAATAGATGGTAGAGGATTTTTACCAGTTACTCTGCTCATCGTACTCATCATTGAGTCTGGTAAGGAATTTGTAAGTACGACCATCCTCTACAACATTTTTTCAGTGCTTCTGATCTTTAGTTGACTCTCATTCATAAGCATAAAAAAGATCTCGGTCTTGCCAAATTCAATTCAGAGAATGAAAATATTGTGTAACATTATTTCCTCTTTGTCGAATGTTGCCTAGTTTTTTATTTAACTCAAGTATTTGCGATAAGTCAGAATACATCTTCCTCACGTTGTCTCATAATTGCTTTGCAATGGAAAAATACATATAGTTGTCACTTATCTCCTCAACCATAGAATTCACCAACCAAGTCATAACCATGGAGTTTTCTGCATCCCAGATAGCAAACAAAGGGTCATCCTTGGACGACTCTTTTTTGTCTCTGGTAATGTATCCAATCTTCCCTTGTCCGCGAATATACATCTGAACACTTTGAGACCAACGATGAAAGTTATGCCCAGTGTTTTAAAAGGCGCAAGGCGCACTAAGGCGCAAAGACCCTCTGGAGCCTAGGCGCAAGGCGCACAATAAAGCGCGGGCTTTATTTTGCGAGGCGCACTTTGGATAGAAAAAAAATATAATAAATTATAAAGAAGAGATAGCATGGTTGAAGTGAAAATATGAAAAAAAAACCTTTAGGATTAGTTGGAATGCCTTGAATCTATTATGCCTTGAATCACTTATTTTTTTTTTTTAATATTTGGAAAAAAAACCCTTGCGCCTTGGTCCCAGGCGCGCGCCTAACGTCCCAGGCGCGCGCCTAACGTGCGCCTTCTTAAGTGCGCCTCGCCTTTTCAAGGCGAGGCGCCAACCTTGCGCCTTGCGCCTTGGCGCGCCTAGGCGCGCGCCTGGGCGCGCCTTTTAAAACACTGGTTATGCCCATTGAGACAGTGGGATGAACCTTAGTCACCAATAATTTATCTTCTGACATGCTTGTACTATCAAACTTCACAAACAAAGAACGAACCAGAAACAAGAAAAAAAAAAAAAAAAGATCGAAACTTTGCTGAAGGCGAACAGATGGTCGGACAGGAAAACTGACAGACGACGGCGGATCGACGGAAGGAGACGACCAGTAAAGGCGTCACGAACAATCGGGTCGCGAGGTTGCAGGTCTCGTGGTCGCGGGTTGGCTGAATCACGAAGTCTTCTTCTTCGCGTGGTCGATAAGGCTTCGTCGGGGTCTGAGGGTTGTCGCCAGCGTACAAGCTTGGCGATAAATAGCAACGACGACGGCAAGGGTTAGGGGTTTTAGAATTTTATTTTGGTTGCTCTAATACCATGCTAATTTATGATGGTAAAAAATAGAGAAGGAATATTATTCACATTCACACTCAATGGTTACAAAGGTTTCTATTCAAGTAGAAGGTAAAAACCTAATACAAAAAAAAAAAAAAAAAAGCCAATATCACAAGCGACAAAATTGATGTAAATATAGTGATATTTGCTGCTAATTTTATGATGATAAAAAATAGAGAAGGAATATTATTCAGATTCGCACTCAATGGTTACAAATGTTTCTACTTAAGTAGGAGGTTAAAACCTAATACATAAAAGAAAAAGGAAAAAACCTAATACAAATAATATCTCTCTAATTATATTTACTAAATACAATAAAAAAAAATATTTAATGAATAAATCAACATCTGCTAATAGATCAGGTCTTTCATATAACATATTTTCCATTCACTATATAGGTAATATTGCTCTGCATCTCTTAGGATAACAATAATTTAATATAGCTCATTACAAACTAGATTTGAATTGGTTACATAAATAAGACCTCGTTCCATCACATTAATGCCCCACTTGGGTCACAAGCTTGTGCAACCAACCTCGGCTTGAATTGGTTACGTAAATGAAAACAAAAGTTCATCGTGGACCGAAAAAGATAATACCAAAAAGCAGACCATTCTTGAAACATACCTGATTTCGCCATCATGGCTGCCAATCCAATGGTCTTCAAACAAACTGTCTTACCCCCAGTATTAGGGCCAGTTATAACTAAAACTCGAATTCTTTGAGATATTGAAAAATCAACCGAAACTGGACGAGCTTGCTCCAAATCTTCAACCTAACAATAAACACATTTTTTTTATTTGAATACACAAACTAATAAAGCAAGTAGATTTTATCAACTGACACTAAATTACATTAACAATTACCTTCGTTTTTAAGATTGAAATATCTACAACTTTTTTTTCTTTCCATGCCATATTCCCACCAGGAAGTTTTCTCCCCATCTCCTAGAGAAAAATGGTGATTCAGAACAGCCTCAATTTACTAAATAACTGCTTTCTACAATATCAGGCTCAGTATTGCTTACAGTAAAAGCATTTCTGACATCCCTCTTGGCATTCTCCAAATTTTCTCTATATTGCTGAAGCAGTAAAGGGTGATGGGCATTGGGTAAATAGAGGACCCATTCGTTCTTCTTTGGGTGTGATGCCTCAGATGTTTGGTCCCCCGATGAGCAGACATTGGCAATAGAAGAGTTGCACTCTTCTGGTAGAATTAAATTGGGACATGTCCCCCCAAATGAAAGACCATAAGATGCTCGGGCATTGACCTGTTCATTAAGGAAACACATGAATTTGCCAACTAAGAAATAAGAGTGGAGCACTAGGATATTGTGATGTTTTTAGAGATTCAGAAATAGATATATCAATTCCAATTGCCAAGGTTAATGACTAATGAGTATTGAGATAAATTTAAAAAGAAGGGAAGGGCAGCTAAGTAGAGAATATTTTTTGAGATAAAGCACCTGATGGCATTGCAAGTCAAGTAATAAATGGAAAGTATATTATTCATTGTATTGAGAGAGAATTACATTGAGATATATATAGAGATTGCTATGACGAAATAAGGAAAGAACAAATACAAATAAGGATAGAATAACCAATAACAAATAAGGGAAGAATAATCCCTAAACTAAACCCTAAATCCTAACACCCTCCCTCAAACTCAAGATGGTAGTTGAGAAACCAAATTGAGTTTGTGAGATAATTTTGGACGAACAAATGCTGAATCTTCATGACGGAGAGTTTGCGCGAACATGCGGAGGCAGATGCACAACGAACATCGTGAACCAAAATAAACCGAACCGAATCAGAATAAACTGAATAAGAGTTAACGAAACCAAACCGGATTGAACCGGGGTTGAAACGAAATCGGGTTGAACCGGACTGAAACAAAACTGAATCGGGGTTGAACCGATTTGAACCAGAACCGAATCAAAGTAAACTGAATAAGATTTAACGAAACCAAACCGGATTGAACCGGGGTTGAAACGAAACGAACTGGAATGAACCAGGCTGAAACGAAACCGGGCTGAACCGGACTGAAACAAAACTGAATCGGGGTTGAACCGATTTGAACCAGAACCGAATCGTGGTTGAACCGATTTGAACCAAAACCGAACATTGAACTGAAATAAACCGAGACCAAAATAGGTCTTTCATTGGATCGAAGGAAGAGGTGCCAGATGGAGGAGGACTGCGGCAACTAATCTGAAGGAGGAGAGGAAGAGCTCTTTGGTGGTGGCGGCAGCGGCAGCGGTAGCCGCGGCGGCATGCAGAGAAAACAACGGCGGCGGCGGACGAACCTGGGCGGCGTATCTGGGCCGACTGCAGGTGGTGGACAGCGGACGAATCTGGGCGGCGGGCAGCAGCTGAACGACGACAAATGGTGGACAACAAACGAATCTGGGCAGCGGGCAGCGGCTGAACGGCGACAAATGGTGGCTGAACGGCGACAAATGGTGGACAACAAACGAATCTGGGCAGCGGGCAGCGGCTGATTCCGGCGCGGAAAGCGATGGGTGCGACGGCAGCCGGAGAAAGAAAAGTCAAATAAAAAACTAACGAAATCATATGAACAAAGATCGAAGAAGAACAAAATTGGGCGAGGGGCGACGGCTGCCAAGCGCAAGCCGCCGCCCTAGGATTTTTTTTTTTTATTTCTTAGGATTTCTGGAGGAGCTCGGATACCATGTTATAATATATGGAAAGTATATTATTCATTGTATTGAGAGAGAATTACATTGAGATATATATAGAGATTGCTATGACAAAATAAGGAAAGAACAAATACAAATAAGGATAGAATAACCAATAACAAATAAGGGAAGAATAATCCCTAAACTAAACCCTAAATCCTAACATAAACTTACCTGATGAGTCGATTCCACCACAGATGATCCGAAGATGCTCTAGGGTGAGAACCTTGGAGGATTGAAGCAGGGCTGGTCTATTCTTCCAATTCCCAGTCTAAAAGTCTTCTTCTCAAATTGAGGTCCCACGTTTTATTCGCATCCGACCAGCACTCCTGTATAGTTGAGGCTTTGGTATTTACTATAGGATAAATTGAGGGGAAAATCGTTTCTAAAGGGCAAGAGGTGATCCAAGCATCCTCACAAAATCTGATTTTCTTACCAACACCTAGCTTGAAGTTTACATTTTTCTCCAAAAAAAAAAAAAAAAGTGTCTTGTGTAGCAAATATCTTTCCAAGGGCCTCGAGTTCTTTTCTCTTTCTGCAAATTGGGAATCCAAAAACTTTCTGATTCCCCATATTTTCTTCTGATAATAGTCTTCCACAACTAGGAGAGTACATATTGTTATAGTATACTTGTGAATATAGGAGCTTATAATGTCCTTTTTTGTAATTTACTATTATTAGGGTTAAGGCTTTCATGTATGTCTATATATTGTTAACTCTTCTAAATGGAAAGGTGAATGATTCTCTCATATTTGGTCTTACATTATCATGGTATCAGAGCGATCTTTTCCTATGGCTATTAGGGTTTTGTAAATTAGGGTTTTGTCAACCTTTTAGGTTTGAGGTTATTGACCTTTTTTGTTCAACCTTAAGTTTTGTGATTTGTTATACCCTTGGCATCTATTACCGCCACCGTCGGTATCTTTCGCTGCAACCGCCGTCGTCAGTAGCCACCGCCGCCAGAAAAAAAAAAAAAAAATCGTCACCGCCCAGCCAAGGAGGAAGCCCAGCCGCCGATCTGCCAACCCCTAAAATTTGGTCCAGTTCTGACACGCGCGTGAGGCTCACTCGCCGCCCCAAAGTTCGGCAACATTTCTCACGCGTGAAGGCGCTTGCGTGGCCGGATTTTTTTTGGGTTTCGTGACTTGCCATTTTTTGCAATTTTCCGGCTTGTTTGTGTGGTTTTCTTGGTCATCATTGGCTCGAGTTCGAAGTCGGTTTGGAAAAGTATTAACGTTTGTGTTGGGAACTCCATTCGGATCTGTTTTTTCAGGAGTTTTGTGGTCACTTGGTTCTGATTTCGTGGGTTTAGATCCAATTTTGTGTTTCTATATTTGTCGTTGATCTATGGCCAAGCAGAAGCTAGCAGTGACATCTAATTTGGGTCAATCGGGGACTCAAACCATCTATGGTTCATTTAAGAAGCCATTTGTTGATTCTATTGCCGAGTTTGCTAAGTCTACACATTACCAGAACTCATCACAAGCATTTTCTTCATCATGCGCGCTTAACTCTATTACAACCATTGTTGGGTCAGGTAACATGAACCATTGTCTTATTTCATCAACTACCAAATGGGTCATAGACTCTGGTGCTACCGACCATATGACAGGTAATCCCAATTTGTTTTCCACTCTTTCGTCATCTACATCCCTTGCTAAGGTTACTTTGGCAGATGGATCAACATCTTCTGCTATTGGCTCTGGCACAGTAATTTTAACCTCATCTCTTACGTTGTCATTTGTCCTACATTTGCCTCAACTTTCCTTTAATTTGATCTCTACTAGTAAAATTACTCGTGATCTTAATTGTTCCGTTTCATTCTATCCTGGTTATTGCTTGTTTCAGGATCTAATGACAAAGAAGATTATTGGTAGAGGACATGAATCTGGAGGACTTTATATTTTTGATCATCAAGTGTCGAAAGTTGCTTGTTCTGGAGTCATCACTCCTCTTGATGCCCATTGTCGTCTAGGTCATCCATCTATTTCAGTATTAAGAAAGCTTTGTCCTCAATTTCATAACGTGTCTTCCTTAAATTGTGACTCGTGTCAGTTTGCCAAATTTCATCATCTTAGTTCGAGCCCTAGAATCGATAAGCGAGCAAGTGCGCCTTTCGAATTACTTCATTCCGATATTTGGGGTCCTTGTCCAGTTGTGTCTAAAACTGGATTTCGATACTTCGTTTCCTTTGTTGATGATTACTCTCGTATGACTTGGTTATATTTTATGAAGAATCGTTCTGAGTTACTTTCTCACTTATGTAATTTTCATGCTGAAATTCGAACTCAGTTTGATGTTCCCATTAAAATTTTGAGAAGTGACAATGCTGGTGAGTACTTTTCTGAAGCACTTAGGTCGTACCTATGTAAGCATGGAATTATTCATCAATCATCTTGTGTTGATACTCCATCCCAAAATGGAGTTGCTGAAAGAAACAATAGGCATCTTCTTGAAACTGCAAGAGCATTATCCTTTCAAATGCATGTTCCAAAACTCTTTTGGGTTGATGCCATTTCCACGGCCTGTTTTTTGATTAATCGAATGCCTTCATCTGTTCTTAAAGGTCAGATTCCTTATCATGTTTTACATCCAACAAAAAACCTTTGTTTCCTATTGAGCCAAAAATATTTGGTTGTACTTGTTTTGTTCGGGATGTTCGTCCTACTCTGACAAAATTAGATCCAAAATCTTTGAAATGCATTTTCTTAGGCTATTCCCGTGTTCAGAAAGGGTACAGATGCTATAATACTAGTTTGAACAGGTATCTTGTATCTCGTGATGTTACTTTTTTTGAAGACAAGTCTTTCACTCCATCTTTGCCTAGTATGAGTCCGGGGGAGGATGATGATATTTTTATCTATACACGTGTGTCCATTACATCCTCCCCCGATCAATCTCCTTTGGATGTCCCTACTCGTCCACCGATTACTCAAGTCTACTCTAGACGACAACACCCTCCAAGTGAATGTCTTGTACCAGAAGCTTCTTCGTCATTAGATCCTCAACCAAGTGATGAGCTTACTATTGCTCTTCGTAAAGGTAAGCGTTCTTGCACTTTCCCTATTTCTTCGTTTGTCTCTTATGACCACTTGTCATCTTCTACATGTTCTTTTGTTGCATCTCTGGATTTTATCTCGATTCCTAAAACTGTTCATGAAGCCTTGTCACACTCTGGTTGGCGCAATGCGATGATAGATGAGATGAATGCCTTAGATGATAATGGTACTTGGGATTTAGTATCTCGTCCTGCAGAGAAGAAGGCTATCGGATGTAAATGGGTGTTTGCAATTAAGGTCAATCCGGATGGGTCAGTTGCTCGATTAAAAGCGCGCCTTGTTGCCAAAGGCTATGCTCAGACGTATAGGATTGATTATTTTGATACTTTTTCTCCTGTTGCTAAACTAACTTCTGTCAGGTTATTCATTTCCATGGTTGCTTCTCAATGTTGGCCTTTGCATCAGCTTGATATTAAAAATGCCTTTCTCCATGGAGATCTTGAGGAGGAAGTTTATATGGAGCAACCACCAGGGTTTGTTACTCAGGGGGAGAATGATAGAGTGTGTCGCCTTCGCAAATCTCTATATGGATTGAAACAAAGCCCACGAGCATGGTTTGGAAAATTTAGTCAAGCACTTGAGCAGTTTGGAATGAAGAAAAGCAAGTCAGATCATTCTATCTTCTATCAACGATCTAAGAGTGGTATTATTCTACTTGTCGTATGTGTTGATGATATTATAATTACCGGAAATGATACATCTGGCATTTTATCTCTCAAAGCTTTTCTCCAAACTCAGTTTCATACTAAAGACTTGGGAACATTAAAGTATTTCTTGGGTATTGAAGTAATGAGAAGTAAGAAAGGTATTTTTATGTCACAAAGGAAATATGTACTTGATTTTCTATCTGAGACGGGAAAATTGGGAGTCAAGCCATGTAGTACTCCAATGATGCCTAATTTGCAACTTACAAAAGATGGAGAACCATTTATAGATTCAGAGAAATATAGAAGATTAATTGGAATGTTGAATTATCTTACAGTGACACGACCAAACATAGCTTATTCGGTAAGTATTGTGAGTCAGTTTATGTCTTCACCTACAGTGGATCATTGGGCTGCAGTACAACAAATTCTATGTTATTTAAAGGTTGCACCTGGACGTGGGATCTTATATAAAGACCATGGTCATATGAAGATTGAGTGTTTTACAGATGCCGATTGGGCAGGATACATCAACTCTTGACCGAGTTAGGCTTCAATATTGCAGTTTCGACCAAGCTGTGGTGTGACAACCAAGCAGCCCTTCATATTGCATCCAACCCAGTGTTTCATGAGCGGACTAAACATATTGAAATTGATTGTCATTTTATTCGTGAGAAAATACAACAAGGTTTGGTGTCTACTGGTTATGTGAAGACTGGAGAGCAATTAGGAGATATTTTTACGAAAGCTTTAAATGGAGTTCGAATAGATTACCTTTGTAACAAGCTAGGCATGATTAACATATATGATCCAGCTTGAGGGGGAGTGTTATAGTATACTTGTGAATATAGGAGTTTATAATGTCCTTTATTGTAATTTACTATTATTAGGGTTAGGGCTTTCATGTATGTCTATATATTGTTAACTCTTCTAAATGGAAAGGTGAATGATTCTCTCATATTTGGTCTTACATTATCACATATAACTGAGAACGTCTAGAATTGGCCAAAGAACGGAACGGGATGGCAAGGGAATATGAGAGCTCATAGATAAATGATAAACATAATTCACCAGAATAGTTAAGTTAGGGAGAGAAGGAAGAGAATTGAGGGTGTAGTGAGAATTACTCACCACATCTAATTCAATTATACAGTCAATGAGTTTCTTAATGTCTTCAAGATCCATTTTCACCTGTCACAGAACATAAATAAGATTTTAAAAATATTATTAATTGATATTAGAACTATATTAATTCTAACCTAAAAGCTTAAGTTTTAGGATTAAATATGATTTAACATCATATCATCAACTAAGATACGCTAAATATAAATATAAACATTTTAATTTCTCTTCTCTTCTCTTCACTTCAGAATGAAGAGTTTTTTTTTTTTTTTTTGGAAAAGATGAAGTAGGATTTTAACACAAGACACCATGAAGAGCAAGTCTACATAATTTCCACTTTCCACTTCAGAATGAAGAGTTTAAACTTTAAAATCATCCAAAGTATAATGGTTGCGTCAAAAACAACAACGTAGTTTACAAAATTAACCCTGATGTACTAACTTTTGACATTCTTGAGTTTGAGGAAATTCTTCTGATACCTCCTTCTCACGATAGAGGAGTTTTGTGGCAGACTTGCTTTTTTGTCATTTTGTGGGGCATTTGGCTTGAGAGGAATAGTAGAATCTTTAGAGGGTTGAGAGATTCGGTGAGAAGTTTTGGGAGGGATTAGATTTAACTCGTCTTTGTGGGCAGCTGTTAATCGGACTCTTTGTAACTATCAGTTTGGCGTCCGTTCTTGTAATTAGCTTTGAGGTTTTTTGTTGGTGCCCTAGCTATTTTTTTTCATTTCTCTCAACGAAAGCTCGGTTTCTTAAAAAATAAAAAACAAACAAACTGTTTGACATTATTGATGATCACCTAATATTTTCGAACTATCTCACCCATACTTTTTCAGTTAGCTTAAAGAGAACATCTTCCTCAGCTTTCGCCACTGATGCCCTAGCTTGTTGCAACTCGTCGTTTAAAGGAACGGCAGAGAGTGGCTCTAGGATGGTACCAATCCCTGCAGCACTACAACAATACCCTTCTCAGATGTAGAACATTTAGGAGCTTATCTCCTTCCATGAGACAAAATGTTGGGGAAAATGCAAAATTCCAGAAGGTGTTATAGTTCTTTTAAGTTGCATTGTTAGAAATAAAACTCGATCAATTTTTTTGTTTTATAAAAAAAATATTTTCATAATATATTTTCTCTTATCTCAAGCATAACAAAGTTGTTTGTTTACTTACATGATTTCATTTACTTTCGTTCACTAAAAAAAGAAAAAGGATACTTTCATTAAACAAAGCATATAATTATCCACATCGCTATTACAAGACGGCATTACTAATGTGAGAGAGAGTATTTTTTTTTAACAAGAAATGAAAAGTGACTAATGCTCAAAATATACAAACTCCACAAGGGAGTGAGGAAAAAACCAAAAAATAAATGACGAGATAAAATGACAATTTACATATAAAAGCATCCTAATTTAAACATATATCTTGCAAAGAAAAACCAGAAAATGACTTGGAGAGAAAACACCATGAAGAAGCCTTTAATCTGGCAGATTCAAACCAAGGAAGATGCTTGTTCTCAAAGATTCAAAGATTTTGTTCCATCCATAACTTCAAAAGAAGAGCTTTAACCGCATTTAACCATAATAATGTGCAAGAGAGTAATGTGCATCTTCATGTGAGCAATCACAGAATCTTATTAAAAATGTTTCCAAACTGGAATGCAGTATCTTTTAATAAGCACCTTGTGAATCTAATAGTGATATTCCTTCAAACCCCCCACAATTTTATCCAAGAGCCACGAGAGCATCTTTCTTCCAAAGCAATAAAGGTAAATTTCTTAAGTTGATGCAACTGAACATGAATGCTATAACTTAAAAAATGGATGAACCTGGATAACAGGAGACCCTTAAAATCCATCAACTGATCACCCTCTGATTTTATACACCACCTTCCATCTACATTTCCCATTTCCTAAGCCAAAATTGTAGTAGTATCATTACAAAGATAAACAATCAGTTCACTAATCTACACATGTTTCTTATCTTTTTTTAAAAAAAAAACTCAAGGACACAGTTGTACTTATAGAACAGATCTGGTTCAAGTAAGGTCATACATATGTTTCTTTATCATTATAAATAAACATTTATTTAAAAAGTAACAAATTAGTTAATACAAGTCCAATCTGATGCTTCTTACCAAAAAAGAAGTTCCACTCTTTGCATTCCTAACTAGGCTGTCCATTAAGTGATATAACTGTACATAAAGAAATGATGTTGAAATTAGTATTAAGAAGGGCATTTATGGCATTGAGCTCATGGAAATTTTTATAATTTGAATAAAAGGCAGCAGCATGATAATTTAAATCTCATTAGCAGGCAACTTGCAATATGGAAACAAAGGTAGCTAATGTTATTACATGTGTGGTAGCGGTACAATAAAAATATATCTAGAGTATTACAGAGCTTTAGGTAATTTCATTCTTTATACACGTGAAAGAAGAAGGAAGCAGTATGAAACCTATTAAAAAGTGTTAACCGAAAGTGCCAATCTACAAGCTCCTAACCCGAGTGGCATTGTACTTGCTAATAGCTAAGCCTACATCACATCAAGCTAAAGGATGTCTAACCTTCAGGTAGTTCTCTAGATCTAATTGACAATCTAAGCAATAAAAAAATGTCTAAGACTGTCCAAACAGAGACTCCGTAGAAATTTTTTATGCTTTAGAAAGCCCTAAAGCATTTGCTCTGCTAATAGATAAACCCATCATGCACATTTCTACAATAGAAGGATACTTGAAAAAGGAATCAAGATTCCTAAAAATGGTAGATAGTTTGTTTGCTTGGTAGAGGGCAGCATAATTATAAGTTTTATTACAATAACATTTGTTTGGTGACCCAATATCCACCGTTGGAAATGTGTATTTTTTCTTTAATAAGAAACGAAACTTTTCATTAAAAAAATGAAAAGAGACTAATGCTCAAAAGATACAAACTCCACATGGGAGTGAAAGAAAAATAAAAAATGAAAATTACAATCACAAAGGAACTATAAAAACATCTCAATTAAGGCAAATATATTGTAAAAAATCAGCAAAAGGCTTGGAAAGAGTACATCAAGAGGAAGCCTTTAATCTAGCGAACTCAAAACGATCTAACCACTATTAAACTGGACCTTGAAAAAGCTTTTGATAAGGTTGACTGGGACTTTCTAGATGTTGTTTTAGAAGCTAAAGGTTTTGGTGTTACTTGGAGGAAATGGATTCGGGGCTGTATTTCCAGTGTCAACTATTCGATTATTATAAACGGTCGTCCTAGAGGTAAAATCATTCCAAGCCGAGGTATTCGTCAAGGTGACCATCTTTCACCTTTCCTCTTTATCTTAGTAGCTGATTGCCTTAGCAGAATTCTTAATCATGGTGCTATTATAGGAAAAATTATTTCGCATCCTATTGGTAATTCTTCGACCATTGTAAATCATCTGCAATTTGCTGACGACACTCTGTTATTCTCCATTTATGATTTTGTTGCTTTGGTTAATCTCTTTGAGCTCATCCACATTTATGAGTTGGCTTCTGGGCTGAATTTTAATCTAGCTAAGAGTGAAATATTGGGTACAGTGTTTTAAAAGGCGCAAGGCGCACTAAGGCGCAAAGACCCTCTGGAGCCTAGACGCAAGGCGCACAATAAAGCGCGGGCTTTATTTTGCGAGGCGCACTTTGTATAGAAAAAAAATATAAAAAATTATAAAGAAGAGATAGCATGGTTGAAGTGAAAATATGAAGAAAAAAACCTTTAGGATTAGTTGGAATGCCTTGAATCTGTTATGACCCTCTACGACTAGTCGGTACAGGGCATAAACGTCTCAGGCGCGCGCCTGGGCGCGCCTTTTAAAACACTGATTGGGTATCCATCTGACTTCTGAGAAAATGAACTTTTTACTATTTTATTTTGGCTGCAAGCAAAGATCTTGGCCTTCATCTTATTTGGGCCTTCCTTCGGGTGGTAACCCGAAATCAACCCATTTCTGGACTCCAGTTATTGAAAGGATCCAACAAAAGCTCCACAATTGGAAGTATGCTTATATCTCAAAAGGGGGGCGGCATACTCTTATTCAGTCTGTGCTATCAAGCATGCCTACATATTTTCTATCCCTCTTCCAATTACCATCGACGGTTGCTAAATCTCTTGATAAGATCATTCGTAATTTTTTTTGGGAAGGCTCACGAGGAGATGGTGGTACTCATAATGTTAATTGGAAACAAACCCAACTCCCACAGATTATGGGCGGCCTTGGCATTGGCAACTTCCAACAGCGTAACCAGGCTCTATTGGCCAAATGGATTTGGCGTTTTTTACAGAAACACAATGCTCTCTGGCGCAAGGTTATAATGGCCATATATTATGACTCGAAAAGTATATGTTGGCCTCGTCAAATTCCGCAAGCTTCTTACAAATTCCCTTGGCGGTTTATCTGTTCTACTACAGATCTTATTTCCAGCAGAGCTCAAAGAGTTTTGGGTAATGGGTTGTCAATCTCATTTTGGCATGATTCATGGCTAAGTTGTGGACCTCTTATTCTTGCTTGCCCCCGCCTCTATCGGCTTGCAGTCTGACCCCATATGACTGTTAGCGAAGCGTGGGTAGTCTCCAACCTTGCTTGGAACTTGCACCTGCGTCGTCACCTTAATGACTTGGAAACAGAGGAATGGTCTGCTCTCTCCTTTCTGATAACATCTGTAACTCTTCGGACTTGCAATGATTCATGGATTTGGCCACTTGAAGCTTCTAAATCTTTTTCTGTCAAGTCTCTTATTGAAAGTTTGATGGTCATTCATAATTCCAGGAGGAATGACCTTTACAAAGTTCTTTGGTCTGACCGTTACCCAAAGAAGATCAAGGTTTTCCTATGGGAGCTTAGTCTTGGGGCAGTGAACACAGCTGATAGATTACAACGACATATGCCTTTTATGCACCTCTCTCCTTCTTGTTGCATCATGTGCAAATCACATTCTGAATATCCAGCACATATTTTTCTTCATTACTCTTATGCTTCCAAATATTGGGCCATGATTCTTAAAGCTTTTAACTGGTCCTTGGTTTTGCCCAATTGCATCAATGATACATTGTCTACAATCTTTGTGCACCATCCTTTCCATGACGAAAAGAAGGTTTTATGGATGGCTTTCAATAGAGTTTTCTTTTGGTCTATTTGGGGTGAGAGGAATGCTCGAATTTTCAGGGATTCCTCCTCTACAATTGATCGGTTGCTGGATGTAATCATTTTCAATGCTTTATATTGGTGTAAATGTACACACCCTTTTTCCAATTTCAGTCTTTCTTATTTGATTGCTAATTGGACAACCTTTTTGTAACTCACCATTAGGTGCTCGAGCTTTTGCTCCCTTTTTTTCATTCATCAATGAATTTGTTTCTCTTCTAAAAAAAAAAAGATCTAACCACGGAATATGCATGCTTTCGAAGATTCTTCGATTCCTTTCCACCATAATTCAGATACGAGAGCTTTAATCACATTAACCCATAATAAGTTAGGCTTTGGAGCCATAGAAAACCAAACAAGTAGCTGAAGAACACTATCCTTTTAAGACATTGGAGAAAACCCACTGAACTTTAAATAAAGAATAAGATAATAACTTATTCCAGCACTTCATAGAATATGAGCAGCCGAAGAACACATGATTAAGAACTTCCCCATCCACACAACAAAGAGGACAAACCGAAGGCATGAGAATAAATGAGGGAAGATTCCTTTGAAGAACCTTAGAGGTATTAAGGCTGCCATACAATAAAATCCATAAATGGAAGCTTAGAGTTTGAAGTGTGTTGATCTTTTCTTCTTTTGTCTTAGTCAAATCTATTGAATTGATACGATGTCATTTCCTATCACCAAAATGGAAGCCTAGAGTTTCATTACATGAAAAAATGGCTAATCACATTTTATCTCAGTTATCATGTGCAGGATTAGGATGTCCATACTCCCCATTGATTTTTCTACCGCGCAACCAATTTTTTTCCAAATGGGAACAAATGCTTCAAGCAATTATAATGAGAAAGAAGAGATAATTAAAAGGACCGCTTCCTCTCAAAGTAAACAAAACTAGAAATACAACCCAACTCTTATTTAATAGATTATAAAACTAAAGTATCAAAATGTAAACCTTTCAATACTGAAGACAAAGAGAAATTAATGATTTAGTCCTACTCCAAATATAACTATTCAAGTCTTATTTAATAGATTATAAAACTAAAGTATCAAAAAGAAAGCTTCTAAAATCAGTGATTTTTGGCCAATCAGTCTGATTTCCTCTTTATACAAGATTATGGCTAAGGTTCTGGTGGAGGGATTGAAGGAGGTTCTACCGTACATGACCAGTGATAGTCAGGTTGCCACTGTTGCCTTCATTCAAGGGAGGAAAATTATGGATGCCATCTTGGTGGCTTCTGAGACGGTTGAGGAATGGAAAGCTTCGAAGAAAAAAGGCCATCTTAAAGCTTGATTTAGAAAGGGCATATGATAAGGTGAATTGGGAGTTCCTGGATTCGATTCTTGAGCTGAAAGGGTTTGGTACTACCTGGAGGAAGTGGATCAAAGGCTGTTTAAAGACCACAAATTTCTCCATTATGATTGATGGTAGACCGAAGGGGAAGTTTACAGCTACAAGAGGGCTAGAGGCCTTAGGCAAGGAGATCCTTTGTCCCCTTCCTTTTCACTATTGTAGGGGACGCGCTCAGTCGAACGGTGTATTTTTGTCTAGAAAGAAGAATTTTGAAAGGCTTTATTGAGGGCGAAATTCTAGTGGAGGTCTTTCTCCTTTAGTATGCAGACGACACAATTATTTTTTGCCCAGATGACGCTTTGACTATTAGAAACTGGTGAGATATTTTGAATTTATTTTGGCCGGTTTTGGGTTGTCTTTGAGTGCTTCTAAGACCTCGCAGGTGGGGATTAATTCAAATCAGGAGGAGGTCGTTGACTGGGCAGAGAAGTTTCAGTGTCAAGCGGAGACATTACCGATAAATTACCTTGGTTTCCCCTTTGGTGAGAATCATCATAGAGTCGTGTTTTGGGAGCCGTTGATCGAAAACTAAGGGCTAAGTTGGATATGTGGAGATGTTTGCTACTCTCCAAAGGAGGTAGGGTAACTCTTGCCCAGTCGGTGCTCAACAATATGCCCTTTTATCACTTCTCTCTCTTGAGGGCACCAAAAAAGGTTATTAATTCGATGGAGAAGATCATTCGAGATTTTATTTGGAGTGGAGGAGTCTACAAGCCTGGTAGCAATCTAGTTAAATGGGAGTGGACTGCTACCTCCCTGGGTGCCTTGGGAGTGAGCTCCTTATTGCATTGAAATACGTATTTACTCACTAAATAGCTTTGGAGGTTTACGCAAGAGGATAACTCTTTGTGGAAGAAAGGTCATATCATATCTAGCATTTATGGGGTGACCCCACGTGGGTGGATGACAGTTGAGTTCAAAGTAAAGAAAGGAAATAGGCCATGGGTGAACATTGTTAAGAAATACCCATTTTTTGAGAAATTTACAAGGTTCCAAGCTCATGGCTTGAAAAATATTCGGTTGTGGGAAGACACCTGGGTGGATCAAGTCCCTCTGAAGGACATAATCCTGATCTTTATGTTGTGTCAAACAAAAAAGAAGCCTCCATCTATAATTGTTGGGATAATGATAACCAAACTTGGAATGCGGATCTTAGAAGAGGCCTCTTTGATAGAGAGTTACATAGTTGGGTAGCCTTGTGGAGAAGATTAGCTTTGTTCAGTTGGCAGAAGGTGTGGACAAAATTTTGTGGCTACTTGATGGCTCAGGGAGGATACTCCAACAAGTCGGTGTTTACATCTCTTTCTAATGGAACCCCCAAGATTAACACGGCCTTGACCAATTTGATTTGGAAGATCAAATGACCCAAGAAAGTGAGTTTTTCTTTGGTCGGTGGCGTTTAGAAGCCTAAACACAAATGATAGATTGCAAAGAAAGTTCAGGAGTTGGTCTATTTCACCCTCGAGTTGTAGACTTTGCTTAAAAGAGAGTGAATCTATTGATCATTTATTTCTACACTGTGATTTTGCATCTCGGGCGTGGAATTTAGTTGTCAGGCTTATGGGTATCTCATTTTGCCTCGCCCAAAAGGTGGATGATTGGCTTATGGAAGGGTGAATGCTTGGAATAAAGCTAAGGTGGTTGGTAGTTGTGCCTTTAGAGCTCTTTTGTGGCACTTGTGGAAGGAAAGTAATGCAAGAACTTTTGAAGATAAGCCTTTAAACTTTGATATTTTTTGTAACTCGTACAAAATACGGCTTCCTGGTGAATTTCTTTACACACTAAGTTATTTTGTAATTATAGCCTCCTCATATTATGAATTACTGGAAGACTCTTTTGGTTTAGCTTCTAGGGGGTTATCTCCACCCCGACCCTTTATTTGTTCCCATATCTCTTTTGAAATATACCTCTTTGATGTTTCTTATCAAAAAAAAAAAAAAAAAAAAAAGTATAAGCACATCCCAACTTCCCTATAAGAATAGGAAAATGGGTTACATGAACCACTATACCTGTTTATGGAATGATCAACCCATGCTTTCAATCAAAACAAGATGAAGCATATGGAGCACTAAGTCACTTAAACGTAGCCCAATATTTGCACACATCATCATTCATCAAATATAACTAAAGTTTATGTCAAAACAATTAACAACTCCCTGAACATCAAAGCTTAAAACTTTAATAAAAGAAAAATGGACTTAACCTTTTTTTCAAGCTTTCGAACTTGATCTCGAAATTGTCTCAAGGCATAACTCTAATCAAGAGAGAGGAGAGGGAGAGATCATGGACCATGGTAAAAAAGAAAAAGAAAATAAATAAATAAATAATAGATGCTCTCAAATTTAAACACTTTAAAAGTTAAAAATGTTGTCTCCATAAATGCAAACGTGAAGGAAATGACATAAATATCCAAATGCAATTAAAAAATGAAGATGAGCGTTGTAAAACAAAATTATTAGGATTCTAAATGTAAAAAGCATATGTAAGTGACAAAACCAAAACCAGCAAGTTTATAAGGAGCAAACCGCAGAATCTTTGACTGAGCCATCTTCATCTACAACATTCAGTATCAGTTTAATCAATGATTGATTTACAACCATTCCCATTATCTACAATCAAGATTTAAAAAAAAAAAAAAAGTCACATAATATTATAGAATGTAGCAGTGGTTTAAGGTCATACCCAGATGCTTCATTTACCACTTCTGTTAGGGGCATAAAACGTGTAGACCAGTCTGCATCTGCTTTGATTGCAGTTTTCAAATTAAATTGCAACATGTCAGCAAACTGTAGAAGAGTTGCTACAGCAACTGCTTCATTTCCATCCATTGGCAGACTCCTTTGAGCATGTTCTATTGCAGATTTCACCTTCAACAAGACAGAGCACTTTGAAGTTTTTTTTAACAAGAAACAAACTTTTCATTGATGAAATGAAAAGAGACTAAAGCTCAAAAGAAACAAACACCACAAGGGAAAGAAAGCAAAGGAAGCAAAAAAGAGAAATAAAGAAAGCAACAAATCAAGAGCCACTAAAAAACAGGAGCTTCAGCTACAAACCATCAATCAAAGATCTGCCAAAAACAAAATTCCAACTGATCCAAAGAGAAGAAGAGGAAATCAAGGAAACACCAAAAAAAAAACTTCACCCGCCGCCAACTTTCAAGCAAGGCACATAAACTTTCGCAGCCAAACCCATCAAGACAGACAGAAAAGAAAAATCTCCCTTCAACTGCTCTTCTTAAAAAACTGTCTGCAAAGAACTAGCCTCCAAGCAAAAAAAAAACCCACAAAGATTCAATGACTAGAAGCTATGTCACAAAGGTGCCAGAGACCAAGAAAAAACAGAAAGCCTTGAGGAAAAAACAATAGTACGAAAACCAAGGAGAAGAAACTGCAGAAAGTTATGCCTGGCCACAGTTTCCAATATCAAAAGGAGGTATTTCACGCATTTCAAATCCACAAGCAGCAACGAAATAAATCCAAATTGATAAATCAGACAGTGGCATCAGCAACTACTTTGTATCCTTCAGAGATGTGGAGTTTGTATCATTCAGAGATGTGGAGTTTGCATCCTTCAAGCATTAGTCTTTTTTCATCCTATCAATGAAAAGTTTTGTATCTTGTTAAAAAAAACACTTTTAATGGTTTCTCTTTGCAAGATATTTGTTTGAATTGGAATGCTTTTATATGCCCTATGTAAAAAAAAAAATTCAATTTTTTTTTTTTTGTTGAAGAATCAAGATTTAGTTGAGAAAAAATGAAAGAATATATGGGCATCTAAAAAACCAAGCCCACAAAAGGGAACCCCACTAAAGGAAGGGATTCCAATCAAGCAAAATAAGATAATAATTACAAAATAACCGCGTCACCGACGCCCACAAGGAAACGTCAAACCTGACAAGAGCCCCCACAACGCTAGGATCCCTCTCAGTCTCTCTAAAGGTCATATTATTTCTCTAACCCCATAAACCCCAGAACACGGTATAGACCCCAGTTTGCCACAAAAACTTTCCTTTCTCTCGAAACAGCAGATGGAGAAAGAACTTCTCAATCACCTCTCCAAGGCCTCTCTGTCTATCAAACTGGAACCCAAACACCTCAAAAAAGAGGTTTCAAACAATCCGAGCAAAGTCGCAGCTCCACAGAATATGATCTAGATGACTAGATCTTCCTCCGCCCTCCAACAAAGAATGCAACAAAAAGGCTCAATCAAAGTAGACCTCTTTCTCAGAAGCTGATTTAAAGTATTACCTCTTCCGTGGATGACTTGTCAAACAAAGAACTAAACCTTTTTTGGGATTTTCACCTTCCACAGAGTAGAAAAAAACGACTCATCAACCGGGGAGGGATTCAATAAGCTCTAACAGAACGACCTACAAAAAAAACCCTCCAAGGGATTGGGACTTCACAAGTGCTCTTCACCCCGGTCTAAGAACACATTCCCCAAACAAAGAAAGGAGAGCCAGGACGTCCGTCGTTTTTCTATTGGATAGCAGACAACGAAAGCCAAACGAGAAGGAATGAGAGCTCCCAGATGGATTTAGAATGTCAGTCATATAATGGTTTTTCATAGAAGACAAATGGTATAAACAAGGAAACATAGAGCAGAGGGGGCCTATGGATTTATGAAGGTGCCTTTGACCCCACCTGACAACCACTCAAACGGATAAGGACCGTATTTACTCACAATAATCTTGTGTCAAAGGGTGTTGGACTTGAGGGGGAACCACTAGAACCATTTCGCTAACAAAATTTGGTCACGGACCCTTAAATTCCCCCGCTCTAGCCCTATGTAATTTTGTTTTTTCATTTTTTCTTCACTACTTTTGAAGTGCATCTTTTGTGCATTAGTCTATTTTCATTTCTTCAATGAAGAGCTTTGTTTCTTGTTCACAAAAAAAAATACATATTTGTTTCTTTAAAATAAAATAAATAATTGAATCCTCTCTAGTAATAGAACGCCAATATGTTGATTGTTCCCAACATTTCACCTAAGATAAATTCATTCCAATAGCTAAGTGCATCCTTCCTAAATTTTATATTTTGGCAATTAAATTCATTCGGTGACCAAGATAGAAAAAAGAAAATCAGTGACAATACACTAACCAGATGAAGGTCGACGCCACTTAAATCCAAGCAGAAGCCACCATGCTTGTGCATTTCTACTGCGGCATTAGTCTCATCCAAAAGTCTCAAGCTTTCTTCATATGTCCGATTCAAAGACCAAAGTTGGGCCTGTTCATTTAACAATAAAGTGAATCAAAACAGGTTTAAATGGAACATAAAGAAAATTCCTACAGGAATTAATATCAATTACGTGTTCATAATATCAATCAACGTTTGAAATTGAGTCTCCAAACCATCGAAAACCCGATTATTTCTCTCGCGCACACCAAAGCAACTTCTTGGACTCCTTGAAAGGATGACCCACAAAAATGGAAGTAAGAAAATTCTGGATATTATTAGGCATGACCAAATACTAGCCAAAAGCTCCCAGAAGCATATTCCAATAATTTTGAGCAAAGGAACAACCAATAAAAAAGGTAAAATTGAGATTCTGAGTTTGATTTGCACATAACAAACCAGTGGGGTGAAAGAGATTGAAAGGGAAATCTTCTTTGAATTTTATCTCCCGTGTTTATCCCTCCATTAACAAGTTCCCAAAGGAAATGTTTGGTCTTTTTCAGAAAAGGACCTTTCCAAATAACCTCAAACAGGGGCCTTCTCTCCTCCCCATTGTAATAAATCAAGTTGGCCATTAGAGATTTAACCGTAAACTTCCCCGAGGTATCTAAAGACCAGTGCCAAGCATAAATCTCATCTTTGAAAATCATTAAAGACAGAACATTGGATAAGGAGGCTCCTTCCGATATCTCATCCTCATTAAAATTCCTGCAAATCCAAGATTCCAAGAGGATGAAGCATGGTTCCACATTTGAGCCACCGCGAAGCTGGAGTGATTAGAGAATTGATAGAGCTTCGGATGAGACAAAGCAACGGCTGATATTTCTAACCAACAATCATGCCAAAAATAAATGCCCATACCATTACGCCTTACGGATTCTAACTTGTAGTAAGGGAATCAAGCTGCAAATATCCTTCCAAGGAGCTTTGGTAGATAATAAATTTGAGACGAGAGGGGGTGACTTGTATTAAGGGACTCAAGCTGCAAATATCCTTCCAAGGAGCTTTGGTAGATTTGGGACGAGAGGGGGTTGGCCAAATAGGTTCCAATAGTGTCGGATAGTATTTGGCCTTCACTACCTTATGCCAAAGGGCCATGGACTCGTGAAGGAAGCGCCATTCCACTTTGCAAGAAGAGTTGCAAAAGATTTTCCTCGATGATCAAAAGCAAATATCATAATACTTTCAATTCTATGGTTAAACATACAAAAAAATAAGAATTAGTCTTGAGATTTTCTCAACCAAATCAGCATCTAGAATTCTTCATGGAAATGCTGCCAATCTAAATCAGTATTTAGCCAAAAGGTTGTTGGAGAAGAAATCCAAATATGGCTCTCTCCTCTCTCTCCCAATGTATGCCTTCTCTGTTACAAAAACGAACAATCCAGCAATCAGCTTTTTCTCCATTGTGAGTTTGCTCATAAAGGCTGGATGTACCTCATCAACCGCTTTAACTTGGTTTGGTGCCCTCCTAAAAAAGTGGAAGATGGTCTTTTTGAATGGTTGTCCGGTTGGTGGTTCATAGAGAAAGCAAGAATCTTGTTAAGTAATGCAAGTAGAGCTCTCCTTTGGGCTCTTTGGAAGGAAAGAAACAGAAGATTGTTCTCATATAAGAGTATAAGAACTCTACTTTTAATGTTTTTTGTGAAAATGTACAGTTCACAGCCTCTTCTTGGAGTGCTTTACCAATTATTTTTGTCACACACAGTGTTCCCTCGTCTTTTTAGATTGGTGGACTTTCCTCTTTTGGTCCTCCTCTTTTAGGCTTAAGGATTTCTCATCCCTATATTTTGGCTCTCTTTTGGAATATATGAGGTCTCTATGTTTCTCATCAAAAAAATTAATAAGAAGAAGAATTAGTCTTGTTTTGAGCCTAACTTAGTCAAGGTCGGTTTTCCAACTTCATGTCAATAATGCATTTTTGCATGGACAAATCTCTACAGCTAACCCCATGAGGTTTTATGATCACGGTAATCCATCTTGTGTGTACAACAAAGCCATTTATGGTCTCAAGAAAGCTCCTTTTGCATGGCATCAAGAACTTCACAATTTCCTTCCACATTTTTTTTTTTTTTGGTAAGAAACCGAACTTTCATTGAGAAAAATGAAATAATAGAAGGGCATACAAAAAACAAGCCCAACAAGCAAAGTCCAAAATTACAAGAAGGGACTCCATTCCAACAAAATCAGACCAAGACCATAATTACAAAAAGGCCTAGTGATTGACGTCAACAAAGAAGCGTTAAACCAAATCCCCCTCCTCTCTCAAACCTCATCACAATACCGCTCTACCTCCCTAAAAAACTTTTTTTTTTTTTTAAAAGGTACCGAACTTTCATTGAGAAAAAATGAAAGAATACAGGGGCATACAAAAAAACAGCCTCAAGGAAGGAAGGAACCCTGCTATAAGAAGGGGCTCCAATCCAGGATAATAACACTCAACGAGTAATTACAAAACAACCGCGTCACCGACGCCCATAAAGAAACATGGAATCTGCAAAGGGACCAGACAACCCACAGGTTTGTCTCCACCCCTCTAAAAAATTTATTGTTTCTTTCACCCCATAAACCCCACAAAATAGCGCACACACTCGCTTGCCAAAGGAACTTTCTTTTCTCCCGAAATGGCAGATGGAGAAGGAACTCCTCGATCATCATCCTAACTCCTAAGGTCCCTGGGCCTGGTTAACAGGAAGCCAAACACCTCAAAAAACGAATCCCAAACGGACCGGGCAAACTCGCAGTTCCACAGGATGTGATCCAAGTCTTCCTCCGCCCACCGACAAAGGATGCAACAACTTATTTTTAAAAAAAAAGGTACCGAACTTTCATTGAGAAAAAATGAAAGAATACAAGGGCATACAAAAAAACAGCCCCAAGGAAGGAAGGAACCCTGCTATAAGAAGGGGCTCCAATCCAGGATAATAACACTCAACGAGTAATTACAAAACAACCGCGTCACTGACGCCCATAAAGAAACATGGAATCTGCAAAGAGACCAAACAACCCACGAGTTTGTCTCCACCCCTCTAAAAATCTTATTGTTTCTTTCACCCCATAAACCCCACAAAATAGTGTTGTTTCCCTCAATCCAAACCTCCCACAAAATAGCAAAAAAAAATAGCATGCCACAAAAAATCTCCCTTCTCCCGAAACGGCAAACCCAGGAGCACCTCCTCAATCATAGCATAACCATCACCCCACACGCCAAACTGAACCCAAACGAATTCAGCCGCCGAGCCCAAATAGACTGAACAAACTTACAACCCCACAGGAGATGATGCAAATCATCTGTCTGACGCCTACAAAGGACACACCAATGCGGAGATAACACGAAAGAAGAATGTCTTTGAACACGGTCCATAGTGTTAACTCTCCAATGTTTTTTTTTGATAAGGTACCGAACTTTCATTGAGAATTAAATGAAAGAATACAAGGGCATCCAAAAAAAAGAAAAGCCCGAGGAGAGGCCCCTTAAAGAAAAGGGGTCCAGTCAAGTAAAATAAGACCTATAGAATAATTACAAAAAAGTCGCGTCACCGACGCCCATAAAGAAACTTGAAATCTAATAAGAGACCAAATAACATTAGGCTCTCTTTCCGAGCTTCTAAAAGTTCTATTGTTTCTTTCCCCCCAAAGGCCCCATAAAACCGCACAGATCCCAGCCTGCCACAAAAACTTTCCTTTCTCCCGAAAAGGCGGATGGAGAAGGAACTCCTCAATCATCTCTCTCAGGCGCCTCTGCCTAGCAAACTGGACGCCGAACATCTCAAATGTAAAATCTGCCAAACAAAAATTTTAACCTTCCTAGTGATTTAACCTTCCAGATAGAGGAAAAGGCAGAGTCGGTTTGAGGCGGGGAAGGATTAGACAACAACCGAAAAAAGGAATTGCAGGAAAAAACCCTAGACGGATCCAGGTTCCAAACTCTTAAGTCCCTTCCCCCGCAAAACATATTTTGCTCCTGAAAAAGAAGGCCCACAACTTCAAGCGTTTCTCTATTTGAAAGATGACGCTTGAAACCCAAAGATAAAGAAGAAAGAGGGTCAGAGGAAGGTAAAATAGAAGCAACACAATGCAACTTCTTACTCGACAGATGATACAGACTAGGGAACAACTCCCGAAGGAGTTTCTCTCCCACCCACCAATCCTCCCAAAAATAGACATTTGACCCATCCCCAACAAAGCACCTAATATTCAAGGAAAATTAAGGGAAACCAAACGCAATCGCTTTCCAAAGGATATTAGACGACCTATTAGAACCACCAGCCGCAACCCACACGAACGGATGCGAGCCATACCGGCTCACAATAATCTTATGCCACAAAGCACCAGGCTCCATGAAGAACCGCCACAACCATTTAGCCAAAAGAGCCTCGTTACGTAACCTCAAGCTACCAATCCCTGACCCTAACCCACCTAACTCCATTGGCTTGACCACCGCCTCCCACTTAACCAAATGAGAACCTCCCCTCTCATCCACTCCTTCCCACAAAACATTCCTGATCACCTTCTCAATGCTTTCAAAAACCAAAACCGAAGATCTGGAAAGCAATAAAAAGTAGCTAGGAATCTCACTTAACACCGACTGAATAAGGGTGAGTCTTCCTCCCTTAGAGAAGAAAGTTTTTCTCCAAGAAGACAATCGGTTTTTAACCTTATCCAAAATCGAATTTCAAAACACCACACTTTCTTCCACATTGTGGTTTTAAGAATCTCGTGTTGATACCATGTTGTTTGTTTTCCACTGGAATGGACATCTACTTTTTTTTTTTTATATCCGTGAGTGTACAGGCCAGCTTATGCGCACCTCGACTAATCTCACGGGAAAAATGGGCATCTACTTTACCAACATGACATCAAGAAAGCTATTTGGTTATGAGTGTCCAGGCCAGCTTATGCGCACCTCGACTAATCTCACGGGAAAAATAGGCATCTACTTTACCAACATGACATCAAGAAAGCTATTTGGTTATGTTTTGGTTCAGCTTTCTTCTGGAATCTTTGGATAGAGAGAAACTCGCGCATATTCAGGGATGTATCTAGAGACAGGATCTTTTATTGATTCTACTTCTATTTTAGCTATATCTTGGAGCAAGCTTTCTCCTCCTTTTTTTAATTATGATCTCACCACCCTTGTTAATCATTGGAGGTGTGTTTTGTAATTGTTCTTTGATAGGACATTCTTTTGTAACACATTTCATCTTATCAATGACTGGTTTATGTTTCCTATAAAAAAAAAATCTACTTTACCAACATGTTTATGTTGATAAGTTTGATTATAACTAGGAACAATAATTCTTTGGTGAATGAAATTGTTGATGTTTTAGTAGATTGTTTCTCTTTAAATGATCTTGGTTTCCTTTCATGTTTTCCTGGTGCAGAAGTCCTCCCAAAAGGTACCACATTCTACTTTCTCACCGACAATATTCCATTGATCTACTTGCTTGAACTCATATGACAAATGTTAAACCAATAGCAACTTCTCCCTAACTGAATTTTTCTTCTATTACATAGCATTTCGGGATTGCTCTTCCAAATCCTAGTGAGTATTGAGCAATACTGGTCTTTACTATGTATTGCTTCCAAGTTCCAAACTTTATCAAATAGTATTGTGAAATTTACTTTACTTAATACAAACAATGCACTTGTGTGTACTAGTTTTTTTTTCCCATAAGAAACTGATGTGTATATTCAAAAGCTGACAAAAGAACACCACCAAAAGATCTAACAAAGGAGAATCTTCCAATTGTCAATAATCATTAAAAGGCTATAATTACAAACAAACAAAAAAAAAAAAAAATGTGTGGTGGTGTGAATCAAAAGAAGAAGAAATCTCCTCAAAAAGCCTATTGTTTCTTTCTTTCCAAATGCTCCCAGAGGAGGGAGTGAGTGGCACATCTCTACAGCACCTCCGAAAGCCACTCATCTATTTCTTAGGGAGGCAACAATCCACCGCAAACTCCCAACTTGGTCATCCCGTTGGCCAACTTCAAAAAAGTAGACTTAGTCGAAAAAGAACCCGAAGGATCAATCTTCCATCTGATTTTGTCTTCATCATTACCCACAACAACATAGTTAAGGACGGTGGCGAGCCTAATTGAGTTATTCAACTCTCCATTAAAGAGACGTCTTCTAATGCCCAAATCCCAAGTTTGATGTTCCAAATTCCTCAGCAATGGTTGTTTGTTAGAAATGCTATAAATATTCAGGTACTTTTGAGCTAAAGAAACCGGCCCACACCAAATATCTTCCCAAAATTTGATTCTTCTCCCATTTCCCACGGCAAACTCCACAAAAGTAAACTGATCTTTACAATTCATAATGCTACTCCACAGACGCTGCTTTCCTTTTGTTTTTGGCAAGCTAGTCAACCAGCCCTGATGATCCAGCCCATAAATGGCTTTAACCACTCTTCTCCACAGCCACTTCATTAGAAGGGAGGTGTTTCTTTGATGGAGGGAGCCAATATTAAGACCACCCGACACCACAGGAAGAGAGGTCCACTTCCAACTTACCAAGTGAGCTACCGGTTTAAAGAAACCACCACTCCAAACAAACTCTCTAATAATCTTTTCTAAGCAATTGAGGACTTTGACGGGGGCTCGCATAAGGGAGAATAAATAACAAGAAAGACTATTCAACACCACGTGAGCAAGGGTCAGGCGCCCACCTTTTGAAAGAGAAAGACTCCTCCATTTACTTACTTTAGCTCTGAATTTCTCCACCAACGAATCCCAAGTAACCAGGGCACGAAGGTTTCCTCCCAAAGGAAAACCCAAGTAGTTAAAAGGGAGGATCTCAACTTTGCACCCAAAAACGGTTGCATGTTGCTCAACCAACTCAAGTTCAACATCAAGCCATGAGGTTATCACCCTCGTTTGAGCAGAATAAGAGCGTATAAGGTGAGTTATCTCCATCGAGGGATACCCAATAGAAAAGCCTTTGATCAACCTCCTCTCACTAGTCACTACAAAAATGAATCGAGTGACTTAGGACATCTCCAATAATTGTGAAAAGGAAAGGGGAGAGGGAATCTCCTTGGCGTAAACCCCGCTTAGCATGGATTTTTCCTCTAGGTCTTCCATTAATCAAGATGGAAAAGTTCATGGAAGAGAAGAATCCCCAAATCCAATTCCTCCATCAAGGGCCAAAGTCTTGGAACAAGAAAATCATATCAAGGAACGATCAATCCACCTTATCATAAGACTTTTCCAGATCAAGCTTCAAGACAGCCTTGCTTGCCTCTCGAGTTCCACTCATCAATAGCCTCCGAAGCAATCAAGATGGCATCTAGAATCTGACGCCCCTCCACAAATGCAGCTTGGGTATCCTTAATAATATAAGGGAGGACCTTTTCCAACCTTTTCACAAGCACCTTAGAGATGATTCTATAGAGGGAAGTCACCAACTCTCACTGCCTTCTTTTTCTTCGGTATTAAGCAAATGATTTTGTTGCACCGTTTGTTGATTGAAAACCCCCTCCTTTATTGAATTTTAAAATGTCACAACACACTTGTGATCAAGTTCACAGTGGTTCTCATTCGAGTCGACGTGTTTTTTTTCTGTTGAACAACTAGCTGATGCTCTAATAAAGCCACTTCCTCCTGGATTTCTTCTCAAATACAAGATTAAACTCACCGCCCAAGCTCCAATTTGAGGGGGTATAACAGAGCAATTGCTTGCTGAAATCTTGTAGCAGTTGATATTTTTAGATTTAGATTTTTTAATCGGTTAGTTCTGGTGCTATCTAACTTTCAGGAATTAGGTTGGCCTTACTACTATGTTATGTAACATACAGTCAATCCAATAAATCAAAAAGTGAAGCATTGCTCTTCATAGGAGAAACAGAAACATGGACAGGAATATGAGAATTTAGTTGCGATACAGACCTTGATAGCCTGACGGCCGAGAGAAGTGCGGGCGAAGGAAGCAACGGAATCGCAGAGTTTATCCCATTCCAGCGCTCTGAGACTATCAAGGTGGATTGAATGTTTGTTTCTGTCATCGCTGACGGAATTGTTTGCAGAGAGGGAGAAGTGTACCGATGCAGCTCGATTCTGGAATCTGAACGAACTGACGTTTCTAACCGGCAGTGTAGCAGAGATAATCGAGGTGAGGGGATGACCAAAAACAGCTGCAGAAAGCATCGTTAAAGCCTTGCTGCCTGCCACCATCGTTAACTTCCTATCTACATTCTAACATCTATCTTCCATTGGATACTGTTTTTCCTTTTCCCGGAAAATAGGTAAATAAATTATATTTTAAGTCTAATGTTACTTCTTTTTAGTACCAATAATGTTTTGATTGCAGTATTTTATTTTTTATTTTTTTTCCTTAGGTACAGTACAACAATTGTGAATAAATGGAGTATATATGCCAATTTACGGATGCTCATTTCGGCATTGAGGTAATTTTATTTAGGGTGTGTTTAACTTGGTGTAATTTCTCAACAATTGTAATAAATCAATTGTAATGAATTAAAGCAATCGTAATCGAGTTACTTCTTTGATAGTGTTTACTTAAGGTCAATTCAAACGTAATTTTAATTTCATTGATAGTATTTACCTAAGGTTAAATCAAACGTAATCATTCGAGAATTTAACATAATACCTTCGATTATAATTAAAAAATGAAATGGAAAAAAAAAATGTCAGTCTTTTCCTCTTCTTCCTCTATAGTCGTTTGTTTATTCTGTTTTCCTGTTTTTTTTTAAGAAGCGGAAGGTGATTGCTTTGGGAAGTTTTGATGAAAACAAAACTTGTTATGTTTGGAAAAGTGTGGATGCATGATATTACTTATGTTTGTAGTCGTGTTTTTTATGAAGTTGTTAATCATTTTGCTGCTCGTAATATAAATCATGATAGTTTACCGAATCGTGTAAATATGTATTTTTTTCCATCTTCTGTGCATTAATGAGATCGATTACGAGGTTGAAGACGACCTATTTGCTACGTGTGCGAAGGATTAATATCCGAAAAATATGAAGATCTCCTCGCATTTCGTCTCCGTAAACACCCAGGAAATCATAAATGAGTTTTGTGGAAGAAAAGGTAAAAGTGTTGGATGAAAAATAAATTAGGGATTGAAAGAACAGATCAGTTGAAGAAACCGAAGAATCGAGGAAGAGAGAAAAATGGTGGAAGAAAATGGCTAAAAAAGGAGTGGGCCCCACATAATTTGTCATGATAATCTCATTGAGCACCCCAACGTGGTAGGAAAATGGTGTAATGAGATTACAAAATTCGAGGTGAGACCCACAATTTCATTACGTTTACAGATTTTGGTAAACACCCTCAAAATAAATGTGGGTCTCACTATCATAATTACCATTGATTCCATACGTTTGGAGAGAAGTTAAACACAGTTGTTTAGGATTGGGGCATCAAATGAACATTTTGTTCAGTTCAACAATTGTAGGTGTGAGGGATCGAACTATCAACTTTTGGAATGGTAATTGGTGTCTTGTCCATTAAACTATGCTCGGATTGACGGATCATCGACTTATAAGATGATAATAGTTGTCATACCCACTTAACTATATTATTGAGGGATCATCGACTTATAAGATGATAATAGATATTTAGATTGGTATTTATTTTATTTTAAAAGTATCAATTAGTATAACTAAACAGTTGTCTGCACTAAAAGAGTCCCTTTAAAAAAAAAAAAAATGAACTTCATTAAGACCTGAGCACACCAACCATCCTCATCGTATAGGACACAATCAAACGTTGATGGTAAAAGTTAGTGCGCAACAAAATTACAACTTCTGGGACCAAAAAAATCCCCAACCCCAATGGATGCATTTTCCTCGACAAGTGGCCTCTATCTTTGATGCGAACATTGGGGACAAAGGAATAATGGAATAGCCCAGGCCGCAGGGTTTTATACACTCCAAGGACCCCTCCTATTTTTTACCACAATTCGTTGCTTTCAAATGCCAACCCTATTCATCTTCATCTTCTGTCTTCACGCCTACATTTACTCTCCCTCATTTTCTTTATATACTATATAGTATTACGGGCATAAAATCATTCCCTACAGCATAACTCAACCGTCATATTCTATAAATTAGTAACTAAGAGATCACATGTGTCAATTTTAGTATATAGATCAAGTTGATGAACCCATTAAGACATTATACCAATTGTCTATTTTATATATTTTTATTATTGTTGACATATTTATACCATGCCCTTTTTCATTTTAATAAATGATATTCAAATATTAATTTGGTTCAAATGTGGTATTAATTACTTATTTGTGTTGTCAACATGAACAACCAGTGCAGTTATTTACCGGGGAGATTAGGATTCAAATCAATTAAAGTTGAATGGGATTCATGACTTGAGGCATTTCAATTGATTAATATTAGGTGGAGTTGGACAATTGAATGTCTTTGCTTATCTTCTTGCTTCAATGATTCGAGCCCCCGCGTAGTTGGGTGAGATGTAGCCGGAAGTGGCAAATTCAGTTTGATGAATGAAATTCTATTGTTAAAAAAGAGAAAAAGTGGGCTAATTGCTAATTGCTAATTGCTAATTCTGGTGAGTGGTGTGAAAAGAAAAGAAAATAAAAGATGGAAGGGGCGTTTGTTTGGGGAGTTGGGATACTTGTCCTTTACCCTTCTTTCCTTGATCGTTCCCCAACAGCGTCGGCAACCGTTCCTGCCCTAAATCTAGCCCATTAACGCGAGCTTTGAAAGCTCGCTGGACATGATCCCCTCATCAAGACCCCCGATCTCCATCATTTTCTTCTTTTCACTCATTATCTTCGTTTTTGCAGTCCGATCTGAGGATGTCTCCTCCTCCGCCATAATCCGTTTGCCTTCCGAAAAAGCCGATGTAGATCTCTGTCCTGTGTCGTTGCCGTCTTCTTGCCCCGTGAAATGTTTTAGGACGGATCCGGTCTGCGGCGTTGATGGCGTTACCTACTGGTGTGGTTGCGCAGATGCTCTGTGTTCAGGTGTGAAGGTCGGCAAGATGGGATTCTGTGAGGTCGGCAACGGGGGTTCTGCTCCAATTCCCGGCCAGGCCCTCCTCCTCGTGCATATTTTGTGGTTGATCGTCCTTGGAGTTTCCGTCTTGTTTGGACTCTTCTGAATCAATATTTTACTTTCATCATTCTTTTGAGAGGATGGATGGTTACTATTCATTCGGTAATTAATTCCTCCATCCTATTCTTTTGTATACGAACGACAATTTTACTCCTCATTCCGTGACCTAGCTAATACTTGTATGAATTGCTTTCCTTTCGCCCTTTCTTTTTTTTACTTCTCTGAATGTAACTTGTGGAAAGGAAATTTACGACAATTTGATTTGCAGTTCGTTCTCTGAGAATTTAACAAAGTTGGACCATTTTTAAGTTAAAAGATTACATTTTGTTAAACTGATGTTGTAGAATGGATATGACTTATGAGAGATGGCTCCTCCAATTGTGCATTTATCCTTGTCATTGCCTATCATTTATTTAAAACATGGAAGGATTATGGTGATCCGGTTCTAGCCTAGGAGAAACTAAGCAGATGATAAATTGTCTTAGAGTGAAACTAAGCAGATGATAAATTGTCTTAGAGTGAAACTAAGCAGATGATAAATTGTCTTAGAGTGGTGCCTGGGTGAGCTTGCGCGCACCTTGGGACAATGCATAAGCATAACTGTCTTTGTCACACCGCATTTTAATACGGGAAAAAATGGGAAAATGTTTTCATGGAAGTTGAATGAAATAGCTTTTAAAATATGTATTGCTGGAAACAGAGATCTTATTTGAGCATTCCAGAACATAAGAGAAGACTTATAAGAAACAATATTGGATTGATAATCAAATCGGTACAGTTTCCTCTCAAGTCTCGCCCAAAAAAGAAAAAGAGGAAACCAAGTCTCTTAAATGAAATCCATTTAATATTCCGCATTCTTGGGGCTCTGTAGAGAAAATCCTGGGCTACCATTTCCAACTCCAACAGTTTGGTTGCTCTCTCCCCCGATTTCTGCTGCCAGATCGATCTCCTTCATGTCTTCATTTAATCCTCCGCTACTTCTTCTGCCTTCACCGCCAGAGACATTGCCGATGAGGCTCTTATATATAGTAAGGGCTTGAGCCATCATGTTAGCTGGATTTGCAGCTGAACTCGGAAGCAACATCGTGGTACCCTGAACAGGAAATTCAAGATAAGGATTAACACCACCCTACTATCCAATGTTGATAGTCAAATAAATCATTACAAGCTCAAACGTATTCACCTCTTTGGCAATATTACTGAAGGCTTGTATATATTGCTCAGCGATTCTCAAACTAGCAGCCTGTCAATAACCCAGAGATACTTTAGTTGTGCATGCCATAAGCAATCACTTAATAATTTTATTTTTACAATGAACAACCACTGCATGTGATATAGATATTACAAAGAAGAAAAAACGACTTGAGTATCGCTCAATACACTACTTACCTCCCCTTCAGCGATTGTTTGTTGAACTCAAAAAATTATAAAACTTACAAAATGGAAAGAAGAAACACTACAACCAAAAAAAAAACTAGACATTGGTATGCATTCTACAGTTATCAACCGACTGCTGGCATAACATTGAAAAAAATGGAAAAGTTAAATATTTGAAAGGGAAGAAATATTTAGCGTATATATCATTATAAGAAATTCAAATTTAATACATCAAACATTATATTATTAATAATCTAAGGAAATAACAAAAATACGTTGTGGAAAACCGTGTGGGTTGAGGAAGCAACTATTCAAAATAATTAGAGCAACATTGTTATTAATTCATCTTCCACGGTAGGAAACCTGAACAATACATCAGGACTGTTCTCTCTTTTACGTCCAACATGTGGGGGGGACGGGGAGGGATTCAAACTCTTAACCTCTTGATTGAAACTTAAGAGTAGTATATGGCTTAACTAGTTGAGTTATGTTTGATCTTTTTTAACGTGATCTCTTTTAACGTGATGTTCCAAATATCCAAATTTACCTCTGTAAACTTTAATAAGTCTTTCCAATTTCTACCTCTTTAGAGATCATACGTTTAAACCCCACTCCTCCTTGAAGCTCTAGAAGCCCGTCGACAACCAAAGTTGTCTTTTTTACAATTTCTGATAGTTAGCTTATATGGTATTCAAAACATTGGTTGGATTTCAAAACCAAAACGTTTTTGCAGCTCTAGAAGCCCGTGGTCAAATATTTCGAAGCTTCAAGATTCAGTTTTTTTTTTTTTTTTTTATAAGAAACGGTAACCATTCATTGATATATAATGAAGTAAAAAAGGGGGATAGACTTTATCCCAAAGTTAGAAGAAACAACTCCAAATCAAATTACACCAAAAAAAAGCAAAGAAGATGAAGAAGAGTAAATGGATCGATAGGGTTGATCCTTATCGGAGAAAACCTGAGAAAAACGCTCCCTTCATGTTTACCACAGGAACGCTCTAACAAAAATCAGCCAGAGAGATTCTCCTTTTCTTTTTAGAGAGGACGGCCAATTAGACAGATGATTTTGTGAGTCTTCCCCATATTTATCTTGGAGAGGTAGATATCCAAGGCAAATGATGTTGAAACTTGTCCAAAGAATTCAAGCATTGTTGGCTTAGCTCCCATATGGAAAATTTGTTCTTTTGGGGGTAATTTTCTATCCAAATCGATCGATGAGAGAGGGATTTGCCTGTAAACTTACCACTAGATTCTAGGTCAATAGAGTCATATAGAACCACTAGATTCTAGGTCAGGATTCGGTTATTTCTTTTTATTTCTTTTTCCTTTTTCAAGTTGGGGGTTGGCAGCCAAATTTATTTTTGGAAAGACACTTGGGTTGAGAATTTGTCTTTCTCCTCCATATTTCCTTCACTCTTCAGATTGGCTGTTGATCAAAATATTTCAGTCTCAGATGCGTGGGATTCTATCACGTCTTCTTGGAAAATCACTATCACATCTTCTTGGAAAATTTGGCTTAGAAGGAATTTAAAGGGGGATGAAATTGTTCTATTTAGTGAATTGTTGTTGCTTCTTAATGGTTTTTATCCTAGCTCGCGCCCGAATACTAAAAGCTGGTTAATCATCCTTCTCTTCCCTTATTTTTCTTCAAAGCTCTTTGGGAATCAAAGAACCCTAGAAGGGTTAATCTGCTTACTTGGATACTCTGCAATCGGAATGTTAATTCATCTTCAAAAGCTTCTTTTGATGGGTTTGTCTCCTTCTTTTTTCCCTTTGTGCTTGCAGATAAGGAAGATCAAGCTCATCTTTTCTGTTGGTGTTCTTTCTCAAGCTTTTGCTGGTTCTCCTTATTCTCTATTTTCAACATTAACTGGTTTTTTTGGAGAGGATGTTCGTGGTAATGTATTTCGGCTTGTTTGACATCTTCTTCTATCAAAGTCGAGCTTCTCTGGATAAATGCTACTAAGGTCATTCTTTCAGAAATTTGGTGAAAACAGAATCCAAGGAGTTTTAGGACAATTTTTTTCTTGCTTGGATCGCTTAGCCTTAGATAGAACTCATTAAAATTAAAGCATCTCATTGGTGTTCTCTATCCAAAGCTTTTGCGGGTTATTCTTTTCAAGATATCTATAAGTTATAACAACTGGGAGGTCTTCTTGTAGTGTTTGGTCCTTTTTTGGTTATCTTTTCCTTCTGTCTTGTTTTTTCTTTTTTTTTCTGCTTTAATAGTCTACATTTTGTAGTATGCTTGCTTATCTTGATTGTATTTGTTCTCTTTTCTACATTAATCAAAAGCTTTGTTTCCTTTTCAAAAAAAAAAAAAAAAAAACACTAGAAGGTATCATTGAAGATTTCAATAGTCCAACATTACAAGAGAATCAGGGCTGTCTCCTACACTAATTACTCACTAGTCAGATAGGGAAGAATTAGGGTAGGCACATGCCTTATGCCTATTTTCAATATATATGTAAATAATAAGTTCAGTGATTTAAATTAACAAAAGTAAGGATGATAATCTTAACAAAGTAAGGATGATATCTTAAATGTAGCTTTCACTTTTCACTGGCCCCCAAGGGGTGGCCTCATTGGTCGTGGTCTTTGGGGTTGACTAGGTTTACATTCAAGGTCCTAGCCCTAGGTTCAATCTTCAAGATGGAAAGCTTAATAATAGAAAACTCTTAGGGGGTGTTTGACCCACAGTCAATAAAGTAACTACATTGACTTTAATAATATTTACTATTCACAGACTATTTTAACCCACTTAACGCCCCAAATAGCCCCTGAGTGGTTCCAAGTGCTGACAAGTTTTCCCATGGTTTAGTGGGGTTCAACCCAACACCATGGTAATAGAAAAATATATATAAGATCTTAACTAAAAGAAAGCCAAAAAACATCATCTCCTGAAGTTTCCCTTTCAACATTCAAATTAATCGTGATTGTCCATTGAAGTTCAAAAAGAGGTCTCATTTGATCATGTTGGTTCTGATTTAGGCACAAACTGAGAATCCAAGAACCAATGTATTAAAAGCTAAAGCATGAGGATAAGAACCTCACCTCGACACCTCCACTATCTTTGAGGGCCTGTGACACAAGAGCGAGTCCTTTGGCTGTTGCTTGGGCTTTTACAAGGATGGCCTCAGCTTCACCTGAAGTGGGGTGGTAGTGTTCAAGGATGAAGATAGAAGAATAATGACACGAAAAGCAATAGTCATCCTCCCAGATATTCAAATGTCACTTTAATCAAATGGAACAAGAGATTGGAATAAGGCATGTCGTATAAATGGTACAAATGGAAATTGACAAAAAAAAAATTGCTCAAAATTTCAAGCAAAATAGAAAGTTTCCCCCCACCCCCACCACACAACAACAACAAAAAGAAGAAAAAGAAAAAGATGCTAAACAATAATAGGCTTTTCAAGTTTGCTTGGTTCTCACTATAACATTCCGTACAAAAGAAGTTAATATTTTGACGACTGAGATGAGATGGGGATGAAACTTAAAGCATCATCATGGATTTCATCCAAGAAGGCTGAGATGATAGCAGAAAAAAAGATTCTCTTGCAACTCAAATGAGAAGGGATCATCTTGATAGAACTCTAGAGATATCAGCATTTCGAACTAGATTAAGACCAAGCAGAATCAAAATAGAAATTTTAGACCAAGATGGTGGTATAAAGGTTATTTTTCATCTTGGTAATGAGATAACTAATACGAATGAAAATGGGAAAAAAAAAATCATTTCAGTATCAAGATGAAAGAGAACAATTGCTATCCTCATCTAGTGATCTGGTCTCAAGCCTTGTCTTGCAAGCCTCGTGATTTTTCTTTTTAATTGTTTGATCAGGATTGCATAGGCCCCCTTTTGACTGCATCTCAGTTTTACGAATCTAACATTGTAGTAGCTCTCGTTTCTCATTCTTCAAACCCTCCTAAGCCCATAACCATGTGTGTCTCCTTTCTTCCTTTCTCAAGTCCTTGCCTCCCTCCTTTCATTGCAGACAACAAAATCTAATCTTCCAAAATTTGACTACGATAATCTTTATACCAAGAAAGCTCAACGTACTTAGATGAGTCATGAGACAGGTGAAGAAAGGTGAAGAAGAGGAAAATATAGAAGTATCTATGTAATTTCACAGGAAAAAAGCTTTATATTCTCGTATAGTGAGGGGTGGGTCAAAACCATCTACCTCTTCTTGAAACCTACTTTGTTAGAATCCTGTGAAATAATATATATTTAACTGAATGTGCATTCAAGCAATTAGTTCCATTCCATCCCACTAAATCACTCAAGGAAAGCAGATGTACATTTTCACAGCACTAATTGAAATAGTAATGTAGACTGACCTTGCGCTCTGTTAACTTGATCCATTTTTGCAGCTTCAGATTCTAATATAACTGAATTCTTCCTACCATCAGCAATATTGATGTTGGCCTGCCTTTCTCCTGTTAAAAATTGAAGGGCATCAATCTCCATGAATGAATATCAGAACCTAAGAGAGTTCCAAAAGAGAGAGACTGATTTCAGTTCCAATTGATGTTGGCCTGAATGAATTTCAGTTCCTCGTGAACAATTGAATCCATTGATGAGATTTTGATCTACTGAATCTATTTGACCTATGGAAAATTATGATATTTTATCAAATTCAAGTCAAGATTATTTTTATCGTTCATTACCTTCAGACTCAAGAACTTGTGCTCTCTTTTTGCGTTCTGCTTCCGCTTGCATCTCCATAGCTGCCCTCACCCCACGAGGGGGAGAAATATCCCCTGGGAGAAAAAAAAAATCATAAAGCCGCTTTCAAAATTTCACTTGAGATATGATAGAACCATAGTTAAGAGTAATATAGAACGAACTTATTTCATATCGAAGGCATTGCAGTCCCCAGTCCCTTGCAGCAACATTGATAGACTCCTACAGAATGGTCCATTTAAAGGATTATTACTAAACGGTTAAATCATTCATTTATTTTCGTTCAGGCAATCAAGGTAAAATGCAGTACAAAACTATAAAAAAAATAAAAAAAAGAAGAAAAAGTGCTTCCAAATGCAAATTTTATTCTACAGGAGACAAACACAACCAGAATTCTCAAAGTGGAAAGACATAATTGGGGAACAGGTTGAAAAGAAAAAAGAAAAACTATATAGAGCATTGAAAGAGGAGAAGGGGTAAAATACGTACCACTATCTTCTCATTCAGCGTGTCTCTTTCCTCAAATGTTTTGTCAAGAGTAATCTTCCCAAGCTCGCTACGCATTGTAGTCTGAGCGAGCTGAATAACAGCATATATGGGATTCTCGACTCCATAGGATGCCAGCTTGGGGTCGACTATCTGCACGGTAACAGAAACAAAACTAGATTGCGTTTAAACAGTTGGAATGAAGCAAAGCAGAAAAGAAAGCTTCACCTCATACCTTAACATAAAGCACCCCATCTATCAAAATACTGACATTGTCCTTTGTAATAGCAGACTGGTCCGGAATAGGAATAGCTTCCTCCTTCAAGGAATGCACATAGGCTATCCGGTCGACAAATGGAATCATAAAATGAATTCCAGAGGGAAGTGTCTTCACGTACTTTCCAAATCGTTCGATGACATAAGCCTTCTTCTCCGGGACAATTCGAACACCCCAATTTATGGGAGGAGTAATCTCATAGCTAACAGAAGAGCGGTTAGAAAAATAAAGAAAAATGGAGAGAATAGAAGGTATGTAGGAAGGAGAAGTCACCTGATGTTGGGATCTCGACCAGTACGAAGATAGCGGATGGATGCGGCAGAGAAGAGAGAAGAAGGTTGAGGAGAAATAGGGTTATTGGAGAAGAGAAAGGAAGAGCGCCTTGGAGTCAGGGTTGAGAGTTGTCTGGAATGTGCAATGAATTGGAGAAATCTAAGGGTTGAAGAAGCATTGGACTTCAAACCATTCATCATTTCCGGAGCTATGCAGATTGCAGCCACCGCCTGAACCTGAACTGAGGAAGAGGATGGATAATAATCAAAATTCAAAAGCCCTAAAACCTCGAGGTTTTACTTCCACTTTTTCTTTCTTGCACCCAAAGCCAATTCACGCATACGCAACGCTGCGCCCTTAGTCGTGCCTTCGAATCTTTCACAAAACAAAATACTCTCCAACTTTACCACAAATTTCAACTATGCTTGTCAACTCTAGGCTCTAAGGTTGTGATACTACTAATTTTTGTTAGAATAGTCAATGATTATAATAATTTAAGACTTATAATAGTTTATGAATAGTAAATTATTTTGTCAAACCATAACATAGTTAACAACATGATGTATCGCCTAGTGACCATGAGATTCTAGATTTAATACTTCAATACTTCACTCCAACATCTTGTAAAAAAAATAATAAATTACTTTATTGACTTTGAATTATAATAATCACTATACCAAACATATAACTCAGTCTACTCATTTCTAAATCGATGCTCCAAATACCTCTTAATTTATTTTTTGAATAAAAAAAAACAATAATTTCTTTAGGTTCTTGATTAAAATGGATATAAATGTGACGTGGTGAGTTGTAAGAAAAAAAAATAAAAAACCTTGGTCACCCTTGCAATGACCTCCTAAGTCCTATCATTATTTTTTAGTTTTTTTTTTTTTTTTTAAGAAACGAAAATGACCTCCTATAGGCTATAAATTGGACTTTGTGTAAAATATTATTTTATTTTTCTCACTACCAAAAGAGTGGGGAAGACAATTTTTCTAGGGTTGTAATGAATAAATTTGGAACCTATATCGCACATCAAATAATGAAAATTAGGGTTAGTACATATAAAAAAAAAAAAAAAAAAAAAAACAATAGTAATAGATTAATTTTTTTTTGAGAAAATCAAACCTTGGATCCACGGAGTCAATTTGTTCCCGAATTTTCTCTCATAAACATATTACTCTTGCAAAGTTTTCTCTCATATTACTCTTGCAAAGTTTTCTTTCATGACTCACCATTCTTTGCTTCCCGTGTCAAGTTGGGCGGCGCATGGGTATCTCCTCGACGAACCTTTCATGGGTGTTCAGTGTTAGGTATACGTGGACTTGAAAAGTGGACCGAATTATTATGTCAACATGGACCGATGACATGTGGACCACTATTCTACCCCAACAAATTATTTTGCATAATTTAACTACATGCTTTTACAAATTATTTTGCATAATTTAACTACATGCTTTTACAAATTATTTTGCATAATTTAACTACATGCTTTTTGTATAAGCGTTTTAGTTTAGGTTAGATGAGCTACCATGCATCTCTCACTTTCTAGGACGAGTAAAAAGGTGAATTAGGTACATCATATATGCCCTGCCTATAACACAAATAGTTGGATAGAGGCCTTATTCTCTGGCTGCTATAATGTTATTTTAGGTTAAATAGAAAAAATAATCTTAAATTATGGGATTGATTTCACTTTGTACCTCAAACTTTGAATTTTTTTATTTTAACTTTATGTTTATTGGAAAACAAACCTCGAAAAATTTGGAGGTTAAAGTTGAGAGAAAAATCATAAGAAATAACAGAAAATTGGAGTCGTGAGGTTGAGAAAAAGACCAATCAGGGATAGATATTCATGGTTCACAAATATCATGTATCTCTTATTTTATTTGTTTCCAATTGTTCACATAACCAAAATCCTCCGGAGAAACAAAAAAAAAATACCATCGTTTACAAATATCAAATAAGAAGATTCGTATTTGCTATAAAATATTGAATTAGTGGATATAAAATAAAATTTTATTTTTTTGGCTAAGTGGCATGTTCTGCTTCGAAATTAAATTGATTGCAGAGCTATATGATGTAAAGTAAAAGTGAGATTGTGACTTTTATTATTAATAAATAATAAATATGAATTACTCAAAATTTGATTTAAATTATATTTCAAATAATGAGAGAAGAGATTGAAGAAATGAAGTAAATATTGAAATGCAGCATAGAAACATCTTCTGAAAATCATAAGGAGAAGTAATGAGATGTTACAAAACAAACTATAAATTAGGAAGCTATTTCTATAGTTTCTGTAGAATAAGAAACTTTGTGCAAAGAAGTAATACAAAATTTGTTGTGGCTTCGTGAGCATCTAAAGTAAAGCTCAGTTAAGCAAGAATCCTAAGAACACTCAGATTAGATTTAAAAAGCAAGTAGAAGTCGAAGTAGTAACACCAATTTTGTGCCTCGAATAGAAAACATCCATAAAACAAAACTGTAATAAAGTTTGAAACATCACAGAATTACGGAATTAATTAAAAAGAAAACAAACTACTCTTGAAATTGATCACTCGTCTCCTCCAACAATGGCCCCCTTCTCGCTGACGTAGATACCATCAAGGAACTTCCGGATATCCTTGTTCTTGACATGACATTTCTGCAAAAAAGAATGGCAATTGTTTACTCTTTTCATTTATGTTCAACAATGAGTTGAGTGATAAAGACAAGAAGACAAACCTGGTTTATAAGGGCACAAGACCGTGAAACAAGTTCAATATCATTTCCATCCAAGACTAACTCATCTTTCACTTTCTCAGATCTCGTAATGGAAACTCCATCAAGCATATCCACCTTTCTCACCTGATGCACAATAATTAAGACCATATCATGGATGCCATTGTTTTGTTATCTGTTTTCTAAATTCATGGTAAGTTATAAATTTGGCTAACAATTTGAATGATTACCCAAGTGACATGAAAGTCATGTTAAAGAAACAGACATAATTATCAAAATGGTAATTCTTCCCAAATTGCAGTAATGGTATATGATTTTTTTATTTTAATTCATGGGTATCCGACCAAACAAGTACACCTTCGAAAGATGACACTCGAATCATCAGAGATTAAGTTCAGATTAATTTCTAAATTGGATGAACATTTTATATTCTGAAGATATAGATTTGGCATTGGCATTAACCCGTATTTGTAAAAAATGGTAATTCAAACATCGACCAAGCATGGAAAACAATATAAATAAAGCTATAGAAAAACTTGATCAAGACAGAATTACAGCTACCTGGATATAAATTGATATATTTTATTATGTAAAATCAAAACACCATGCTGATTGAGCGGGTTTGCAAACATTAAAGGAAGGCTTAAACTGAAGTTACTTAGAATATATATTACCAAGAAAAACCCTAATTAAGCAAAAAGATTGAAACATTAGAAGCATAAAGAAAATAATACCTTCTTTTCTCCAAGGAAGTTACGAATCTCAATAGACTTGCTGGCGTTAGTGATGCTAGCATTGATGGGAAAGTGAGCGTAGACGAAACGCATCTTGTAACGATAGCCCTTGGTGACACCAGTAATGAGGTTCTCAACATGGCTGAGAGCGGTACGAATAGCGGCGGATGTCTTCCTAGAACCAAACCATGCTTCGATCCGGAGCTTCTTCTTTCCAGTGGCCTCGTCGGTGATGAGTTGAAAGTCGAGATTAAGGTGCTTAAAGTTACGAACAAGCTTACCACGAGGACCTTCAACCTCGATGATCTTGGCATTCACCTTGATTTTCACCCCATCTGGGATATCCATAGACTCTGATGAAAGAATGGTCTTCATTTTTCTGGGAAGAGGGGACTGACGGAAGCGGCGGCAGAAAACCTCGGAGGCTGCGGCAGAAGGCGGAGAAACCTTGTGAGGAGATTTTATATACAGCTGCAGAAGAAAAATAATAAACTGAAAAAACAAAAACCCTAAAGTAAAAGGGAAGGGGTGATGGGCTTGGGCTGATCACTGATCAGTATAGAATTGTGTTTTTAATTACAGAAGTGCCACTGCTTGATGGTTCGGTTTTAAAAAGTAAAAAATGGTTCGGTTTTCTCAACTCTTACCCTAAACCGAACAAGAACCAGAGCATTTAAATAAAGTATAGAATAAAACATATATAGAAAAACTTGAGAGGGTGGCGGCTAGGCTAGGGCAAACTCAGGAGGCTGTGGTGGGCTACTTAATTGGGCTGCTCGATGCAAAACTACGAACTCGGCCTGGTTCGTACTTATAATTTCAGATATTGTCACAAATACCTCAAATAAATAGATAAAAGTGAAACATATCTCATAGTTTTTTTTTTTTTTTTTTTTTTTAAATACATGGATGCCAGATTGTAACCACTTATCGAGTGATCGATGGTATAAATTTTATTTTTGAAAATATCTCATAATATTTAAAAATGTCTATTTTCAAGAATATCTTATCAATACATATTTGTCTATTAAATTTAAAAATTTAGAAGAAGTTATCTTATAATTTAAATTTTATCCTTTCATCTTTTACTTTAAAAAAAAAAAAAAAATCATTTGAGATGATGATTTATCATGCAAATATGTTTATTTGGACGGTTAATATTCACAATAATTATTCTTCATTACCATATAAATATATTTTCTTACATGGTAAAATATTTAAAATATGTGATTTTGCTCTATATACTTGTGAATTAATTTGAAATTGCAGATTTTGTTAGTTTTTGTTCTCACATTTGTTAACTTCTTATTTTTTATTTTTTTTTATGTTTATGTAACTAATTTTAGTTGTTTTTTCAAATGTCTTATTTTATTCGTTATCTATATTAAAATTTGATAATGTTTACTAAAATTATTTAATCTTCTAGTTTTTTATTAGATTTAAAATGATTTATATATATATATATTAGTATGTGGAGATGGAGATTGAACTTAAGAGTCGGTCGATAGATTAGGTCAATTGAGTTATACTCTTAGCATAATTTATATAATATTGCCAATACGAACTTGAGGATTTGACGTCTGAAATTCAAATCTCCATATCGCACTTCTATTAAAAAAAGAACTATATAATATTAAAATTTCAAACGTGATCACATGGGATTTTGCTATGAGAGAATATTTGGTATATTTTGAAATTATCATACACTCAAATTTGTAGTCATTTTTGCAACATCACATGTCAAAGTGAATAACTCAGTGATAATTGACATGTACTATCTTTTTTGAGGTCGGATATTCAAATCTCTTTATCCTAATTTATTGATGTACTTAAAAATAAAATAAAAAATATGCAACATCACATACCTTTAGACATTTTTATATATATGTGTATATATAAATATAAACATAAACTGTATAAGGAAGACGGTATTTTTTACTTTTCAACTTATGATTATCCTCTTGCGCTACATTGAATTGGAAGGGCATTGATGATCTCAACCCGGTCACATAAGCCAATATGGGAAAGACTTGAGCCACATAATCTACAAGGACGAATCATTTTCCTACTATTTTACCCATAAGCATGTCACTCATAAAATAGTTAAATTATTTTAATTTAAAAAAAAAATACTAAAAAGACAATGGAGTGAATGAAGACTTAAGCCAATATGGTATTTTTTAAAAAAATACCCAAAAAATAGAGTAGAATGATACAAAAATAAAGCAACTAAATTGGTAGGGAATGAATTGTGTGTGACAGAATGTGAGCATAAAAAAATACTAAAAAGACGTGTTATCAAAAACATATTCACACATATAAACACTATAAAAAACATATTCACAATTATCAACGATACAATTATTAATTTCGATACTTTGGACGGTATCAACCAACTGATAAACCAAATAATATATGATATATTAGTTGTCACTAGTACACAAAATATAGAGTATATTAGTTATGACTAATACACCAAATATAAGTTATATCAATCATACCTTAATTAGTTGATTTTAAAAGTTTTTATTTTTTTTATATATATTCGTAAACTCCAAAAATCGTAGGTAGGTTTGTAAATTCTCACAATATTGTGCTATCTAGTGCAATTCCCCTCAATTTAATTTTGAAAGTGTGCAAGTAAATAATGTAAATCTATTGTAATATGTCTGAAGTATATGTTTATTTTTTAATAATATATATATATATATATATATATATATATATATATAAACTAAAGTAAAAATAAAAAAGGAGAGTTTGGCGGAGGATGTAAAATATAAAGAATAATTTTGATTTGGTTTAGGTATATATTAAAAGATGATGTGAGAAATAGATGGTTTGGAAAATCTTGAACTTTTTTGGTTGAGGCAAAAGGCTATCGATTCATATCACCCAGGCCACTAATATAAAATCTGAGGTTGATATAATATATATATATATGGAATAAAATTTGGTATTATATAATATTATACATAGGCAAGCATCAAGAGGGGCAAAGCTGGCTTCGATTTAGTGGGTAGTGGCCTACTTTTTATATAAGAGAATTAAAATGTAACAATTAATTTGAGTGCTGAATATGATTGGATTGAAGAATAAAAGAATATTCGTAAATAAGAAAAACTGATAAGGAAATAGTTTGAAGTCTGAATTAATTAACAAAAAATACAGAATAGTTTCCATATATATATATAAGCAAATTGAGATTAAGGTAAGGCAGGTGTGTCTGAAGTGGAAAAAATACAAAAAAAAATTGAAGCCCATGGTAAAGGATTGAAAGAGTAATTTATTTGAATTTGGAAAATGAAAAGGAGGATGCGTAGAAATAATGAAAAAAGAAAAAGAAAAAGAAAGAAATGAGATAATTGTGATTGTGTGTGGTAGTGGTAGAGAGTAGAGAGAGTGAAAGAGGGTCAAAGCGGGATATGAGGAAGACGACAGAGACAGAGTGATATGTAATAAATACATTAATTAGTGGCATTTGAAAAAGAGTAAAAAGACCTAAAAACCCTGTGTCTACTTGATCTACTACTCTATAAATTTGTATATATCATGGAAAGAAGATGTAGAGGGGTTTGGGGAGCAAAGCATCCATATATTTGGTTTCCCACTAGCAGATCACTAGCAGTAGCTAATAATGGGTGTGGGTGGTGTGAAGAACGTAGAGAAATTGTTGAATGGGTGTCGCCCGGTTGTGGCGATGTTGCTGGTACAGATATTTGCTACAGGAATGCAACTTCTTAGCAAAGTTATTCTGGACCATGGCACCTTCATTTTTGCACTCATGGCCTACCGTCATCTCGTCGCTGCTCTTTGCGTTGCACCCTTTGCTTTCTTCTTCGAAAGGTCATCATCTCTTTTTTTTTATTAATATTTTATTATTATATTCATTACTTGCATTGCATTCTCCATTGTTGTGATTGTGGACTGTGGTGTTGTTGCAGAAGAAACGCCAACAAGTTGAACTGCCAGATTTGTTTTTGGCTGTTTCTCAGTGCCTTCACCGGGTACGCAATAACACTCTCTCTCTCTCTCTTGTCGTTTCTTAAAAAATGGGTTTTCTTTTCACACAAAAATGTACAGAATAACAGCGGCAATGGGACTGTACTATTATGGTCTACGAGAGACGACAGCTACTTATGCTACCAACTTCCTGAACTTGATTCCCGTGGTGACATTTGTCATATCATCCATCCTCGGGTATTATTTTAATTATATATAAATTATAATAATAGAGATAGAATAATAACAATACTAATACGCAACAACAAAACAACAACAAGTGTAGGATTGAAAAAGTGCGGTTGAATAGAAGAGCAGGGAAAGTAAAGATAGTGGGTGCAATTTTGTGCGTTGGAGGTGCATTAATAACGTGTCTTTACAAAGGGAAAGGATTTCACATTGGGCAGCATCATCATCATCATCATAAAGTTATTGCTACTGATGTTGTCAATAATGAGGCATATTCTCACAGCTGGGGACAAGGCACCCTCCTGCTTCTTGGAAGCTGCTTCTCTTATGCTACTTGGTTTGTTGTCCAAGTATGTATATATATGTATATATATTTCTTTAATTCCTTTTTGTTATTAATTAAAAGACAAATAAAAAAGAACCATGCATGCAGGTGAAGTTGCTCAAAGTGTTTCCATCAAAGTATTTCGGTACCATGCTAACATGTGTCATAGCATGCATTCAGTCAACACTGCTTGGCTTGTGCTTCCACACTAACAAGGCCGCTTGGGCCTTGGCTTGGAATCTCCAGCTTCTCACCATTTTGTACTCGGTTAGTTATATTAATTAATTATCTCATCTCATCTATTATTCATTCTAATTCATTATTCTTCAGGGTGCACTGGCTACCGCAGCTACTTTTTGCTTAATCTCATGGGCTATTTCAATCCAAGGGCCCACTTTCCCTCCCATGTTCAACCCCCTCACTCTCATTTTTGTGGCAATCGCAGAAGCCCTCATACTTGGGCAGGAGATTAGAGTGGGCAAGTAAGTATATATATTATATATATTATTTGAAGAATATATATAATTAATTAACTAAAATAATTGACAGCATATTGGGGACGGGTGTGATGATAGCGGGGCTGTACTGTTTCCTGTGGGGTAAGACAAAAGAGATGAAGAAGTACTCAATATCGCATCTCCCGACGACATCAGGAACAGCAACTTCTTCAGAACAACCTGCTGCACCTCATCTTCAACACCAACACTCAGCAGCAGCTGTACTCCCAGATTCAACCTCTTCTTCACAACCCACCTGCAACAATATTTCTACTCCAATTAATGTACAATATCCAACACACAACAAAATCATTTCTCCAATTAATTAATTAAATCTCTTTCTCTTTTTCTTCTTCTTTAATTTTTCCAACCATGGTTGCTTCTAAGAACTAGGAGAGATATCATCAAATGCAAACCAACCCAACTTTTACTTAACCCCGCCGCGCCCACTGCGCCCTATTGTTATCCCGCATATATATTATATTATAAATATATTATAAGTACATCATTTTAATTATAAACTTACAACACATATATGTTTCAATTTCTACTCAACCAAAATAAAACTTTGCACAAAACTAAACTCATTTAGCCCCATATATAATATCAAATATTGGATAAATCTCTCAAAATGTTTAAAAAACATCTCACTTCTATCCAACGAATAAACATAAAATACCTAACAAAAATAATAACAATCAAAATTAAAATTCTAACAGCTAATAAATTAACTAGAGTCCCTATACCTAATCAGAAAGTTAGTGTTAGAAATTTAAAATTAACTAGAGTCCGTATACCTAAATTTTGTTTTTTAAAATAAAAATAATTTTTTTTTTGACAAAATTAGAGCTGTCAATTATCAACTGACATGTGTCCCAAAATTACATTTGAACACAATAAAATTGACAATTCTCAAACAATGTCACGTTTATTCATCATTCGATCAAACAATTAAGTTTATTCCATCAAATTATATCATATGACAATTGAGTTCGAAGTCCAAGGAGTCCAAAAGATATTTAAAAGTTCATTTAATTTGGTCCAAAACCAAGAGGGATTAGGCCGAAAGCCAATGAAGCCCCAAAAGTCGCAAAGCCCAAATCCAAACGATTGTTGGGTCCAAAGGCCATCAAGGCCGCAAAGCTCATCAAAGTCCAAACCACTATGTGCCATGAAAGTTCTATAAATAGAGAGACATTCCTTCATTTGAAGGTGAGTTCAAAAATTTAACTCTCAAAACACAATAGAGTCTGAACCTAGAGCACTCAATAACTTTATCTGAATTATGTATTTCAGTATACTTACATACAAATTAATACAAATTTAAAATTTATTACACATTCAACTTTTTTATCGAAATTCTCGTGCAAACAATTACTTAGAGTTAATTTAACTAATTTATTTATATGAGTGGGATAATTTTAACATTTTTTGGAATTCAACTTCATACTATATTTTAGAGCTTTATCTAAATTATGTAGAGTAATACTAGTGGCTCTCTAGGCTACAACACAAAGGTGCTTCCCCTCTTCGGCGCATAGATTGTCGTCGTTGGATGCACTTGGTCACCGGTCGGAGGCCGAGTTTGCATAGGCTATCGCTCGAACACGTGGGTGGCCCGGTTGGACGGAGAACACGAGACGCACGTGTTTATCACTGTCGGAGAAGAAGAAGATGAACAGTGAAGGTTTGTGAGCAATTAAACTAAAATAAGAGAGGAAGAAGAAGACAAATGGGCCTATGATTTTTCTTTTTTTCTCTTTATCTTATAATAAACACGTGTCAAAATATTATTGGGACACATTTTGAGAACAATTTTGTGGTGTGGCAAGGGAGCGGGCAAGCATCATCACTCAAGTATGTATAAGAGAAACCGTTCAGTTGTGATATTTCGATATTGTTTTAATTTCAAATTTATTATTTCCAGTAATTGCTTCTAGTTAATAGAAAATTCGATATATGTTATAAAATTCAATATCATATTTTTTTAAAAACATCTCGTTGTCGAAGATTGTTGACCGCATTGACCAAGATTTAGGTGTCGTCTGAAAATTGAATTATATATTTTTTTATTATTTTAATATCCAAAACTTGTTAAATACTGTTTTTTTCTATATATAAAAAATAGAGTAGTTCTTATAATGTTTTTTTTAATTCGAGAAGAAGCTTATTGTATTTTCAAACATAAAAGTCAACTAATTAAAGCATGATTGAGATAAAAATGTGAGAAGTTCAAATACTCCATCTTCTAAAAATGTTTTAACAAAAGCATGGTAATTTGATGGTAAGTAGTAAATATTAAAGTTAGGAGTGAGGAGTTGGTTTGATTTATAAAGCAATTATAAAAAAGGAAATAAATAAAAGAGAAAAAATATAAATTAAATAGGGAAATTGTAGTAAATGACAATTTAAGACTTATTGTTTGCAAATATAACATGTTTTTAAAAATTTTGCGGATATAGCAATTTCTATCGCTGATATCTTATGACTGATAGAAGTCTATCGCTGATCACCTCAGTTTTTTATAGATTTTTGTCAGTGATAATAGTCTATCAGAGATAATAGTCTATCACTGATAGAAGTCTATCAGTGATAGAAACGGGTTTTTTTGCCATATTTGCAAAACATTTTAAAGTTTGCTAAATTTGCAATTAGTTTGGGCCTGATTGCTATTTGTGCAACCAGCCCAATTAAATATGTGAGGCCCAATTGTTATTTGGTAGAATTAATGTTGAAAAGCAATTAAATTAGTTAATTATTGGAGCGTGGGTAGATGGGATACCGACATGTTTAGAAGAGGCGCGAAGCTGACATTGTATTGAGTTCTAAATTCTCAAATTTCTTATTTTTTTACTTTCTGTAAACAAAATAATTGTAAATAGTTGTGGAGTCCACGTTGTGTTTTGATTGAACATATATAATATAATTGATGATAAAAAAGAAAAAGAAAAAGAAAAGAAATGAAAAGAAAAAATATGGTTTAAAAGTGAGATTGATTGAATCTCAAATTGTGGGGGCAGATTTGAGGCCCACCGGGTGAGTGATTAAAGGCCCAAAACCATTTGCGACTATTGGCCAGTGGCCACCACCTCCTTTTATTCCTTTTTTTTTTTTTTCTTTTGCCTCTCGGGAAATGCTAAATTAATGTCCAAAATTCAAGGCCTTTTTGCACCGTTGAAAAAAAAAGAAGCTTTTTTTGGAGAGCCCTTTTAATTTATGCAATCTTCTCGTCCAAGATACATCATGCACTCCACGTCTTTTCACTTTTCACCCCCTTTTTCACCCCCTTTGTCCTAATAATAATAATAATAATAATAATAATAATAATAATAATAATAACAATTTAATTGACAATTTTGCAGCCCAATCTTGCAATATCATTTATTCCAATATTCGTTGGAATAAAAATCTAATGCAGGGGGAATTTATATTTATAAAAATAGGGAAACGCAAACGTGAGGGAGGTTGGTAGAATCTGGATTCACCGCTTATGGCGCTTCTTTTACAGTTACCAATTACCATTACCATTCATTTCAATATATAATTCATTCTTTTACCTTTCTCTTCTTTCCCCAATTTTAATCTAAATACCCGAAGAAGACGAAGAAGAAGAAGGCGAAGAAGACGAAGAAGAATGAGAAAAGAGATCAGAAGAAGCGATAAGAAGATGAAAGGAAGAATTCCGATGATAGGAAGTTATGCCATTGCATCCTCCATTAAAGACCACCATCATCAACGCCCTTCCATTACTTGCACTACCTTTAATATACTCGCTCCCATTTACAAGCGTCTAAATCAACAGGTTTCTTTCCAATCTCATCTCCTTTTTCTTTCCTTCTTTTCAGATCTAAACAATTCCATTACAGGATCCCAATTGCCGCGAGAGCGATTACAGGACTTACTGGCTAGCCAGAAATCAGAGGATTCTCGATTGGCTCTTGTATGAGAAATCTTCCATCATCTGCCTTCAGGTTTCATTTCTAAATTCCATCTTTTCATTTCTTCAATTTCAAACCAAAATTAACAAAACCCCTTTTCTCCTCCGCGCCGCAGGAATTCTGGGTTGGAAACGAAGAACTTGTAAATATATACGAAAACAGGCTTGCCAATGCCGGTTATATCAGTTTCAAGCTTGCGAGGACCAATAACCGTGGCGATGGTACGTTTACAAATTACAATCACAATTACAATATGATTTTACGGATTTCAATTCAAATTCAAAACAATCTTCATCGCTCAGGTTTGTTAACTGCGGTCAATAAGGATTATTTCAAAGTTGTCAATTACCGGGAGCTGCTATTCAACGATTTTGGAGACCGCGTTGCCCAGCTCTTACATGTTGAATTAGCAGTTCCATTTTCACAGTGTCGAAACAACGATATTCGCCAGGAAATTCTCATCGTCAACACTCACTTGTTATTTCCTCACGATTCTACTCTCTGTCTTGTCCGCTTGAATCAAGTACGTGTGCTCTTGCATTTATACGAAACCTTGCCGCACTTTCCAATTCCAATTCCAATTCCAATCATTTCAACCTTATTCTTCTCTGCCTATACCAGGTATACAAAATCCTGCAATATGTTGAATCTTATCAGAAAGAAAACAAACTCAATCCCATGCCCATCATACTTTGCGGGTAATTTATTTGTTTCACTCTGTCTTAAGTCTTGCTTGTTCATAAGGCTAAGGTGTTTCCTTTCTGAATGCTTGTTTTCTTGTTTCAGTGACTGGAATGGAAGCAAGCGTGGACATGTCTACAAATTTCTTAGGTCGCTGGGGTTTGTATCCTCATATGACACGGCTCATCAATACACAGATGCAGATGCACGCAAGGTTAGCATCTTCAACTTCATTCATTCCCTCATATCAATCTTTTTTTTAAAATAAAATAGTCAACGTTTACTATTTTTCTAACTTCCAACCAGTGGGTGAGTCACCGGAATCATCGGGGAAACATATGTGGGGTTGACTTCATATGGCTTTTAAATCCCAACGGATACAGAAAATTGCTAAAAACAAGCTGGAGTGAAGCTGTTTTTGGCATGTTCAAGGTACCCACACTAATTGCTCTCTCTTTCAACTTATGACCATATTTGCAACTTTGATTTTTTAAGTAGTTGTCATCTGTTAGGTGTTGTTGTATGCTCGACCAAGGACATTTTTCTGCTTCATTCATGATTATATTATATAGAACAACACGGGTGTGTGTGACTGCAAAGTTGTTTTCTTTCTCCAATTATAATACAATCTTTTCATTTTCAGTATCTGCTTCGAAGAGCTTCTCTGACAGAAGATGATGCATTTGCCTTTCTGAAGGCGGACAGTGATGGTGACTATATAACCTACTCAGGTTTCTGTGAGGCGCTTCGACAGGTAGATGATGAGGCTTGCTTGCTGATTTAGGTTTTGAAAATTTTATGTTGAATTTGTTTGGGGACTTTCCCTTGGGAGAAAGATCCTCATTGTTTTGAATTGAAAAACTTATTTATGAATGGTTAATCATTTTCTTCAGCTCAATTTAACTGGCCATCCCCATGGTCTTAGCGTTGAAGAGATAAAGGACTTGTGGGTACAAGCAGATATTGATGGAAATGGCATTCTTGATCATAGTGAATTTCAGGTAAGCTTTTCCAGTTCAATTCTTCATGCTTGTTTGAAACATAAGAAAATATGTAGACTTTGGGTTGTAGGTTGTAGTAGATAATTTGGATGGAATGAATGGTTATAAGCAGCATACATGACATGTTCACATTTTTTTTTCTTTCAATATGTTGTCCTTTTAACAAAAACTAGAGTAGATGTTGGATATGGATAATGATAGTAATGTTGGCCGCCATGACACAGCAGAGAATTTGGAATTCTACGGAGACGGATGAAAAAAGCAACGAGGTTGAATCAAAGGAAAATCAGGAGCAAACAATTGGTTTCAGTGTTGAGAATGCAGTTCTGTTCCCTGCTGAAGTGGAGAAAGGAAGGTGGCCTGAAGACTACTCCCTTTCAGATCATGCACGACTCACTGTGGTGTTCTCCCCTATAAGAATGCCCTGTTCTCAGTTGATACCCTGATTGTTGTTACTGTGTATTGTATACAACAGTCAACAGAAGAAGTGGAAATCGCAATTCACAATTGCATTCCTCGCTCTCGGGGGGGCGTCGTCGAGAGCTTCTGGGCGGGCACACAACTCGTTTGATTTGTGTTCAATACTATTTTCCTTTGCCAAAGCTTGGAGGAACACAGCTGCACCCCACAAGCTGTCATGGACAAGAACTTGTGAAGATCATTTTTGGGAAGCAGAATCCAACCCCCTCCTTATTATCTTCTCTGCACTCTTTTTGTCAATCTACACATTACAAGTCGAATAAGTGAAAGGAGTTAAATGTACAGACAGAAACAGTTATATGGTTATAGAAATCCTTAGGCGTTGTTTTTGTAATTTTTATGTGATGTATGTATATATATATACAGTTTCTTAGTAGTTTTTGGTATAGAAACAATTCATTAAATTGATCAGAAAAGCAAGTGGATGTTTTTGTTTAAAGTTGGTGATTTCTTTTTGTATTGAAAAAAAGCTTCAGCTGCAATCTCTCTTCCTTAATGAACAAGGAAATCTTTTTGCACCCAAAAGCTCTGCTTCTTGCACTCAGTTTTTACTTTTATGATACTTGTAAAACCCACTTTAGAATTCTTCGGCTTTTTTTTGAAGTAGCTTTCAAATAAGTTGTCAACATAATTGGGTTGAGGTGGAAGTGAAATTTAGATAGCTTCCATTGAGTCTGGTTCGGTTGAACTTGATAAACCCAAAAGGAAACATTTATTCCACCAGAGATGGATTCCTAATTTTTCATCTTCATTTTTAAAAAAATAAACACAAACCACTGACCACACCATATATAAAATAAAATAGATTACATGCTCCATAAAATATCTTCAAAAGCTTATGAAAGTTTCAGTGGCTGCAACTTAAACAGGTGGGGTCCACTTGCTTTTGTCCTTTTTTTTTAATTAATAATAAATAATATCAAAAAACAAAAAATATATATATAATAATAATAAATAATTGTCCTTATGAAGCCACTCCGACGCATTTCATGTATTGGAGGTTGCGTGTCTCAAGTCTCACCTTTCTGTGTTCACACTCCTAATCTTTTCTGTTTTCTATAAAAAAAAAAAAAAAACAAAAGAAAATGAAAATTATAATAACAATAATTCAATTTAGAGTAAAATAATTAAAAATATAGTATATTGATAAAAAATTATGGAGACTCAATTTTTTATAGAATTTTGTTTGTACAACCAACCCTAACCCTAATAATTATAGGAGTAATACTTCTAAATATATATATATATATATATGCAATTTTTATATAAATTTAAACATTAATAAAACAACGCTGTAAACAAATATTAAATCTTTAATTCATAATATTCTAGATATATTATGTTCACTCAATGTTCTAAACCTATTATTATTATTTTATTTTGGAACGGATTCTAAACCTATTAATTAATTGTGCACATTATTTTATTTCGAGGCTTCTGAAAAGAAAAAAGATCGACAAATTAACTATTTTATATACAGATAGAAATTTATAAGGAAATGTTAGGAATAAAGCAAAAGTAATTTATAATTTAGTGTTGGCTTTACTAACTAATGGCATAAATACAAATATGGTTATATTAATGATAGACTTTTGAGAAGCAAAACCAAACCAAACCAAACCCATCAATCACTATCTACTTTTCACAATATCCACTGTGATACCTCAAATTATTCTCTTAAAAAACTAATTCCCCCTCCTCTCTCTCTAATAAAATACAATTATACAAGATTTGATCAACTGATTTTTTTTTTTTAACATCTTCGTAACAGAGCAATCTCGCAACTCCTCAACAAATTAGAAGTAGTGAAGACAAGATGATGCAATTATATTCGTCATTAATAACGTTTTGTTTCTCTATGCAATTCGTTCATTCACGTTCTCGATTAGTGCCTCCAATTAATTTTGTCGTGATTCTCTCTGTTTTGTTTTGTCTGCCGCCGATCATCGTTGTTGTCGATTTTACATATAAAATCAGGCCAACAATGACAATTTTGAGCCAAAAAAATCGTCAAACGATTCAAGTATATGAACGAGAACCACACATAATTTGAATCAATATTATAATGATCAAACAATGAATTTGATTCATTAATTGGCAACGATTCGAAGAATGTGATGGAACATTTGACTGAGATTCTAAAGATCGAAGCGAATGAAGGTAGGGCGAGGACGGAAAGCACTTGGAGCATATCATTTCTTTGGCTCACTCAATAATATCAAATCATCATTTCACCATTTTTTTTAATAAAATTGTGTTTGTTCTCTCCCAATTTCTTTGCTTTCATTGAAAGATTAAATTCTTAAGCTAAATTCCAAGCTTTTAAAATTCTTAAACAAAAACAAGTTTAGTTTAAAATTACCTCCGACATTTTCGTTGAAATCTGAATAATTGGTAAAAAAAACATATTATAAAAAGCTTGCAACAAAAAATAAAAAACAATGAAGCCTTAATTTTCAACATTAATGTAAAATTTAAAACCACTCTTTACACATGAACACAATAAATGATATACTTCTTTTCAAAAAAAAAAACAAAACAATAAATGATATGTTTTTCAAAAACTAATAACAAAAAACAGGTTAAATTATAGAAAATACAGCTAAATTCTGACATCAACTTCAGTGGTACTCTTAAATTTTAAAAAAGTTATCCTTATCTTAATAGGTTTTTTTGGTATTTTAATTAAAGCGAGGATTGAACCCATGATCCCATAGTCACGAACACAACCTTATGCCAATTTAGCTATGCTCGGTTTGACCGTATCTTAATAGCTTAGACATAATGAATATGTGGCCATCAAAATTTTAACAATATTCTCTATTGTAGAAAAATAAAAAATAAAATGGAAAAATTTGGAGTGTAAAATATTTATAGAAATCAAGGGCTTCATAGTTTTGGAGGGAGAATGAGGACAAATATATAGAAATATTTTCACTAACGGACCGACAATCGATTTTAGGAAATAACAAAATTGACTCCGACTGCCATTATCGAAAAACCGACCAAACCAAGTTGAGTTGGTATTTGGTGAAAATGTGACCAACTATAGTTAGAGACATTAATAAAAAAGATGAAGTCCCTATAATTAAACCTAGAAAATAGGAGCGTAGTATGACATGGTGATTATGAAGTCTTAAGTTCAATCTCTCACTAAAAAAAAAAAAAAAAAAAAAGAAAAAAAAGAAAAAAAAAAATTGTTATCATCCTAAAGCAGACACAATTTCAATCTTTGTAGGCGAGTAAAAATATTTTCATTCTAAAGGTTGATATATCACATAAGGATAAGAATTGCATAGTTATTTGAAATAATAATGAAAATTAAAATGAATACAAAAATGGAATCATAATTTAATTTTAGAATGATAAAAATTGAAAGTTATTTAGAAAGGGAAAAGAAATGAGATTTGTCGAATTAAAGAAGAAAAGAAAATCAACAGAAATGGAGATGAGAAGTAAGTTCGTGGCAATTTCTTTAGAGTGGGACCCGGACAAGCTTTTTACATTACGTGTCAAACTTTGATTTGTCCGGCTGCGACATGCTTTTTCCCGTAAAAAACAATGGCAGAGTTGTTATTTTGATGAAGGGGAAGGGGGCTTTAGGAAGAAAAGAAATGAATAAACGCGTTTTTCATTATGTAATTTATATTTCTTTTTACAGTTTTCTTCATTTTCTCTCTTCTCTTCTTCTCCTTTCTTTCAGCTGTCAGCTGTGAGTTTTTGACGACGGACTCTTCTTTCATCAAAACAAAGAATCAAGAATCTCTCCGGCCGAGACAGACCCATGGCCGTTTTAACCCTAAGCTCTCTCCCCTTAGGCTTCCGATTTCGACCCACCGACGAGGAGCTCATCGACTACTACCTCCGCTCTAAGGTCAATGGAAATCACGAAGATGTCAGCGTTATACGCGAAATCGATGTCTGTAAATGGGAGCCCTGGGATCTTCCTGGTACGCTCTCTATCTCTTTCTATACCTGCTCTTTACGGACATCTCGAATATCATTTTGATTTTATTCCTTTTTTTTTTTGCTTTTTAGTTTCTACTTATTCCTTGTTTCTTCAATCCCAATTCCATGATTTGCTCCTTCCCTCCAGATCTATCCATAATCAAGACCAAAGATCCCGAGTGGTTCTTCTTTTGTCCACAGGACAGGAAGTATCCAAACGGCCACCGCTTGAAGAGAGCTACTGGTGCTGGCTACTGGAAGGCAACGGGTAAGGATCGCAAAATCAAGTCTGGACCTAAATTGATTGGAATGAAGAAGACATTGGTATTCTACAAAGGTCGTGCTCCTAAGGGAAAGAGAACCAATTGGGTAGTCCATGAGTATCGTACCACTCTTAAAGAACTTGATGGCACTAACCCTGGCCAGGTCTCATTTTCTTCTAACTCCTCCTTTTGTTTACCGACCTCATTTCATGATCCACATACAGTTGCTTCAAATCACTTCTCTTTTTCTTTTCCTGTATTCAGAACTGTGTTGGATGCTTTTTTTTTTAGTTAAAGGACTTCTAGAATGGTAGTTAATAGTATTTTAACTTATCTCTACCATAACATTATGAATTTCTTCCACTTTACTATCTGCAGCATCTTATATTTATGTTGAAAATCCCAACTGAGTAATATTTGGATTCAGTATCTGATTCGTAACTTGAGAATAGACTTCGAGTAGTACTCTTTGAGATCTTGTTCTGCACAACTAAGTTTTTTCTTTACACTTGCCAAGTCATAGTGTTCAGTTTTCAGGTGAAGTCTATTTCTTGAATCTTTGACTGTCCTTGTTTCAATTCTAATTAAGATACTGTCTCGGTTGTTGGTTTCAGAGTGCCTTTGTCCTCTGTCGTCTATTTAAAAAGCAGGATGAGAGTATTGAAGGGTGGTCAAATGGCGATGAAGTTGAAGCTGCTATTTCATCCCCTACCACAGCTGAATCATCTCTTGGACCTGGAGATTCCCATTCAGAGCCAATACTTCCTCTAGTTTCTCCATCATTGCAAGGGCAGGCTGAAAGTTCTGATGGAGTGCTATCTGAAACAGTAGAACATACTGATGGTTCACCTGAAATTCATGGTTTTGATTCATATAATGCAGAAGTGAGAGGCTTTCTTTTCCTTTTCTTTTTTAGTATACAGAAATTGTGCATAATCTAAATTGTATCTAAGTCTACTTCTGGTTGCAGATGGATCCTCATCCAGATGAAGAGAGGAAATACTGTGGTTCAGAGAACGAACCACTTGATAGCAAACTATTTTCCCCATTGCGCTCGCAGCTGCAAGCGGAGCTAGGCTCGTCTAGCATATACTATTCCGATTGCAATTACTTGAACTTTGAAGCTAATGCTAATGCAGTGCAGTTACAGAGTGGGACAGAGGAGTCTGATTATATCTATCAGTTTATAGACTCTTTCGTCTTGGATGATTATCTACTTGAAGATCTCCAGCAAGAAGTCATATCCCAAAGTGACTTTCCGAATAATACAGTGGCTAGCTTGGACACCGGATTTTATGGGGCAGTGGCGGCAGAAAATGCTAAAGCAATGGTTAGTGGGACCTTTCCATTTTAAAGACAATCTTACATTTCTACTTGATGGTTTCTGTTTCTGCTTTGAATTAGTTTTTTTTGTACTTACTAATTTCTTGTCTCGAAGCAGGTAATGCCAGACTTTGAAAGCTCGATTATTAGTCTGGAGGATATCGACAGGAAGACTCCTATTATTGATCATATGAAAACTGCACCAACAGAACAAGGTGCTGCTGCCTTCTCTATTCTCACAATAATGTCAACGAGCCTATGACATATCTTGTTAAAATTATCTTGAAAATTAAATGTTTTTGGCAGGTCCATTTTATAATCAATCAGGTAGCCTTCAGGAATCATGCAATCAATTGTCTGCAGTAGGAGGTACGGATGCTGCAACTGGAATTCAGAGAATTAGTCGCCGGCCAAGAAGTCTGCAGCAACCAAATGAGTTTGCTACATTTCAGGGGACTGCACAAAGAAGGCTACGACTGCAAAGCAAACTAATAGCGCCATCCTCATGCTCTAGCAATAGGTGTAGTGAGAGTGGTGGATGGCGGGATGATGACCCCCCTTCAATCTCAAGCAAGGTAAAGTAGCTCATTAAATATGGAACCAATACTATATCGTACTGTAAAATTATAAACGGTTATTGACACGACACGACACACAGGTGGAAAAAGCTTCAGAAAACAAGACTGTTGAAGGTAATTGTGGCAGTGATGGTGGTTCTGATGTTGTGAAACAGCTCCAGATGATGCCTGATGCAGAGTCAGGTATGAGCAGCAGTAGTAAAGCCTCCCAGGAAGCGAGTGGTGGAAAGTCAGTGGCGGCAAACAGCTATAGCTCAAAGATTGACTTCTTAACGGGCAAAAGAAGATTGGCGACGGCACTGCCACCTTCAATCCTTTCATACGTTTCTGTAGTTAGGCTTGTAGTTGTAGTATTCTCCATAATTTTTATTAGCATTTGGAAGTGCTATAACCGTGACCAGCGTGGCTACCTTTTCTCTCCCTTCTCTTAGCCTCCATAGTTATTTTTTTTATGCCCTTCATGGGGGTGGGTGGGGTGGGGGTTACAGTGAGAGAAGTTTTTGAAAATAACAGCAGCTTAGGATTGTGAGGTGTATGTATGTATGTATGTCGTCAATGTCAATATTTAGTTTGGGCCTTATGTATACGTACACGTCCTCGGACTCAGGAGCCCCATGTTTTTGTATAAAAGAAACAGCTTTTTTCTTAACCTTTTATTCTGCTGATGATAATTGCTCTAAGAATTGCCGGCAGTATAACCTTAACCTCAATTGATGGAATCATAATCATCTTATATGTCAACTTAAATTATGATTATGTTGTAAATACAGATTATAGAAGTTATTATTGCAGTGTGAATTTTTTTGTTTGCGGGATTTGAGGATAAGTTACATTGGTTAAGGCATGTCTTCTTGATGAAGAGGTCATAGTTTTTTTTTTTTTTTTTTTTTTTAATATCAGAACAAGATTTGCAATTACATAAATGACTTCAACTTTTGAACAAACCCAACCCAAGGCGAAAGGTTCAAAGGAAGGAAAGAAAATAGCATATTATATAAATTTGGTCTTGCTTGGATGCGAAGGAAAAGTGCATATGTGAAAAGTGCATATGTGAAGCAATAATTTAGTAGAGAGAATCGTAGACGACTTTTTCTTTTCCCTCATTGGAAAGCATTACTTTCTATAATTTATATATATATATGTAATGAACGGCTGATTGTTTGATCTAAATTAGAGTAGGCGAAAGAAATAGTAAGAGAGGTGAAGTTTGTTGAATTTAAATAAAAAAGAGATGGATGAGCATTTGAATTAGTTAGTTGGTTCATTCCATTTACAAGTGTGTATGACCGACTCACTTCCACGTGTTTGCCCTCCTTAATAAGTAAAGGCTTGCGCTCAACTTTAATGGTTGCATTGCATTGAAGAATATTATGTTCATATTAAAATTTGGTGTAGAGAGAGAAAGAGGCGAGGCGAGTCAGCAAGGCATGTGAGAACCACTTTTAACTGATGTAAAGTTGTGCAAACTATGGACTCAGACTCCCACTTTAAATTAGAGATCAAGAAGAGGAGTAATGGGACAATTTCGTTTGTATCCGATGGTTATTAAGAGACAACAACATTGAATGATTAATGTGTCTCCAGTTAGCAGTTACAAAGTTGATCTCCCCTGCTTTCCATCCAATGCCCTTTTCTCCTCTTCCTTCTCCCTCCTCCTCCTTTACACTTTACATTACACTAATTGACTTCTTCTCCAATCCTTGTTGTTTTTATAAACTCTTTACGCTTGGCTTAATTACTCATTCCCAATCTCTCCTTTCTGCTCTGCTCTCTTCTGTTTCGTCTTCTTACAATTACAATTACAATATTAGCAGCTGATATGGGCGAAGAAGCTGTTAAGATGGTGAGTATACGATCTTGTGTTATGAGTCACTTATAAGATTTTTTTATTTATTAATAGTAAGTAATGGTGGAATCAGGAACAGGAACAGCAACAGGAAGAAGCGAAGGTAGAATTAGAAGAGAGGAAATTGGGTTGTCCTGGTTTGGTGTTGTTTGTGGATCTGCATTGCAGTGGTTGTGCAAAGAAGATTGAAAAGTGTGTGATGAGAATTAGAGGTGTTGAAGGGGTTGGGATTGACATGGCCAAAAATGAAGTGAGCATCAAAGGAATAGTAGACGACCCACATGCTGTTTGCGACAAAATCACCAAAAAGACCAACAGGCTTGTCAAACTCTTGTCTTCTTCATTATTGCATAATTTGCATTTGCCTCATCAGCTCAGCCTCAGGGTGGTGGAATTGAACGTGAACATGCACTGCGAGGCCTGTGCTCATCAACTCAAGAAGAAGATACTCAAAATGAGAGGTAATTCATTCATTTTAAACCCTGCTTCAGCCTTCAATTATTGTAAACTAAAATGTAATTAATTTTGCAGGAGTGCAAACAGCATCCACAGAATTCAGCACAGGGAAAGTGATGGTAACAGGAACCATGGATGAGAATAAGCTAGTAGACTACGTGTATAGACGCACCAAAAAGCAAGCCACAATAATAGTTCAACCACAACCACAAGAAAACAAACAAGACCAACCACCACCAGAAGCAGAAGCAGAACCAAAACTAGAAGCAGAAGCAGAAGCAGAAGCAGAAGCAGCAGAGATAAAGAAGACACCGCCCGAACCCCAACAAGGAACAGAGTCAACAACAACAACAGACACAAACAATAACAAGGAAGAACAACAACCAAAACCGGCAGTGGAAGAGGGTGGTGGAGATCAAATTGTGATGATGGAGAATGATGATGATGAAAACATGAAGAGGAATATGATGTACCAATCTTATTATCAGCATCACCCTCTTTACGTCATCCAATCAATTCCTCCGCCTCAGCTATTCAGCGATGAGAATCCCAATGCTTGTTGCATCCTATAAATTCAAAAAATCATAATCACTACTATTCATTTAATTACTATATACGACTCATCTTCAATAATCCTATTCCTTATCATCATTATTACTGCTTAATTTGCTTTACTTTACTGATAAAAAAAAAGACCTTCCACAGCTCCCGATCAGATTATTGTATGCATCGGTTGCTATACCTTTTCAATAGTATTATAATGTATCCCGTCCTTATGTTATGTATGTCCTCTGTAATATACTCATTTTTTTTTTATATATATTTATATCAATCATTCTACTCTAATTGCATCTGCTTGTTCATCTTCTACATATTTAATTCATTTAAAATCGAAATGCTTGATTTTAAGAGTAATTCAGAGCGTAAAGAGAGTGTTCATCAAAATATAAAATTAAAGTTACAAAAGGAATGGAGGGATTATTATTAATTCAAAGCTTTGAGCTCTTGTTAAAGGTATATTTTGGTGAAACAACAGTTTCTCAGAATTAGATTGAGTTACTGTATTGCAACAATGAGTTTGTAACAATTATAGTGTCGTATTCGTTAACTTACATCTAATGACTAATGTTATGAGTAAAATAATAGTACTAAAAGTGTAAAGACTCAAAGAGGTAAAACGCCAAGAAGGAACCAAACTCCAAAGGAGCTCGGCTTCTCTCGGCTCGGCGCGGTAAAGGAGCCGAGCTCCTCGGCATGAAGGCCGACCCTCCTCGTGAGGTCGGCTCATCCGAGAGGGAGAAAAATACCGACCCCTCTTCGGAGTCGACATCAACAGCTGAAGGTCAAACGTCTCCTCAAAGGCCGTTACACGACTTTTGTAACGGCCGGAGTTATGAGAGTCATAAAGATTCTCATAACTGACCATTTAATGGCTCCGGCCATATACAGATTCCTATATAAGAAAAAGAGTGATATCATATTTGGTAAGTTAATGAGAGATTATTCAAATTTCATACCAACTTCCTACTTTCCATATTCAGCTGTAACTCTCTCTCTCTGTTTCTCATTCAAGGACTAACTTGAGTGTTGGAGCCGGTGTGGAAAGCCCCCACCAGTCCTAACTTACCCTCTTACATTTCAGGTTTAAATCAAATCAAGTTTCGTTAATACCATCAACAACCAACAATTACAGTGGTTTGGAATTAGAAGGGGAAGTTGTGAATTATGAGGCAGAGCATGCAATTAGAATGAGGAGTAGAGGATTAGGTGAATAATGTGTTAAAGTTAGGCAGTCCAACCAAAATTAGACAGACTTAGCTAGAAAGAAACAAATCCTCGTCATTTTTTACTTGTGAAGGTATATTTTGGTGAAACAACAGTTTCTCATTTCTTTTTGTGAAGCATGAGTCATTTCATCTTCAATCCAGGTTCAGGGTGTTTGAGGGATAGATGATGATGATTATTGATTTCTTTACATATTCATTTCATTCCAATTAAAGCTGACCACTTTTCCAATCGTGATCCCCAATTCACAATTCCCTTAGCAAAATGGGCTAGCTTTTCCCAATAGTATAAAGCCAAGCAAAGCTAACCCTCTCTTTAATCCATGACTGAATGGATCTGATCTGAATAAAGAAATTGTGTTGATGCATGGAGATGAATCATGCAATATAATGCATCTGTTTTGTGACGTGACCATTACTAATTACATGGGATTCCTTTCGCCAATTATTGTGATTGGGTGTTCCTGAATTATTAGATTTGGAATGGAATATGATATGGATTGGATTGCAGGGATATATTCAGTTAATGTGGATTACAATGAGCAGAAAGTGAGGGTGTGTGGGGCATATGCAACAAATACCAAGTGTTGTTGAGCACTGTGAGAACCAAATTAGCCTGCAACAAGGTTCGGGTTTTAACCACTGTCAGAACAGATCATACTCCTTTGGGTTTCACTGATACATACAACCATGTATCTTTATGCAGAGAGAGTTGAAGTTGAAACACATCACATTAGTGCATGTTGTTTGTGTTTGTAAAGTACAAGTAGAAAAGGGTTTGGTTTGAATTTGAATTAATCTTATCCACACACACTCCTGTTGTTTAATTATTAGTGCACATGCTTGGTTTTGTAACTTCAAAGCTGGGTGGGGACTGTGGGTGTGGGGGGAGAGTGAGATTTGTGGCCAGAAACCACTCCAAACAACCTAGCTAAAACGATGTCAATTGAGGACTTAACAACACACACTCGCCACTCGCCAGTGAAGGGCAAGTGGAGTAGTGGGTTATAAATTTGGCATCATTTTGAGTGCCTGCATGCCTGCCTTATATTTACACATCAGAAAAATGATAAGGGTTTCGATAATGGCAGAGATTTTGGGAATGTACCTGTCTGCTCTCACCAGCCTCACACACCGCTTCCTTCTACCACGCTGGAACTACCTCGCCGCCATCTCCGATTCTACTTTACTCATCCTTTATTTCTAATTCTCTACTTCTACTTCTACTTCTACATACTCTCTCCTTCTCTCATCCTCCTTGCGCCAATCAAAGAACCTTCAAGAACAAATTACGAGTGAAGATGCTTGCTACGCTGCGCCTGCCTTCAACCATTATTTCCTTTCACCAAATCAATGTTTCCCCAGAATTCATCACACAGGGATTCAGACCAAACGTAAATCGGATACAGTATTTTTATAAATGTCTCATTATTTTAAAATTTTCACTTTTAAATTTATTTATCATTATGTGCCCCTATTTTTTTTCTTCATGATTTACGATATTCCAGCAATTTAGCATCATTTTTCTTAATGCTAGAAGAATATGAAAAGTAAATTAACTTAATTTTTTATGAAAAATCTCTACCATCATCGTTGGTCATTTGTGAAAAAAATAGGAAGTCACTAATGAAAATTGGTTGGTCATCATTTAAAGGCTATTATTACTTATCCCAACTTAAATAGGTCCAAATTCGCCACTAATTTTTTTTAATACTCTTATGGATAAAATGGACATATAAAAAAGATCAAATCGAAAACTGGTTCTACCGCACTAAAGCCCACCTTAAGGAGAAATTCATCTTTATCGGTTAACCTATGGCCCAAGCCTAGAGAAGTCCTGTAAAAAGAGTCAGGCTCAAAGATGAGCAGGATCGACCCTAAAGGCCGAAGTTGAGGTTGACCCCCTCAAATATCAAGACCCCAATCAGAGGCCCTAAACCAAATTCTTGTGGGATCAAACGCCCACACGAACAGGGTCGGTTTACCGAAAGCCGACCCATCTAAACAAAGACCCATGTGGGTCCAAAAGTCCACATGACTAGGGTCGACCATACTTAGGTCGACCCAACCAAATGACATCAGATTCGCCTTCCTAGATTAGGTCAAATCTAAGAGGAAAAGAAAAAAACATTGTATCACTATAAATATCACCACACACCAATTATGGTTCTAAACTCCTAAAAATTTGATATTTCTATGTGATGCTGACTTAAGCATAAGAGTCATGTGACAGGCACCACGTCAATGTTTTTTCATTCTTTATTTTGCAGGTCACCTCTTTTTCGCAGTCTACAAAATCTATCGTTTAAGTCACGTGAAGAGGCCAAACGACTCTCTCTGTCCAGATTTTGGCATCAACAAACTTCAAGCACAAACAAATCCATGTCCAAAAGATGGGTCCAAAGCCAACGAGACTCACACAATACAATTGAAAAACTATTTAAATATAAGGATCACCACTCATTTCAAAGGTATTCAAAAGTTAAAGACAACCATACTTCAAAAACATCATTCAATTCTTTAATAAAAGTGAAATTAAAGATTCAACTTTGAGTTAAAAATTCAACCTCGAAAATAAGTGTTCTAACTTCGAATCAAACCTACATCTAAAAGAAATAATTAAAGAAATAATTAAAAGACTGTAGAATAATCTAAAAGAAATAATTATAAGATTGTAGGAGTTAAATTTCACTTCTAAAAATCTCAAAATATTTTTTCCTTCCCTCCTAAGTTTTTTTTGGTTTGAAAAAGAAAAAAAATGGAGATTATTGTTTGAAAAAGAAAAAAATCACTATTTTTTTTTTTTTTTTTTTTTTTTTGCATGTAGATGTATTTTTTAATCTAACAATGAAAATAACAACTCAAGTTTTACAACCTTATCTCATAATGAATTACAACTACCGTCTAAATGTGCGATATAAATTATAATATTAATTTATTGATATAATATACTTTTAATTTTTTAGATTTTAATTTAGTTTCTATTTTGATGTATAAATTTTTAAAATTAACATTTTTAGTCTTTTAAATTTGAATTTAATTTGTATTTGACCATTGAAGTTTCAAAATTAATATTTTTATCTTGAAATTTAAATTTAATTTTTAATTGGTTTATAAAATTTGTAATTAATTTTTAGTTGGTTGTTGAGTTTTTTTTTTTTTTTTACATTAAGGTGGGGGATTCCAACACACATATTTTTTTTTTTTTTTTTTTTGATATTTTTTTCTCTTCTCTTCCTCTTTTCTTCTCTCCTTTGATAGAGCTAACTACCAAGTATTGCTTCTTGATTTTCTATCAAGTCAAATCTGCTCCTGAAAGAAAAGGGGAAGGGAGGAGAGAAATGCAAAAAATAAGTAATATTTTTTTTTTCCAAACTCATTAGGAAAATATATATATATATTAACTAACAAATTATCAGGTCAACTCAACTCAAGAATTAATATAAATTAATTTCAAACTTCATGTCCAATTAGAAATTAAATTAACCTAGACGAACAAACATGTCACTTTTGAAACATAAAGGCCAAATAAAACTTAAATTCAAATTTAAAAAACTAAGGTCTTGTTTGATAATCATTTTGTTTTTAGTTTTTGGTTTTTAAAATTTTAGTCTATAAACCCTACTTCCACCTATAACTTTATTTGTTTTGTTATCTACCTTCTACTAATGTTTTAAAAAATCAAGTCAATTTTAAAAATTAAAAAAAAGTAACTTTCAAAAGATAGTTTTATTTTTGAAATTTGATTAAAAAACTAAATATTTTTCTAAGAAAAGTTAAAGTGATAGTAAAGAAATTAAGAGAAAACAAATAGTTTTTAAAAATAAAAAACTAAAAAGGAAATGGCCTAAAAAGTATTAATTTTAAAAACTCAAAATTTAAATAAATACTAAGTTCAAATTTTAAGGATCAAATATACTTTACACACTATTTATGACATAGAAAAGTTTTTTTTTTTTTACAACATGTTAGGGTAGGAATTGAACCTAAGACCTCATGATCACTAGATACATCATGCAGCTATGCTCTTGTTGGCATAGAAAAGAAATCTTTAACATGCATCAACTATAAAGTGCGAAAAATATATGGATAAAAAAGGACAGTTTCATGGTCTACCTACAACTTGATTCAATAACATGTACATAACTTAACTTGATTCAATAACATGTACATAACTTAATAGTTAAAATGTCAACCTGTTGTTCGTTGGTGTTTTCTTATTCTTTACTTTTGTGTCTTGAGTGTCTGAATTTTCTTTTTGCTCTACTAATATATTATCTTTGCAAAAAAAATATAAAAAAATGTCAATTTGAACATAATTTAACTAGTTAACACATATACCTTTAATCAAGAGGTCAGAAGTTTGGATCTCTTATCTCATATATTGTCGAACTAAATATAAATATAAATACATATATTAATGGCTAAATGTCTAAGACACATACTCATTCCCTTAAGCTTCTCTTAAGTTTACATTCTTGTACTTAAAATAATTACAAATTGGTCATGTCAATAATTTCAAAATGAAGATTTTTTTTTTTAGTACATTGGGAGTGGGGGGATTCGAACCACAGACCTCTTGGTCGTCAACACATACATGTGTCAGCTGAGTCATGCTCGCTTCGCTCAAAATGAAGATTTTAGATCAAACGGTATGATGTTATAGTTAAACACATAAGTAAGATTAATAACATTTACTCTATAGCATAATTTGCCCCAAAATTTTAGTCATAAATTTTATTATTAAATTATTTAAGATATTGTAATAAATGTAGTAATATTTTGTTAAGGTAATTTTGTTTAGAATACTACATCATGTGTGGTGGAACTTGGGAGATCTAACAACAACCTTTTTTTTTTTTTTTTGAAAAGAAATAAAGTAGATGTAACCTAACAACTAGGCTATGATATCCACGTTATAGGGCCGATTTGTAATTTAATAAATAGATGAAGAAATGATAAATTTTGATTTAATTTTAAAAATGTGTATTAAAAATGAAGATCATGACCCTTTTTTTTTTTAAGAGCAAAACTTAATACAAATCAAACAGTAGCTTTCTATCTCAGGAGAAAAATCGTTCAACCACCCAAAATCATCTGCGCTGCACCGAATTGCCTTCCCTAAAGGTAAAGCTGCAACTGTCCTTAAAAGGACGAGAAAACCGCGTACATAAATAAGTAATTAGCATTCTCACTTCCGTCAGATCCTCTCCCAACATAACACGTCCCAAAAAATCAATCACAACTCCCACTCCGCCCGTGCCACTCAAGAAACCAGCATCCACATTCACCTTATAGAAACCCCGCGGCGGGGGGACCTCGCCTGCGCCCGCTCCACTGAGCCCATAACGCCCTTAATCACCCCTCCGATTAGCCTCCCGAAAGGAAGTCAGATAATTCGACACCCAAGACTCAAGATCCGCCAATGACCGTGTCCCAGAATACCGAGTCGATTACGATTATTCCATACCGCCCACCACAAAGACTCAGTTCCTCAAACTCCCGCCAACCCACCTAATCCTGCAAGAACCACATAAGGGAAGCAATATTCCCTTTAGTGGAGAAAATCAATAAATAGCCAAACTTGGAGGCCGCCAACACCCCACGCATGAACTTGCAATGCCAGACACACATGAAGGCTAGACTCCCCCCTCTTCTCATATAGAGCACATACATTGACCGTATCGATCCCACGACGACCCATGTTGTCTAGAGTGGGAAGTCTATCGAGGCAGAGACGCCAGAGGAAAATTCGGACCTTATTGGGAATACCCATCTTCCACATCCCTTTCCACCACCTCGTCACCGCCTCAACATAAGATGTAGAGGGTTCCGGCTGAAGTACCAGCGACTGCGCTAAACGGTAACCACTCTTCACCGTAAACACTCCAGACTCTTCCCAATGCCATATAGCCTAGTCCCCTGTATCTCGTCGGTCAGTCAAAATCGTCAAAATCGCACGAACGTCCTCTGGATTGAAATGATGCCATAGTTTGGCCTCATACCAGACCTCGAAAGCGTATAACAAAAATATATATATCGAACCCATGGACACGTGGAGTGGTAGATAAAAATGTCCGAGATGTGGACAAATATTTAATAATAGGGATAGAATGAAGTGATGGACATAGTAAAATTGTGAAAAAAATATAGATTTATGAAAATAGGGGTAGAGATTAGGAATATTTTAAAAGGGAAATAAAGAAAGCAGCGTGGAATTTGGTTGTAGGGAGGGAGAGTTGGATGATAATAATAAAACTAAAGCCTACTTTTGGTTTTCTATTTTCCTTTCCTCAGAAGGTGGAAGACGAGGCGACTGTGCCACCATCTCCTGCTCCGCTCCGCTCCGTTCCGCTTCACTATTCTGGTTCTTCTTCTTTTCCATTTTCCTAATTTCCTACTTATTTTTTCCTTCAATTTTCGTTCTATAATTTTCTTTTATGTATACATATAATTAACACAATCCTCTACCTTTGTGATTTATACCCTTCTTTTCTAATTCTGCGTATGCAGGAGTCTTGAATGTGTCCCTTAATGGATTGATGTTCTTATTCTATTCTCTTTTGATTGATTTTGTCTCAAAAGTCGGCGATTTCATCGATTAGCTCGGTCGTCTCCTACAATATGAACACGGGTTTTGACTCTGTTGGTGTTGGTGTTGGTAATGGAGGATCTTCATCATCTTTCTCCAATTTATCAGCTTTGGCTCCGCCCTTTACTATTGATCGTTCTGTTACTAAACCTTTTTCAAGCCCGCTTGTGGATATGACTGACCCTTCATTTGGGGTTGGGGTTCCCTCGAATTGGGTCCCTTCCACCTCCAAAACCACCTCAGGCCTCGACTTCTTTTCCAGTTCTACCTCTGAATTTGATTGGTTACCTTTCTCTACTGGGTCTGGGTCTAGATACCCCTGCATCATGGACCCTTCTGATAACCATAGTCCTCTTTTGGGTCGTCTTACAATGTCTTCAACTGACCCTTCCTTATACGAGGATTCCTCTGACGGACTAACAACTTCTATTATTGGCAAAGGCAAAGCAAAACCCTACTATCCTTCTTCTTATGCCTCAGCTTCATGTAACAAAGCTCAACCAACTTATGATTGGCTATCCAACTCCCATGTTCCTGCTGCTACCTTCTCTCGTGGATCTTCAGCCTCTGAGAGATCAGTTGAAGAGGCTTCACATTCTATTGATATGCTTGATCTCAATAACTGCAACGAGTTTGTAAGAGAATATCCAAATGAGGAATTGTCATTGGAGCAGGTTAACAATTTTAGAATATCTACCATGGATGCTCATTCTGCATTTCCAGGATGTCACCCTAAGACTAAGACAACACCACCTTCAAATCCAGCTTCAACTTCTCACAACTCCCAATTTCTGAAAAAGTCTCCATATCAGGAAATCTTGAGAGACCAAGATGCTAGACTGAGTGTCACTACATCAATTGTCAATTCTCCCGCTACTTTTTCCATCAGACCACCTGTTGTCAGCACTGATTCTTTTGTCTGGAACATCGGTCCATGTCACATTTCAGATTATGGCTATGATTCCTTGGAAGCAGAACAAGGTGGCAACCACCTTTCAAATCTAAAGGAGTTTCTTCCAGTTAATTCTGAGAGCAAGGAATTCTTCAGTACAGAGAACCATGTCACATGTATAGATAAAAACGATCCTGTAATTACTGAGTCCCCATCAACCAAAATTCATGACTTGCGAAACAATATACATTCCGCCAAGGATTCACCAGATCGTAGATTGATGGCCGGAATGGGACTTCGTATTCCTGATGCCAGTCCCCATTTTAGTTTGGACCTTAAAACAATTGAAACTGCCAGAGCAATTGAGAGTTCCTCTGAAAGTTTTGATCAGTACAACCTTGCAGCAGTAGACTCACCTTGTTGGAAAGGAGCTCCAATTAGTCGTATATCTCCTTTTCAAGCTTTTGAGATTGTTACTCCCAGTCGTGTGAAGACAGTGGAAGTTTGCAACAGTGTCAATCTCTCATTGACTCAAGTACCCCCTTCTACTGCCGAGGATACTGTGAAAGTCTTCGTTCATGAACCAAATGAAAGCACCATAGGCAGCAGTCTGGAAAAAGGTGCAACAGTTTCTCCAAAGATACCTTCAGTTGTTTGTTCCTCCTTGCCTCCAGCACAGAAAACTAGTGATTATGTGAAAGCAGGAGAATTTTATTCAAAAATGGGCGGCTTCCATCCAGCTATCGGTAGCATCCATGAACCAGTAGAAGATGGTGGTGACTCCTATTCTTCCTGTTCCATGCCACAAAATAAATATAAGCATGATTTAATGTCTGGAAAAAGGATTGCACCTACAAGTTGCATGGAAAAGCATGCAGAGGCCAGATTAAATAGTGACAACTCCTCTGAAAATGGTTTGAATCATTTGTCATTTTATGCGGCAGAACACGTCCATAATTTGCCTTCCGAGCTTGTAAAGGCATTTCGTGGAGAATCAATCTCAAAAATTGATATCCGGATTCTGGTTAATACATTGCATAGTCTATCAGAATTGCTCCTTGCATATTGTTCAAATGGTTTGGATGCATTACACCAAAAAGAGGTCAAGTCCCTTGAGACTGTGATGAATAACCTTGATGTGTGTATAAATAGCGTTGGATCACAAGGTTCTCTCTCACCTGAGCAAAGGACTTCACACAACCTTCAGCAGTTTCATCCGCTTCATTCGGTATGTTATGTCTACTCTTTCTTCTCCTTGAAGTTCAGGATTTTAAAAACCCCGCTGATGAAAATTCAAGTACCAGTTATAATCTTCTTCCCTTCCTTTCTCTCTTTTTTACCCCTTTCAACTCAAATATGATTTGAGTTTAAACTCATAATGCTGATGACACACGATCATTGTGCACACACTTTCACACGCACATGGATGTATGTCATCGAGATGTAGAGCCCTAAACTTTGAAAGGTTTTGGTACAAAACTTTGGTAAATTGATGGAGATAAGCTGGTTTTTCCTTTTTCTGTTTAAGTAAGAATGCAGACATATTGCAGAATGCTTGGACAATTTAACATCCCATATATGTTAATGTTATTATTAATTTTTTTTTTATGAGAAACCAAGCTTTCATCGAAAAAAAATGAAAGTATATAAATAGCCCCACAATAGAGGATTTCCAAAACTAACTAAGAAACGGACTCGAGTCCAAAAGAACCTTCCATAAAAGTTCCTTCCAAAAGGAACTAAAAAAAAACCTTCCAAAAGTTTTGTAATCTTTTGCTTGACCTTTGAAGGATATTACTCTCTCCCTGCTGATACTAGAGGAAAGAAATAGTTTGGTTTGGGGTTTTTCTTGTTACCGTGGAGTCCTCATCCAAACTTCATGTTATCATTTTATTTTAATAAGTTTTTGATTCTTATGAGACAGGTGTGGTGGCAGAAGTTCAAAAAAAGTGAGAATGCTATGGCAGTTTGAGATTCAGAATTTTTAGTTATCACTTGCTGTTAGATTTCCTTAATTTTCCATTTTAATATAGCATTTAGAAATTCCTTAGTTTGATAATTACATTTATGCTTCTACTTTTTCCCTTTCTTTCTTCATTATCCATTACAACCTATCAACCTCTGGGATATACCCTTCCCCCCTCTTTGTTTTATCTCTTATTTATTCAGAGAGCTATTTCGTTAGAGTTTGTCTATCACCTTTAAGAATGCTTAGAAGTTCTCACTGCATTGTGGCAATGCAAATTATAATTTCTGTGATTACGTAATATACTTGTTCATCAGCATTTCCAGAATGTGGGAGTGCACAAGTCCCCGTCCCAGATGACAAAGATTGAAGGTGAAAATTTGGAGTGTCTATCAAATGATCGAAATGGTGTTGAGGAAACGAATCAATGCATATTGTCTGTCAAGAAAGACAACGAAGCTGTTGACTTGCTTTATCTTAGGAATGGGATTGACTTGATGAAAGAAGATAGCATGACCAAGGTATCTATACTATTAGGATAAGAAACCACATTTTTTATTTTTGTCATCTGTTGAGTGGAAGGCATGCTGTAAGAGTCCTAGCTAGGGGTATGGGTAATATTAGTATGTTATTAGTAAAGGGTATAGTAGTAATTAGTAAGGGTTGTCTTGGTTATAAATAGAGGGTGTTAGGGGCCTTGGAAGGTAGGAATCATTTTGGTGGTTAGTCCTACTAATTACTACTATACCCTTTACTAATAACATACTAATATTACCCATACCCCTAGCTAGGACTCTTACACATGCTAAGATAAATTGTCTACTGGGAAAATATAAAGCATGGTATCAACTTATATCGTTATCATTTTTTTAGGCTCTTAAGAAGGTCATGAGTGAGAATTTTCATGATGACGAAGAACATCCTCAAGCTCTCTTGTACAAGAATCTATGGCTTGAGGCAGAAGCTGCATTATGTGCCACCAATTTAAGCGCTCGTTTTAATAGTGCGAAGTCAAAAATGGAGAAACATGAATCACCAAAAGTGAGAGGTAAGTTTTGATGTTAGAACTTTTCCCATATTGTATTTACTTTGCCATGTAGAATCAATGTACTCCTTAGATTTATTTATTTATGGGATAATTTTTATGCTTTAGAACATGCCAAAAATCGTGATGAACTACTCGTTTCTGATGTAACTCCTGGTTCAAACACCATTGCGAAATTGGCATCTAAGACTAAAGATGGTTCAACCTCATTTGTTTCCGTCCAGACTTCCCCTGCCGTGAGTGTCAGTAGTCATGCAGCAGATGATGTGATTACTAGATTCCATATTCTCAAATGCCGAGAGGATGAAGCAAAGCATGGGGATGCCGAAAATTCAGGAACACTATCTGATTTTGAGGTTTCGGTCAAAGAAGACATGGTTGAGAAATCAGCACTCGACGACAAGAAACAAACTGCAGTCACCTTTATCAAAGACATGGACTCTTCCTTCCCTACCTCGAAAGTCAAGGGGAATGACTCTGGGCCTGCTCTTCCATTCACTTCCACCTCCTTGACCAGGAGCAGCCATATAGATGATGTCATGTCTAGATTTCAAGTTCTGAAATCTCGAGATGAGCGCATAAGTTCTTTGAATGCGGGAAAGGTGCAGAAAATTACAAGCTCCCATTACAGTGAGATTGACATGTCGGCACCTAAAGGCGATACTGTACATAGCCCGGGTATCTCAACAATACATCACCTCATTGCAGATAACAAAAATGAAGTTGATAATTTAGATGCTTTTGTACTGGCGAGACTAGATGTCCTTAGGAGTCGTGGAAGCAACATAAGCTCAACACCGGCTGCTGGAGAAGGATTACAATTACAGGAAGCAAAACACAAGAGAGAGCATTGGCCAATTGTTGAAAGCAAAGTAAAAAAAGGAGGAGGTTTGGGTGTTGAAATGGAACCTTTCTTGGTGCGGTTTGAAGCTGGGAAGGAAAGTAGAAGCCATGTTGAGAGCAAGCTTGCTGCTGCTGGTTGTTCTGATGGGTCCTCATCAGACTGGGAACATGTTCTCTGGAGCGAGTGAATGTTGTTGTGTATATAGACTTTTAATGAACCTTGTGTGTTAATTTAGATGCCATGATACGTTTTGATTTTTGTTGAATGAACTTGTGTCAAGTGTGAAATACTGTTGTGTCGATCATAATAGATATCCTTTTTTGTAATTTGGTGTCGTTAGATGCTTCTGTGCGTTAAAAAGGGATGTTTGGTGCAACCAGAAAGAACATAAGAATCTTGAATGAATTAGGATGGAAATGATGTGCCAGTTCGAACATTATGAATAAAAAATTATACATTTGAGGCATCTGCTCCTTGCCTAGTACAACAAGGCTACAAAAATGGGATTGTTTAGACTTAGGAAATTTATTGTGAATAAAAATGTACAAGAAGTGGGGAGGGTGGAAATACAAAATGAAAAGCTCTAATATAATCTAATCTAATGCAGAAGTGTAGGAGGCGTGGTGTTGGTGTTGGAGTTGGTGTTGAATTGCCTTTTCAGTTTCCAAACTAGATCAGTATGTGAAGCATGACAGTGTGTCGTCCAGTGGTCGCATGGAGCTTTGGCATCACACACGTAACAGTAGCACTGGACATGATCAAGTAATGAAACCCAAATGAAAGAAATCCAAAATCCAAATCCAAATGAAGAGAATAAATATGAAGATTCGTTACCAAGTGACAGTGAGTCTGGTGAGGGGTTGTCTGGAAGGGAAATTTGAGACACAAATACCTGGCGTGCGGATAGTCTCTACAGGCAACCTAGGAAGAAAGAAAGAAAGAAGGTGTTTTTACCAATGGAAATGGAAAAAAGAAAAAGAGAAAGAAAGTGTTTTAGTAGTTTTACCTGACCCTTTTCAGCCAGAAGAGAGATTTCAGAGTCGGCGAGATGATCTTCCTTAGAAATGGAGGAGAGGGTGGTTAGATTGATCGGGGAATGAAATGGGTCAAAATCCAAAAGGTAACAGTCCTCGTTCTCGTCGAAGCGCTCCAAATCAACAATCTTTTTAAGGCAGAAAATAGGTCGGAGAGGCGTGTCTGCGTCTGTATCATCTATATCTACTGTGACTTTGTCTTCGTCTTTTGCTTTTGGTGACATCGATTCTCCCTTGATCTTTGAATTCAAACGTTTCCGCTTCATCTTCTCTCGAACTCGTGGAGGTTGATCCTGGTTTCGTTTTATAAAGGGTTGGGTTGGGTTGGTTGGTTGGTTGGTTCTTCACTCACTCACAGTCACTTCTCACTTGGGAGGGAAGGGAAAGGATGGGATCCATTTTAAATTTTAAATTTTCAAACAAGTTTCTGTTACTAATTACTATTATATTAGACCTAGTTTCTTATGGGCCTCTACCCCTAAGCCCAAACCTCAACAACACGGCCTTTAAACTTCCATATTCGCCTTTTCTTTCCCCAAATCCCAACCTCTCACTTTTGACCTACTTCTTCTCGGGGTTTTTTTTTTTTGTCGTAAATAAAAAATATTATAAATGTAGGATTTAGGATTTTGAAACTAATTGCAAAAATAGGAACACGATCTTTTTTTTTTATACAAGCACTGGGATTCTATGATTAAAATATTCGTGATCAGAATATCTTAATATTTATCACTTTTAAAGTTCATTCTAAGCCTTAACGTATGTTTACAAATTATACTTTTTATAGACTTTGTTAAGGAAATTTTGAAATATAGATCTTTTTTTTCTTGATTGTAATACAGGCCAAGACTGCAACTAGGACCCATAAGATTTTGTTTGTTTTTTTTTGTTGCACAGGCTAAAAATGATATGTGTAAAAAGAGGGTTGATAAATAAAAGCCCAAATATACTGTTTTTGGCAATAACCCCTTATTCCATCAAACCACTTTTACTTTTTACTTTCTTTTTGCCTAAAAAATTATAGGGATAAGTATATAAATAACCTTCCATTTACTATGATTTTTTTATTTATATCCAAAGATCCTATTTTTTTCTTCACAAACGGTCAACTACATTTAAGGTTTTTCATAAAATTTAAAGTTCAATTAGTTTTAAGTTTTCATATCCCTCTAACATTTTAACAAAATAAAATAAAGTAAAACAAACTCATTTGGGAAAAAAAATGAAATCATAAAACTCACATTAATCACGCTCCTCTCCCCTCCTCATTAAAATTATCTCCAAATATATTTATATATACGGCGAGTATATATAAAAATACATATATTTTCCTAAGTAAAAATATATATTATCTTAAGTGGGTGTTTGAGGCATCAACTTCGAGTTATGTAGACTGAGTTATTATAACCAGTCTACGTTTGACTCACTAATTATTTAAGTCCAAGGTACATAAAGTAACTACACTGACTTCCAATAATATTTACTATTCACAAATTATTATAACCCACAAACCATTATATAACCATATGTATTTTTCTTCACTTTTTTCATACCTCCACCTCATAAAATAAGTTTCGAGATCCCCGGAAAAGAATCGTAATCTTCCAAAATTTTTATGAAAAAGTGGTGTGAATTTTGTGATATAACCCCTTTGGGAAGAAATTTCCGCGACCTTCCGCGGAGCACTATATACATCTGAAATTTCAGTCAAAAGATTTCGTCCCTTTTTTCATACCACCACCTTTGCAACTAAGTTTCGAGACCCCCGGAAAAGTATTGCAACCTTCCCAATTTTCTATGAAAAAGTGGTGTGAATTTTGTGCTCATTTGGGAAGGAAGTCCCGTGACCTTCCTTGGAGCGTTATAGACATTCGAAATTTCAGTTAAAACTTTTCGTCACTTTTTTCAAACCTCCACCTTAGAAAATAAGTTTCGAGATCCCCGGAAAAGAATCATAATCATCCAAAATTTCTATGAAAAATTAGTGTGAATTTTGAGATATAACCCCATTGGGAAGGAATATCCGCGACTTTCTGCAGAATATTATATACATTCGAAATTTCTATTAAAAAAATTCATCACTTTTTTCATACCTCCACCTCAGAAAATAAATTTCGAGATCCCCGGAGCACTATATACATATGAAATTTCAGTCAAAACACTTCGTTCATTTTTTTTATATCTCCACCTTTGAAAATAAATTTCGAGATCCCCAGAAAAAAATCGTAATCATCCAAAATTTCTATGAAAAAGTGGTGTGAATTTTGTGATATAACCCATTTGGCTAGAAATTTTCGCGACCTTCAGCGGGGCATTATATATGTAGACATCGTATTTTGTTCGGCCTTGTTTATCATTATTTTTAGGTTTTCCTAGTTTTAGGGTTTTCCTTGTGTTTCGCTAGGGATTGTTAAAATCATTTAATCTCCTACTTCCCTATTTTTCTTGTTATTTTTGAGATTTTGGGAAAAACGCACAAAAGAATTTCTCGACTTTTCAAAAAACATTTTGTTTTAAGGGTTTAGTTTTATAGTTTCAATTCAGGGTTTTAAATTTATGGTGATTTGGGGTTTCAATTCAGCGTTTTAAATTTAAGAAGATTTGAGGTTTAATTCAGGATTCTAAATTTAAGGAGATTTAGGGTTTCAATTTGGGGTTTGAGTTTTTAGGTTTTAGATTTTAGGGTTGTTTTAAATTTAAGGTGATTTGAGGTTTCAATTCAGTGTTTTAAATTCAAGGAGATTTGAGGTTTCAATTCATGGTTTTAAATTTGAGGTTTCAATTCACGGTTTTAAATTTAAGGAGATTTGAGATTTCAATTCAGGGTTTTAAATTTAAGAAGATTTGTGGTTTCAATTCAGGGTTTCAATTTAAGGAGATTTGGGGTTTCAAGTTAGAGTTTGAGTTTTTAGGTTTAGATTTTAGGGTTTAAAATTAAAACTTTCAAATTGATTTCTTCCGAATTAAGATTTTTCAAGATAAATTAGGATTTTTCAAAATAAATTTTAAAAGACATTTAATTTTAGAACTCGATTTTAAGATTTTAATTGGGTCAGGATGAATTCAATTTGTTTAAAAGAAAGTTCCAAAAATATTTATTTTTAGAATTCGATTTTATATTTTAATTGGGTCACGATGAATTCAATTTGTTTTTAAAATTAAATTTTACAAATAGATTTGTTTAAGAGATAAATTTCCAAAAAAATATTTAATTTTAGAATTCGATTTTTTGCCTGCAAATACCCCTCCACATGTAATTCTATGTTACTCTTGATTTGTTTTGCTTTTTGAGTTTTTTAGATGGTTATCTTAAAAAAAAAATGTAATTTGTTCTTATAATCCTACAAAAATTTAAATGCCAGTATAGGTGAAAGATTCCTCCAACTTGGATATATTTCGTTTTTGTTTCCTGTTTGAAATACTAGGATGGAATAAGGATCTTTCCCTTATTTGAGGATTAGTTTAACTCCTAATTATTTTATTTTATTTTTTCCTTCTAATGCCATTATATGCTATCTTCAAGTTTTAATCTTCTATTGAATTTGAATTTTAAAAGCTTCTAAACGTTTTTTTTCCTTCTTTAAAATCTTTTATTGCCCAAACGTCTTTTAAATAAATTGCTTTTCAAATGTCTTTACTTTTAAGTGGAGGTTTCCATATTTTAATTGAATTAACCTTTGTTTAGAATGACTTTAACTATTATTTAAGTTTGTTTTTTTCAAAAGAATCACATTCGATTATAAAATAAGTTTTAAATTTAATCTAAAAAAACTGATTTTCTTAAATGATTTTTAAAACCTTTGTTTTATTGTATAATCCCATAATGAGATTAATGCGATAAATGACAACATTGATGGGTAATTTCACTCAAGTCCTTATTTTATCATAAAATCAAGGCATGAGACATTTATTTTAAGTTTAACTATGTTTATCTATTTTGTTTATTTTATATTAAGGACCTTTAAGATTAGATGGATATTTAGGATAAAATGTTTTGGCTATCATTTTTTTAACGGGATGTTGTAGGGTGCTAGTACCTTCCCTACACTCAAACGACCCACAAACCTTATTTTTGATTTCGTAGACCACTTTTAGGTGACCAATCACACCCAAAAAATGATTGGTGGCGACTCCTTTTTGTTTTTATTTCTTATAAAAAAACCCCGTTTAACGGAGGAACGTCGGCCGCTCCGCGTCGAAAAAACGTTGCGACAATATACATATGAAATTTCAGCCAAAACATTTCGTTACTTTTTTCATACCTCCACCTTTGAAAATAAGTTTCGAGATCCCAAGAAAAGAATCATAATCATACAAAATTTCCACGAAAAATTGGTGTGAATTTTGTGATAGAACCCCTCTAGGATGGAATTTCCGCGAACTTCGCGGAACACTATAAACATCAGAAATTTCAGTTAAAACTTTTCGTCACATTTTTCATACCTCCACTTTAGAAAATAAGTTTTGAGATCCTAAAAAAACAATCGTAATAAAAAAAAAATTCTACGAAAAAATGGTGTTAATTTTTTGATATAACCCCATTGGGACGAAAATTTTCGCGATCTTCCGCAGAGCACTATACACATCTAAAATTTCAGTTAAAAATTTTCGTCTGTTCTTTCATTCCTCCACCCTTAGAAAATAAGTTTCGATATACCCGGAAAAAGAATCATAATCATCCAAAAATTCTCTGGAAAAGTGGTTTGAATTTTGTGATATAACCCCTTTGGGAAAGAATTGACGAGACCATCCGCGGAGCACTATATACATCTGAAATTTCAGTCAAAACATTTTCTCACTTTTTTCAAACCTCCACCTTTGAAAATAAGTTTCGAGATCCCCGAAAAAGAATCGTAATCATCCAAAATTTCTATGAAAAAGTGGTGTGAATTTTATGATATAACCTCTTTGGGAAGAAATTTTCGCGACCTTCCGCGGTGCACTATATACATCTGAAATTTCAGTCAAAATATTTCGTCACTTTTTTCATACCTCTACCTTGGAAAATAAATTTCGAGATCCCCGGAAAAGAATAGTAATCATCCAAAATTTCTAAGAAAAAGTGGTGTGAATTTTTTGATATAACCCCTTTGGGAAAGAATTTTCGCGACCTTCGCAGACCACTATATACATCTGAAATTTCAGTCAAAACATTTCCTTACTTTTTTATACCTCCACCTTTGAAAATAAGTTTCGAGATCCCCGAAAAAAAATCGTAATCTTCCAAATTTTTTATGAAAAAGTGGTCTGGAATTTGTGATATAACTTTTTTGGAAAGAAATTTCCGCGACCTTCCGCCGAACATTATATACATTCGAAATTTCAGTTAAAACTTTTCGTCACTTTTTTCATACCTCCACCTTAGAAAATAAGTTTCGAGATCCTCAGAAAAGAATCGTAATCATCCCAAATTTCTATGAAAAAGTGGTGTGAATTTTATCATATAACCCATTTTGAAAGGAATTTTTGCGACCTTCCGCGGTGAACTTACATCTGAAATTTCAGTCAAAACATTTTGTCACTTTCTTCATACCTCCACCTTGGAAAATAAGTTTCGAGATCCCCAGAAAATAATCGTAATCATCCAAAATTTGTATGAAAAAATGGTGTGAATTTTGTGATATAACCCATTAGGGAAGGAATTTCCGCGACCCCCCGCAAACCACTATATACATCTGAAATTTCAATCCAAACATTTCCTCACTTTTTTCATACCTCCACCTTTGAAAATAAGTTTCGAGATCCCCGGAAAAGAATCGTAATCTTCCAAAATTTCTATGAAAAAATGGTCTGAATTTTGTGTTATAACTTCTTTGGGAAGGAATTTTTGCAACCTTCCGCGGAACATTATATACATATGAAATGTCAGTTAAATTTTTTCGTCACTTTTTTCAGACCTCAAACTTTGAAAATAAGTTTCGAGATCCCCAGAAAAGAATCGTAATCATAAAAAATTTCTACGAAAATTTGGTGTGAATTTTGTGTAATAACCCCTTTGGGATGGAATTTCCGCGACCTTCCGCGGAGCACTATATACATCTAAAATTTAAGTTAAAACTTTTCGTCACTTTTTTCATACCTCCACCTTAGAAAATAGGTTTTGAGATCCGTGGAAAAGAATCTAAATCATCAAAAAATTATACAAAAAATTGGTGTGAATTTTGTGATATAACCCCATTGGGAAGGAATTTCCGCGGTGCACTATATACATATGAAATTTCAGTTAAAACTTTTCGTCCCTTCTTTCATACCTCCACCCTTAAAAATAAGTTTCTAGATCCCCGGAAAAGAATCGTAATCTTCCAAAATTTCTATGAAAAAGTGGTGTGAGTTTTGTGATATAACCCCATTGGGAAGGAATTTCTTCAGAGCATTATATATATCTGATATTTCAGTTAAAACCTTTCGTCACTTTTTTCATACTTCCACCTTTAAAAATTAGTTTCTAGATCCCCGGAAATGAATCGCAATCTTTCAAAATTTCTATGAAAAGTGGTGTGAATTTTGTGATATAACTCATTTGGGAAGGAATTTTTGTGACCTTCCTCCGAGCGTTATAGACATTCGAAATTTTCAGTTAAAACTTTTCGTCACTTTTTTCAAACATCCACTTTAGAAAATAAGTTTCGAGATCCCCGAAAAGAATCGTAATCATCCAAAGTATCTATGAAAAATTAGTGTGAATTTTGAGATATAACCCCATTGAGAAGGAATATCCGCGACTTTCTGCAGAATATTATATACATTCGAAATTTCTATTAAAAAATTTCATCACTTTTTTCATACCACCACCTCAGAAAATAAGTTTCGAGATCCTCGGAAAAGTGTCGTAATCATCCAAACTTTCTATGAAAAAGTGGTATGAATTTTGTGATATAACCCCTTTGGAAAGAAATTTTCGCAATCTTCCGCAGAGCACTATATACATCTGAAATTTCAGTCAAAACATTTCGTCCGTTTTTTTATATCTCCACCTTTGAAAATAAATTTCGAGATCCCCAGAAAAAAAATCCAAATCATTCAAAATTTCTATGAAAAAGTGGTGTGAATTTTGTGATATAACCCCTTTGGCTAAAAATTTTTGCGACCTTCAGCGGGACACTATATACATATGAAATTTTAGCTAAAACATTTCGTCACTTTTTTCATACCTCCACCTTTGAAAATAAGTTTCGAGATCTCAAGAAAAGAATCGTAATCATACAAAATTTCCACGAAAAATTGGTGTGAATTTTGTGATATTCTAATGGAATTTTCGCGAACTTCCGCTGAACACTATAAACATCTGAAATTTCAGTTAAAACTTTTCGTCACTTTTTTCATACCTCCACCTTAGAAAATAAGTTTCGAGATCCCCAGAAAAGAATCGCAATCATAAAAAATTTCTACGAAAAAATGGTGTGAAGTTTTTGATATAACCCCATTGGGACAAAAAAATTCGCGATCTTCCGCAGAGCACTATACACATCTAAAATTTCAGTTAAATTTTTTTTGTCCGTTCTTTCATACCTCCACCCTGAGAAAATAAGTTTCAATATCCCCGGAAAAAGAATCCTAATCATCCAAAAATTCTCTGGAAAAGTGGTTTGAATTTTGTGTTATAACCCCTTTGGGAAAGAATTGACGGGACCATCCGCGGAGCACTATATACATCTGAAATTTCAGTCAAAATATTTTCTCACTTTTTTAAAACCTCCACCTTTGAAAATAAGTTTCGAGATCCCCGGAAAAGAATCGTAATCATCCAAAATTTCTATGAAAAAGTGGTATGAATTTTATGATATAACCCCTTTGGGAATGAATTTCCGCGACCTTCCGCGGTACACTATATACATCTGAAATTTCAGTCAAAATATTTCGTCACTTTTTTCATACCTCCACCTTGAAAAATAAGTTTCGAGATCCCTAGAAAAGAATAGTAATCATCCAAAATTTCTAAGAAAAAGTGGTGTGAGTTTTGTGATATAACCTCTTTGGGAAGGAATTTTCGCGACCTTCGCATACCACTATATACATCTGAAATTTCAGTCAAAACATTTCCTTACTTTTTTCATACCTCCAACTTTGAAAATAAGTTTCGAGATCCCCGGAAAAAAATCGTAATCTTCCAAAATTTCTATGTAAAAGTGGTCTGAAATTTGTGATATAACTTTTTTGGGAAGAAATTTCCGCGACCTTCCGCCGAACATTATATACATTCGAAATTTCAGTTAAAACTTTTCGTCACTTTTTTCATACCTCCACCTTAGAAAATAAGTTTCGAGATCCCCAGAAAAGAATCGTAATCACCCAAATTTCTATGAAAAAGTGGTGTGAATTTTATGATATAACCCATTTGGGAAGGAATTTCCGCGACCTTCCGCGATGAACTTACATCTGAAATTTCAGTCAAAACATTTTGTCACTTTCTTCATACCTCCACCTTGGAAAATAAGTTTCGAGATGCCCAGAAAAGAATCGTAATCATAAAAAATTTCTATGAAAAAATAGTGTGAATTTTGTGATATAACCCATTTGGGAAGGAATTTCCGCGACATCCCGCAGACCACTATATTCATCTGAAATTCCAGTCCAAACATTTCCTCACTTTTTTCATACCTCCACCTTTGAAAATAAGTTTCGAGATCCCCGGAAAAGAATCGTAATCTTCCGAAATTTCTATGAAAAAATGGTCTGAATTTTGTGTTATAACTTCTTTGGGAAGAAATTTCCGCGACCTTCCGCGGAACATTATATAAATCTGAAATGTCAGTTAAAATGTTTCGTCACTTTTTTAAGACCTCAAACTTTGAAAATAAGTTTCGAGATGCCCATAAAAGAATCGTAATCATAAAAAATTTCTATGAAAAAATGGTGTGAATTTTGTGATATAACCCATTTTGGGAAGGAATTTCCGCGACATCCCGCAGACCACTATATACATCTGAAATTTCAGTCCAAACATTTCCTCACTTTTTACATATCTCCACCTTTGAAAATAAGTTTCGAGATCCCCGGAAAAGAATCGTAATCTTCCAAAATTTCTATGAAAAAATGATCTAAATTTTGTGTAATAACTTCTTTGGGAAGGAATTTCCGCGACCTTCCGCGGAGCACTATATGCATCTAAAATTTAAGTTAAAACTTTTCGTCACTTTTTTCATACCCCCACCTTAGAAAATAGGTTTCGAGATCCCCAGAAAAGAATCTAAATCATAAAAAATTTATACGAAAAATTGGTGTGAATTTTGTGATATAACCCGGGAAGGAATTTCGGCGGAGCGCTATATACATATGAAATTTCAGTTAAAACTTTTCGTCTCTTCTTTCATACCTCCACCTTTGAAAATAAGTTTCTAGATCCCCGAAAAAGAATCGTAATCTTCCAAAATTTCTATGAAAAAGTTGTGTGAATTTTGTGATATAACCCCATTGGGAAGGAATTTCTGCAGAGCACTATATACATATGATATTTGAGTTAAAACATTTCGTCACTTTTTTCATACTTCCACCTTTAAAAATTAGTTTCGAGATCCCCGGAAATGAATCGCAATCTTTCAAAATTTCTATCAAAAGTGGGGTGAATTTTGTGATATAACTCATTTGGGAAGGAATTTCCGTGACCTTCCTCGGAGCGTTATAGACATTCGAAATTTTCAGTTAAAACTTTTCGTTACTTTTTTCAAACCTCCACCTTAGAAAATAATTTCGAGATCCCTGAAAAGAATCGTAATCATCCAAAATATCTATGAAAAATTAGTGTGAATTTTGAGATATAACCCCATTGGGAAGGAATATCCGCGACTTTCTGCAGAATATTATTTACATTCGAAATTTTTATTAAAAAATTTCATCACTTTTTTCATACCATCACCTCAGAAAATAAGTTTCGAGATCCCAAAAAAGTGTCGTAATCATCCAAAATTTCTATGAAAAAATGGTATGAATTTTGTGATATAACCCCTTTGATAAGAAATTTTCGCGATCTTCCGCGGAGCACTATATACATCTGAAATTTCAGTCAAAACATTTCGTCTATTTTTTTACATCTCCACCTTTGAAAATAAATTTCGAGATCCCCAGAAAAAAAACGTAATCATCCAAAATTTCTATGAAAAAATGGTGTGAATTTTGTGATATAACCCCTTTGGCTATAAATTTTTGCGACCTTCAGCAGGACACTATATACATACGAAATCTCAGCCAAAACATTTCGTCAACTTTTTTCATACCTCCACCTTCGAAAATAAGTTTCGAGATCCCAAGAAAAGAATCGTAATCATACAAAATTTCCACGAAAAATTGGTGTGAATTTTGTGATAGAACCCCTATGATGGAATTTTCGGGAACTTCCGCAGAACACTATAAACATCTGAAATTTCAGTTAAAACTTTTTCGTCACTTTTTTCATACCTCCACCCTTAGGAAATAAGTTTCGAGATCCCAGAAAAGAATCGTAATCATAAAAAATTTCTACGAAAAAATGGTGTGAATTTTTTTGATATAACCCCACTGGGACGAAAATTTTCGCGATCTTCCGCATCTGAAATTTCAGTTAAAACTTTTTCGTCCGTTCTTTCATACCTCACCCCTTAGAAAATAAGTTTCAATATCCCCGGAAAAATAATCATAATCATCCAAAAATTCTCTGGAAAAGTGGTTTGAATTTTGTGATATAACCCCTTTGGGAAAGAATTGACGGGACCATCCGCGGAGCACTATAAACATCTAAAATTTCAGTCACAACATTTTCTCACTTTTTTCAAACCTCCACCTTTGAAAATAAGTTTCGAGATCCCCGGAAATGAATCGTAATCATCCAAAATTTCTATGAAAAAGTGGTATGAATTTTATGATATAACCCCTTTGGGAATGAATTTCCGCGACCTTCCGCGGTGCACTATAAACATCTGAAATTTCAGTCAAAATATTTCGTCACTTTTTTCATACCTCCACCTTGGAAAATAAGTTTCGAGATCCCTAGAAAAGAATAGTAATCATCCAAAATTTCTAAGAAAAAGTGGTGTTAATTTTGTGATATAGCCCCTTTGGGAAGGAATTTTCGCCACCTTCGCAGACCACTATATACCTCTGAAATTTCAGTCAAAACATTTTCTTACTTTTTTTCATATCTCCACCTTTGAAAATAAGTTTCGAGATCCCCGGAAAAAAATCGTAATCTTCCAAAATTTCTATTAAAAAGTGGTCTGAAATTTGTGATATAATTTTTTTGGGAAGAAATTTCCGCGACCTTCCGCTGAACATTATATACATTCGAAATTTCAGTTAAAACTTTTCGTCACATTTTTCATACTTCCACCTTAGAAAATAAGTTTCGAGATCCCCAGAAAAGAATCGTAATCACCCAAATTTCTATGAAAAAGTGGTGAATTTTATGATATAACCCATTTGGGAAGGAATTTCCGCGACCTTCCGCGATGAACTTACATCTGAAATTTCAGTCAAAACATTTTGTCACTTTCTTCATACCTCCACCTTGGAAAATAAGTTTCGAGATGCCCAGAAAAGAATCGTAATCATAAAAAATTTCTATGAAAAAATGATGTGAATTTTGTGATATAACCCATTTGGGAAGGAATTTTCGCGACCCCCGCAGACCACTATATACATCTGAAATTTCAGTCCAAACATTTCCTCACTTTTTTCATACCTCCTCCTTTGAAAATAAGTTTCGAGATCCCCGCAAAAGCATCATAATCTTCCAAAAATTTTATGAAAAAATGGTCTGAATTTTGTGTTATAACTTCTTTGGGAAGGAATTTCCGCGACCTTCCGTGGAACATTATATACATCTGAAATGTCAGTTAAAATTTTTCGTCACTTTTTTCAGACCTCAAACTTTGAAAATAAGTTTCGAGATCCCCAGAAAAGAATTGTAATCATAAAAAATTTCTACGAAAAATTGGTGTGAATTTTATGATATAACCCCATTGGGAAGGAATTTCCGCGGAGCACTATATACATATGAAATTTCAGTTAAAACTTTTCGTCCCCTCTTCCTTACCTCCGCCTTTGAAAATAAGTTTCTAAATCCCCGGAAAAGAATCGTAATCTTCCAAAATTTCTATGAAAAAATGGTGTGAATTTTGTGATATAACCCATTTGGGAAGAAATTTTCGCGACCCCCGCAGACCACTATATACATCTGAAATTTCAGTCCAAACATTTCCTCACTTTTTTCATACCTCCACCTTTGAAAATAAGTTTCGAGATCCCCGCAAAAGCATCATAATCTTCCAAAATTTTTATGAAAAAATGGTCTGAATTTTGTGTTATAACTTCTTTGGGAAGGAATTTTCGCGACCTTCCGCGGAACATTATATACATCTGAAATGTCAGTTAAAATTTTTCGTCACTTTTTTCAGACCTCAAACTTTGAAAATAAGTTTGAGATCCTCAGAAAAGAATTGTAATCATAAAAAATTTCTACGAAAAATTGGTGTGAATTTTGTGATATAACCCCATTGGGAAGGAATTTCCGCGGAGCACTATATACATATGAAATTTCAGTTAAAACTTTTCGTCACTTTTTTCATACCTCCACTTTTAGAAATTAGTTTCGAGATCCGTGTAAAAGAATCGCAATCTTTCAAAATTTCTATGAAAAAATGGTGTGAATTTTGTGATATAACCCATTTGGAAAGAAATTTTCGCGACCTTCCGCGGAACACTATATACATATGAAATTTCAGTAAAAAAAATTCGTCACTTTTTTCATACCTCCACCTTTGAAAATAACTTTCGAGATCCCCGAAAAAAAATCGTTATTATCGAAATTTTTTATGAAAAAGTGGTGTGAATTTTGTGATATAATCCTTTTGAGAAGAAATTTTCGTGACCTCTGGCGAAGCACCTTATCCATCTTATTAAGAATGAACCACATGTTTAAACCATGAATACCCTAACACTTATATGCACGAAACATACTGTTGAAATTGACATATATATATATATATAAAATAATGTGCATACAGAATACTAAATGTGCACAAACTAAACAATCTAAACGAAGCAACCAAATTAACTAAATTAAATTTAAGCTTAAACAACCAAATTAAACAATCCAACAATCTAAACTAAGCAACCAAATTAACTAAACTACAACTTAAACAGTCAAATTAAACATTCCAACAATTTATGCAACCAAATTAACTAAACTAAACTTAAACAGTCAAATTAAACATTCCAACAATCTATACTAAACAACCAAATTAACTAAATTTAAACTACACTTAAACTAAATTAAACTTAAACTACACTTGACCAAATCCTCTTTACTTCCCTCCTTTTTAATTTAAGTCGAGACATTTCTTATAATAATATTGATAACACAAACTCTTCCAAAGAAATCTATTTTATCTCAAATAGTGGACTGTAAGATCGGCCTTCTTGTCACCGGTTTCTTTACACATTCTATTTTATCTCAAAGTGAATATGGTTGTGACTTGGTGTAAATGAGTATTTTTTTTCAAAAAAATTCCATGTATTTCAATAGAAAAAGTACCTACACAGTAAACTCAAAGGCAAACTCAAATCTATTCTTTAAAAAATGAAAGGATTGTGATAAGGTGCTCGAATCTAGTACCATGCCAATATTTACAAATGGAAATAAGAAAACTTGTATAATCCGACCCGGTATTAAAAGCATAACCAACCGTTAAAACATGTGAGTTCTAGACCATATGAACAAATGAATGAAACGAAAAGAATAATCTCAACCCTAGAAATCCAATATCCAGATTCGCAAACAACGAAGAAATGGAAACCCAAGAAAAGAACAAATTCAACTCGGATTGAAACACACGAAATAGGAGGTTCTGCTTCTAGGTTACATAAAATCGGAATTTTCTCGACGATTTTTGTAAACTGTCGAAAAAAATCGAAGTTCTTTCAACGGTTTACAAAAATTGACGAGACAAATTGGAATTCTCTCGACGATTATTGTAAACCATCGAGAGAACTCCGATCTTTTTAGACAAAGATCGTTAAAATAAATTGTCGAGATAAGTGGTTTTGTCGACGAAATCGAAACCGTCGAGAGAAATTTAGTCACAGAAATCAAAATTGTCCTAGTGTGCACCACCGTGAAATCTGATTTTATTCTTCAAGATATCAAGCAAAAGACGTGGAAAGTAGATTTTTTTTTTTTTTTTTTTTTTTGATACAGGTAAGCTGATTAGGTGATTATTCGAAAAAAAAAAAAAAAAAAAAAAAAAAACTGATTAGGTGAGATGGTGCACCAAACCTAAATGGAGAAAATAGTCTACAACCATACTTAATGAAGCTTCTATTTCCACAAACCAACCCCACTTATTGAAAGAGTTTTTTTTTTTTTTTTTTTTTTTGGAAAAGAACTTATTGAAAGAGTTAGGCCATATAAAATAAGCTCTCTAATTAATGTCTTAGATAGGGAACACTCCTATCTTTATCCTTATCATTAATGTGTGATACTAAATGTAATACACAGTTTATGTGTTCAATAATTTTTAACATCAATCATTTAAAAAATGGTAGAATTCCAAATTCAACAAAATGTAATAATGATCAAGCATTCAACATTCAACTTTAACAAAAATATAATTCAACTCATTAGGACATTAATTATAACTTGACTAAAATGTTAGAAGTTTAATTTTCACCCCTACATATGGATGATATTGATACTTTAATTTGGTCAATAGTGAATTTATATATCTTAGCGAAACGAGTATGCAATTATAAGAAAGAATATAGGTGATGTCTTGCACCGCTGTGGTGCTAACCACACAGGCTCTGACGATCAAGTCAATTATATGAAAGTGATTTAGGAAATATGGAGAGTGGCAAGAATGCAACTCATATGGAAAAAGTCTTCAAGTTACATTTTTCACCATGCATCTTCTCCTTTTATAAGCTCTCAAAGTAGTCGTTATGGATCGTTACACTCATAATTAGTCTATTAATAATCATTTGTAACGTCCGAGCGATTAATGACACGAAATCGTCGAGAGAATGTCCTTCCAGCTGGGTTGTCAGTCTTGTTGCTTGGTCGACCCCCTTAATGGGGTCAGCAATTCCTCTCGAGATCGTTTGGGATGATCGCTCTTTCAGGTCTTGTTACTTTTCATTCATTTCCAGCTGCGGGCTCCTTCCCGTTAATTGCGAGTTTTTTTCCTTTGGTCGGATTTTTCCTTACCGGGGATCGATTTGAAACCTCCAATTGTTGTCCGTTCATTGGGTCTCCTCTTGATCTTTCAATTTCTGGGCTTGCTACAATTGGTTTTCGCTTCCGTAAGAGCTTTGTGATGTCGACAATATTTTGGTTTAACTCTCGAGTTCTTTCTTCTTAGAACTGCATATCGTTCATATGTTATGTCTTCTTGGGCTCTAGGAAGATTTAACGTTGTTGGCGTTGCCCCGCCGTGCTGCCACCAGATCTGGCTCTACCAACATTCCTTGGTAGTTGGCATATGTGATTCGATTGGGCGACCATTCTCGTCAATGAGGATGTTCGGGTCACGAACTACCACTTGCCTTAGGTGTTGTGTTCTCAATCCAACTCTTTTGGTACGCCTTCATCACGTATTGTTCACCCACTATGGATTTTTGAAATGCAACTGCTGGATCTGGTTCCACCCACTTTATGTCTCTGCCTGACCCTCTCGAGACGGTGACTCTTCTCTTCTCGGGCCGACCCCTTCGGGAGTCAGTCCCTCTCTCTTTCGTTCGGCTTAGTCGAACAGCCGACTTTTCGTTTTTCTTTGTGTTTTCTTTAAATCATAATAGTTGATTTTACCCGCGTAACAATGACATATATGAATATGACATGAGGGTAAGATAAGAATGTGAAGGAGATGGGAAGCGTGGAGTTGAATAATCCAAAGTGGGTGAAGTGAAGTTGTGGTGGAATTATGAAGATATATATTTAAAGAAATGAGGTTGAAAATGAGTAGGTATATTGGACCCACTGACACCAAACTTAGTTTTTAATTTGTTGAGAGAGGAAAGAAAGTGTAGCGTGTAGTATTAGAAATAGAATATATGTTGTTGTGGAACGTTGGATGGATGGGGTCCAACCACAAGAAGACCAAGTGTAAGCTGAAAGTGCGGTTGGTGGAGTATGTACTATATGTATGTGCAATTCCAGTGGAGGATGAAAGGAAAGACGAATCATCATGGGATCCACATCCACAGGTTGGGATGAAGAAGAAGAAGCGCAGCTGTTCGCGATGCAGTTGGCCAGCGCCTCGGTGGTTCCGATGGTGCTGAAGGCGGCGATTGAGCTGGACGTGCTGGAGATCATTGGTAAGGCCGGGGAGGGCAAATTGGTTTCTCCTTCCCAAATTGCTTCTCAGATTTCAGGTGTCAAAAACGTTGAGGCCCACGTGATGCTGGACCGGATGCTGCGCCTACTGGCTAGCTACTCCATCCTCACTCACTCACTCGACACTCGCCCAGATGGGTCTGTCCAGCGACTGTACGGCCTCGCCCCCGTCTCCAAGTTCCTGATCAAGAACCCGGACGACGGCGTCTCCATTGCCCCCCTTTGCCTCATGAATCAGGACAGGGTCCTGATGGAGAGCTGGTACCATTTGAAAGAGGCAGTTCTGGAAGGAGGGATTCCATTCAACAGAGCATACGGAATGACCGCGTTCGATTACCACGGGACAGACCCGAGATTCAACAAGGTTTTCAACAGGGGAATGTCGGACCACTCCACCATTACCATGAAGAAGATTCTACAGAGCTACGGAGGGTTTGAAGGGCTTAACTCTGTGGTGGATGTGGGCGGTGGTACTGGAGCTGTTGTCAACATGATAGTTTCCAAGTACCCTTGTATTAGAGGCATCAACTTCGACTTGCCTCACGTGATTGAGGATGCTCCGGCCTACCCAGGCGTGGACCATGTCGGGGGCGACATGTTTGTCAGCGTCCCCAAGGGGGATGCTATTTTCATGAAGTGGATCTGTCACGACTGGAGCGACCAGCACTGCCTCAAATTGTTGAAGAATTGCTACGATGCGCTGCCGGAGCATGGGAAGGTGGTCGTGGCGGAGTGCATTCTTCCGGTAGCACCGGACACCAGCCTGGCCACCAAGGGAGTCATCCACATAGACGTCATCATGTTGGCTCACAACCCAGGAGGCAAAGAAAGGACCGAGAAGGAGTTTGAAGGCTTGTCTAAGGCTGCTGGCTTTGAAGCCTTCAAGCTCCACTGCTGTGCTTTTAACACTTATGTCATGGAATTTCTCAAGAAACTTTAGTCACACTTTATTTGTATTTGAGATTTATGAGAGTGCTTATTATTATATTATTGCTTCTAATCCTACTTTCTTTATTCCCAATCAGCATCAATATATAAACGTAACCTTCCCTCTTCTACATGCTTCTCATTTTCCTTTCAACTTTCTATGGCTGCCTTCAAACTAAACTCCTCCTTCCTACCACCTTATCGCCAAACCAATATTTACAAATTAATCAATTTTCTCACAACTCTTTCCACACAAAATTCAACCACATAAATAGACGTGGATAGAAATTTTCGAAAAATAATGAATAAAATAAATATGAAAAAAGTCGAGCAAAAAATATATTAATGAAGATGCCTAATATAAAAATAATATAAATAATTCAATTTTTTTTTGATAAAAATAATTATACAATAAATGACCATCTAAACATGAAATATAAAATACACAAAAATATTTAAAAATTGTTTGCAATTTTGAAAAATTAAAAGGCGTTTTTGGAAATTAAAAAAAGTAAAAGTCAAGTTGTGCTAAAATCGTAATATTTCAAGACATTTATGAAATATAGGGTGAAAAATGAGCAAAATTTAGAGGCACTAACTTTTGCGGCCGAACAATTTTGAGGAGTATTATTTTTGTTTTTCCTTTGCAGTAGGGAGCAATTTATATGAGAAGAATACATTTTTCTTTAGAAAATTTTTTGGTTATTGGAATATGTAAATCAGCCTCATCATCGGGCTCGAAGCCCAAAGGCCGGCCCAAGCCCAGCCCAAGCCCGACCCATGGTCAACGGTTGACCGGCCCGACCCAGCCCAGCCCTTTCATTCATCGGATTGGATATGGATCTATTTTTTTTTAATTGGATCGGCCCATGGGCCGGCCAGGGCCGATCCAATATAATAATTTATTATATATAAATTATAATAATAATAATCTAGAAAAAATGAAAAATATCATCATGACTACTTATGGCCTACATGCATGCATGATATAGAAAAAAGAAAAAAAAGATGATAATTTATTAAAAATATGCATGCATGGTCTTGAAAAGTGTGGAAAAGGGAAGAAAAAAATTTATTAAAAGAAACATAACTTCCCAAAGCTAATTATTATATTTTAAAAATTAAATAAAAAATAAAAACTAAAAGAAGACAAATTACAAAGTTTTTTTTTTTCAAATTAATCTAGATATTTTTTATATATTTTTTTTTAATTTATTAGTTAATAATATTTTGTGTTTTTAAATATAAAAATTTCTATAAATATCACCTCAATTTTGTTTATTGACCCCTCTAATTCTCAATCTCAATTTCTCTCCAATTTTTTTTATTCACCACTCTAATTCTCAATCTCAATTTTTATCCAAATTTTATTTCTAATTTCTCTCACTCTCAAATGTTTTTGTGTTTATGCTCTCAATTTTTTTTCAAACTTTTGTTTATTATATCCATTGTTCTTAATTTTAATTATTATTTTTAAAATTTTCAAATCTTTTAATTTCAAATTTTTTAAGTTTACAAAGAAAATATTATCTTCAAATTATTATTTTTATGTGATAGTCATGGAGAGATAGTTGAAAATGCATACATTATCCAAAAAGTATCATATTTTTGTCCCACATAGTAAGTTTTGAGTTTGGATAAGATTTATTTTCTATAATTAAGCTTTAATCTCATGCAAAATTTATATTTAAAAATAAAGTTTTTATTTAAAGGGTCAACCCAAGCCCGGCCCGATCCAATTTTGGCCCATTGAGTTTGGCCCATAGATTGGGCTATGGACCTATGTTTTAGGGGTCGGGCTGGCTCAAGCCCGGCCCAAACAGTGGCTTAGGCCCAAAGGGCTTGGGCCTTTGATTCTTTGGACCGGGCAGGCCCAGCCCGGCCCAATGATGAGGCTGATATGTAAATCAAAGATTTTCTAACCAGCAAGAAAGTGCACAAGGCACTGAAAGAGAGACCGAAAGAAATGTCAGATGAAAATTGGGAGGATCGGGATGAACGAGAACGAGCAGTTGCAAACATAAAGATGTGTCTATCGAAGGATCTGGATGAACGAGCAGTTGCAAACATAAAGATGTGTCTATCGATGGAAATGCCTAGTTTTGTAGCCAACGAGACTACTGCAACCAAACTAATGGAAGCGCTTACAAACCGGTATGAGAAACCGTCTGCCAATAGTTTCTTAAGAAATTTTTCAACATGCAAATGATTGAAAATGCATCTGTTAATTCTTATATTAATGAGGTTACCACTTTGATTAATCAGTTGAAGTCTGTTAAGATAGAATTTACTGATGAAGTGTATGTTATTCAGTTATTAATATCTTTACCTGATAGTTGGGAAACGATGAAGACAATAGTGTCTAATTTGACTAGAGATAACACTCTGAAATTTTAAGGGATTTGTGATTTAACAACTATAGCTGAAGAAATTCGTAGGAAGGGTAGTAGTAAAGACGAATCTACTGTAGGATCAGTTTTAAATGTTGGGAGTAAAAAATAGCGAGATATAAATTAATGTGGAATAAACTAAATATATCTCAACCTCCCACTTCACAGGTTAAAATCCAAAAGGCAATCGGTCACAAAATACAATAATAAAAGATAAGGGAAAGAGATAACAACACCGAGAGATATACTGGTTCGCCCCGATCTCGGGACTACGTCCAGACTTCTGCAATTGCAGATTCTACTATAATGGAGATTACAAAATGTCTCTCAAGCTCGCGCTACAAAACTCACCCAAATAGCCCAACTAGAACTATTTGCTTCCAAGTACCACAACCCGGTAGCTAGGGATAAACAAAGAGAAATACCCACTAAAATACTCACTGTATTTTCATGAAATGCTACTGCCTAGACAAATCAACACTGAACAAAACTTCTCAACAAATAATGCTCAGCATAAGGTCCTCACCAATCACAACTAATTGACCAATTAAATTACACACATTTATATATGTGTGCAGGTGACCTAGCATCAATATGGGCTTAAGCCCAAATAGGCCTTTGAAAACCATTGCATGCACGCGTGCTGATATATTTCAAAAGGAAAGAAGTTTTGACTCCACATCAAAAATCCTAACATTAACAAGGGTAAAGACAAAGTTGATTATGAAGATAATAAATTGAATAGCAATAAAAAAAAATGGAGTCGTAGGATTAAGGAGGTGGAGTGTTTTAACTGCCACAAGAAAAGTCACTACAAGAGTCAGTGTAGGAAACTAAGAGAGAATCAAGAGGAAAACATAGCGAATGGTGCATATGTCTATGTTGAGAGTGACATAGAGAATAGTAACCACTCATGTGAATGGGTTGTAGATAGTGCAGCGTTAATTCACATAACTTCAGATAGAAATTTGTTCACATCATTCACAAGTGGACATCATGGTCTAATGAGAATGAGTGATGGTTGAGTCTCCAAGTGGGATTGAGGATGTTAGTCTGAAGTCAGAAAATGGTAGTTATCTCATGTTGCGCAATGTCAAGTTTGTGCCTAGGATGAAGATGAATCTCATTTCTATTGGCAAGTTGGAGGATGAAGGTTACATTTGTGAGTTTGGTTGTCGCCATTGTAAACTCAAGTTAGGATTCCAAGTATTGGCAGCTGACCACATAAATTTCACATTGTACATATGTCAGTTTAGTGTTGCCAAAAGATCAAACAAACAGTAGATGCCAGTTAAAACTGCAAATGATATTAGGTGTAGAGGTTGTCAGCAAAAGATCAAAGAAAATATATGAATTTTGTTTATACATACCCACATTATATACTTATATATAATGTATATATACTTATAGATAATATGTATTTATTTTTTTGAAAATATATATTTTATATATATACACACCATATATATTGATATATACTTATACATAATATATATATATATATATATATATATATATATATATATATATATATATATATATATTATACATACCCACCATATATGAATATATACTGCGAAAATATGATTTTTTTATGTCTATTATGAGGAAGGACGAGGCAATTTTAATGAAGAAAGAGGAGACGATTTTAGTGAGGAGAGAGACGTGATTAATGTGAGTTTTAAGATTTCATTTTTTTTCTTTTGAGTTTTTTTACTTTATTTTATTTTATTAAAATGTTAGAGGGGCATGAAAGACTTGAAAATAATGGAATCTTTAGTTGTTCATGTGAAAAAAATAGTAACTCTCGACATAAATGAAAAATCAAAATAAATTAAAGGATTTTTATGTACTTAATCATTGAATTAAAACACGCGAAACTGTAATTTTCTTTTGGGATGGGCCTAGGTCTGCAGCAAGTTGGACACACATCATACATATATATATATTTTGACTTTAGTCCCTTGTTGAGAGATGTGGTGAGATTTGTAGGGTGAGAACAAAATTTAGAGGCATTAAGTTTTGCGGCCGAACAATTTTGAGGAGTATTATTTTTGCTCTTCTCCTTTGCCGCAGTGAGAAATTTAGGGTGTGTTTGGATTGACTACTAAAAAAAATGTTTTTCAAAGAATGCATTTTTTTAAAAACATTTTTTCTAGAAATGTTTATAATTAAAACACTCATGTGTTTGGTTACATTTTCTCAAAAGTGTTTTTATCTACAAGTGTGTTTGGTTTGTTCTACACTAAAAGTGTTTCTCTTAATATCAAATTACTATAAGGACAATTATTAATAAACAATATGAATTAATAAGTTTAAATTTATATTTGCCGTTTAGAGTTTAGAGTTTAGGGTTTACTATTGTTGATGGTCGGGGGTTTGGCGGTCGGGGTCAGGCGGTTAGGGTCGAAGTCGGGGTCAGGGTCGGGCGGTCGGAGTCGGGGCCGGGGTCGAGTTCGGACAGCCGGAGTCAGGGACGGGGTTGGGCAGCCAGGGTTAGGGTCGAGGTTGGTGTCGGGTCGGGCGACTGGGGTCGGGGTCGGGTGGTCGGCGGTGGTCGGGGTCGGGATCGGGATCGAGGCCAGGGTCAGCTTCAGGGTCGGACGGTCGTGGTCGGGGTCGAGGTCGGGGGACGGCTGTGGTCGGGGTCGGGGTCGGGGTCAGGGTCGGGCGGTCGGGGTCCAGGTCGGGTCGGCGGTGGTAGGGTCGGGGTCGGGTGGCCGGGCTAGGGCGGCGATGGCCGGGGTCGGGGTCGGGGTCAGGGTCGGGGTCGGGTGGTCGGGTCGGCGGTGGTCGGGTCCTAGCAAGCGGTGGTAGGGTTGGGGTCGGGTGGCGGCGACGGTGGTTGGGGTCGGGTGGCGAAAGGTGGTTGCTGGGTGGCGGCAGCGGTGGCCGGGGTTCGGGTGGCGGCGACGGTGACCGGGGTTCGGGTGGCGGCAACGGTGGCCGGGATCGGGTGGCGGCGACGGTGACTGAGGTTCGGGTCGAGGCGGCGGTGGCCGGGGTTCGCGTGGCGGCGGCGGTGGCCGGGGTTCGGGTGGCGGCGGCGGTTGCTACGGTCGAGTTGCGGCGGCGGTTGCTGGGGTCGGGCGGTCCGAGCGGGGCGACGGGATGGCCGGAGTGGGAGGCGGTGGCCTGCGACGGGTGGCCGAAGTTGGACGGTGGTGGTCGGAGTTTGGAGGCGGTGGTCGGCGGCGATCGGAGATGGTCGGTGAGGGGCGACGGTGGTCGAAGGAGGTTGGTTGGTGGAGAAAATTTAAAAGAGGAGTGTGAGGGTATTTTGATAATTTTAATACAATATGAGAATGAAGTAGGTTTTTCAAATAAACACTCAAAAACATTTTTTTCAAAAGTTAATATCAAGTGTTTCATCCAAAATGCATTATTTCAAAAACTCATTCTCCAAAAATTCATTTTGGATGGTTGCCAAACACTTCAATTTATTCCAAAATGACTTTTTGCAAAAATTAAACACTTAGGAATCTAAACCAAACACACCCTTATATGATTTAAATAAAGTGAGCATTTCTTTTGGATTGATTTTTTCGTTGTTGTTTAGCCTAAGTTACAAGGTTACGGTACAAGCAAAAGTTTGAACACTATTTGAGAGAATTTTGTAGCGCAAGTTTGAGAGATATTTTGTAATCTTCATCATAGTAGAACCTGCAAAAGATTGGACGTAGTCTCGATCGGGACTAATCAGTACAACTAATTTTCGATCTCTTTTTTTTTTTTTATCTTTATTATTTTTTTTTTTATCGATAACTGATTTGGTTCTAACATGTGAAATAGGAGAGTGGAATATAATTTAATTTATTCTACATTTATTTATATGAGTCTAAGCTACCTTAAATGAGTTTTCTCACTTAAGTCTTTAGATTTTCGTTTGCCATAATATCGTCTATATTATCTTATCTCTTCATGGAAAAAAGGTACTCTAACAGGTATCCTTTTGTAATTAGGTGTGCATTGTCGAGCACACATTCACGAAGCTCTCAAGTCTTTAAAGACAAATTCAAGTATTTAAAAAACTAAAAAGAATTAACGAAAACTACAAGTGCTCACTACATCAATATTTTGTTTGTAAGAATTTAGCTGAATAATGTCACTAAAAATTCTTGTAATTAATTTCATACACGTCCAATTCAAGAGTCGGCGTTTGATCAAAGGATTTCAATAGGTGTTGTTGTAAAATAAAATACAGGGAAATAGGGAGTTGCTAATTACCAACCTTAACTGAAAATGTTCTAGGGTACATTGATATATGATATAAACTAGATTACTATAACTTCATGATTTTGTCAATTTATTCTCTAAAGTTCTTTTTTTTTATTTGAATTTGAATAAGTAGATGCCACCAACAACCCATTTTTACTTAACGTGAATGTGACATGCTAATTAGATGAGCAAGTGAAGATTTGGCTTTCATCGTCACTTGTTAATCAAAATTAGTGTAACATTTTGGTAAGTAATTAAGGGTGGTAAGGGCTTATTAAAATGAAAAAAGAAAGACGGTAATTAGTTTTGAAATAGTTCCAAACAATGTTGTTGGTCCAAGTTCCTGCTCCAAAACTTGTTGTAATACTCAGCGTAGGTGAAGGGTCTGTAGATGGCGGGAGAATGATGCGGTGCAGGGGTAATGAGGGCGTGGTCGCAAGGGCAGAGGAAAGAAGCAACGGAGAGCCTTGGCTTGTCCAGATTGACAACCGCTCTGTGCCAGACGCTCTTGTAGACGCCATTGCTCAATGCCTGTGATGGAACAGTGAATAATAAGAATGAAGGTAAAAAGTAAAAACAAAGATATAGGAGGATATTATTATTACCTGCAGTTGGTCACCTATGTTGATTACAAAGGCATTTGGATGGGGATTGACAGCGAGCCACTTGCCTTGTTTGAGGACTTGGAGGCCGGACACGTGGAGGTCTTGAAGGAGAATAGTAAGGGCGTTGGGGTCGGTATGGCCGGGAAGTCCGTAGGTTAGGTCCGGCTGGGGACAGGGTGGGTAATAATTCACAGCCATGTGCTGACCTTGCTCACCCAGTACCTTCCTTATGTATTCCTTCTCCAGCCCCAAGCTCTCCGATATCAACTCTTCTATTCTGTATCCAACTTCACGTACTTCCACGCAATATTTACTCACTGTCTCCCTGTCGTTTTCAATTTATTTCTCCAATCACCATCACAATTAATTGCAAAAGTTGGAACCATTCTTTTTTTTAATTTTAATTTTTAACCACCCGCTGCTTATCTTGCCGTCCACCATTAATTTTCATAACTTTCATTGCCTCCATTTCAAACATTAAAATATTTAGTGAATTATTGCAGTTTTTATACGAATTTAAGTACTAATCAAAGATGGATATTTTATTAAGGTGAGACAGAACAGGAGGTGTAACGACTTTAAATAATAATAATAATAATGTCTTAAAATAAAATGAAAGGCACGTAAATCAATAAGGATATAATTTACGTATCATTCTAGAATCAATATTTAATTATTGTTATTTTATTTGGAAAAAGAATCAATATGTCATTGAAGTGCGAAAAGCTTAAAATAATATGAAAGAAAAGTAGTAAATAATAGGAATAGCATGAGCCTCCATCAAAAGATGGCGCGTTGCATTATGTTGGCCATTGGATGATACGGGTGCTTACGTCAACGCGGTTGAGACGGTGACGTCAAAGCTGAGGTTTTAAAATCAGACAATGACAATAGAAGGGCTAGGATTTGATACATTTTATAGAGCGGTGCCGTCACCGCCGTCCATTTTAATAAGCCATGTTTATCTTTATATAGACAAGTCCACAAAAAATAATAATAATAAATAAATAAAATAGAGTTTTCAAAATCGGTGCACATGGTTGCACGCTACTTCTAAATTTCTTAATTTTACCTAAGTGGTCCCCACTTGTACTGTCGGAGTCAATGGTCATTGTCCAGTTTCTTCACCCAAAATGAAAAGAAAAAATAAAACGATTTTTTAACCTTTATATTCCTTAGACAATATGTCATTGAGTTATACTTTTATTAAGCTTCTAATTGCATTTTCAATATTGAAGAACGGTGAATTAAATTATATTAAAAATTATGTCCATTCAAATATTCAACAAAAATATCTATAATTTTTTTTTTTTTTCAAAATAATAAAATAACTTTATCATTCTTTCTTTTTTATTCTAATTAATATATTTTTCTGTAAGTATCTTGTAAAGAATGCGAGGTTGTGTGATCATTAAAATATCAAGATTTTGACAAATAATTTAGTGTTTGAATTTAAATGTGTGGCTATATGTTGACACAACGATAGATATTCACGTTAAATGCAACCATTGAATCTTCTTCAAAATCCAAATCATGAAATGTATAGTTAATCTTGTTCATGTGGATATGACTTTTTGTATGGACAGTAGAGAAGAGAGGTTGTGATTGTTAAGGTCAAAGAAAGATCCTTTGAGAAACTAGGTGAAGGCAGAGAGGGGGAAATTAAAAAGGCTTCATCCCAATTGCCTCCTATACCTATACTCCTATACTACATACCCCCTACCTTTATTTAATTCTTTCCAATTTCTTTTCTATACAATATTACATATTCTAAATTCATTCACTTCGATTATATTTTTTAAAAAATATCATTGGTAGTTTTTTCCGTTATTATTCCGTACGGAATAAAAATATAAATAATATCTGACGGACCAATACAAATTTATATTTTAATAATAAAAATATAGCAAGATCTGACAGACAGATAATAGAAAAAAACGAACTAATAACAACTTAAGCTTACATATATATATTAAACATAATAAAATCATATTAAAAATTAGAAAATCATAAATACTTAGGATTAAAAATGAATGTGTCAATCTAACAAAGTACGGTTATCATACAGTTTAAGACATGTCTAGATATATATATATATATTTATTTATTGTGAAAAGACATAACTAGTTTTTGTAGAAAGTTATAAATTAAAATAGGTATAATAGATGAATTTAGGGAGAGAGAGAGATAAGAACCTGAAGGAAGGAGGGTTAGACGGCCAATCAGGCAAATATTTGGGGAGAGGATGACAATGGAGTCTTAGATAATCCCTCCAGTTGTGAAACTCTTCCTTCCGAACATTGAAACTTGTCGACAATCTGACCGTCTTGGAAGGGTCGTCGGAATACAGTTTCAACTTCTCCTCCGCCGGCAGCTCAAAGAACTCATTCCCAACACTTATCATTCTCTCCACTATCTCCTTGCTAACACCATGATTGATCACCTTTCATTTCAATCATTTAATTATTAATAAAAAAAATTAAAAAAAACAAACAAATTACATATATATATATATACCTGGAAAAAGCCGTAATTCTTGCAGGCCTCCCCGATTTGGTGCACAATCGCAGCTCTATCGTGGCATCCCAAGTCTATGATTGGAACGTTCTCGCAAGCACACACTTCCGACAGCCGAGGTCTGTCGGATTCCGGCCTTTCATATTTTTCCGGCAAGCTCTCGTGACGCGCCCCCGAAGATAAGAGTTGGATATCCATTACTAATTTCCTTTTTTAAAAATTAATATGGATATCTTATTTATTCTATATATTATGTTGCATCAACCCCAACTAAAGAGAAAACAATGGAAGCAACTCAACAAAGATACCAGATACTTCTCCTTCCCAACGATGCATACATATCTCTCTCTCTATATATATATAATATATATATATACTAAAAATTTCACCGTCCAATTTCTCCCCTTAATTTTAACATTTCTCTATTGTTATAAATTATTTTAGTCAATTCTTCATTTTCTACCTTCTTTTCTTTATATTTCATATATACATCTTTTTTTTTTTTCGATTCACTCCTTCATCTTTAAAAATTGTCTATTTTACCTTCCCTAATATAGATTTTGTTCTAAGTTGAAATTCTAAACAAGATTTTATGTCCACTTGAATCCTAGTCTAGCTCACCCATTATATTTGTTGATGCAAGAATTTGGATTCCTCAAGATTTAGGCTTTGGGTTGCAACTAAGGGGGCGTTTGGAGCGCAGGGTGGGTTATTATAGTTGGTGAGTTATTATAGTTGGTGGGTTATAATAATCTGTGGGTTATAATAGTCTGTGTTTGGGGTGCAGAGTTGTATAGTCTGGGTTTAGTAAGTCTGTGTTGGGGTGCAGAGTTGAATAGTGTGGGTTTAAAATACAGTTTTCTTTAACATGAAGTTTGAAATATGTGTTTATGTTAGTTTATTTTTTTTCTACAACTTTTTGTTGTATTTATATAGTTAAATGTATATTACATATTAATTTTTTAAAAATTAAAAAAATAAATATTGTTTAGAAAATCACAAATAATCGATAACAAGAGGCTCGGTGGAGAGAGAAATAATACAGTTTTCTTTAACATGGAGTTTGAAATATGTGTTTATGTTAGTTTATTTTTTTTCTACAACATTTTGTTATATTTATATAGTTAATGTATATTACATATTATTTTTTTAAAAATTAAAAAATAAATATTATTTAGAAAATCACAAAGGTTTAATTTGGGATGAAATGAAAGATAAAAAATCGTGAGGTGAGGAAGACAAAGAGAGAGAAAAAATCGGTAAATTGAGTGAAAAAAAAATAGAAAAAAAAAACAAAGAGAGAAGAAAACTCGAAAAAAAACAAAGAGAGAAGAAAACCCGAAAAATTTAATGAAAAATGAAAAATGAAAAGAAAAGAAAAAAAAAAAAACAAAAAAAAAAAACACTGTAGAACTGCTACAGTAAACACTGTAGCACCCGGGGGTTATAATAACCCCCAACCCCAACTTATATAGTTGGGGCTCCAAACATGGGGTGGGCTATTTAAGCCCACCCCACCCTACCCAACTCGGGGGGCCAAACAGCCCCTAAGTAGTTTGGTCTGAAACCGACCTGCAGGGAGTGAGAGGGTTCGGCCCACAATACTCTGATGCTTAAGTCAATAGAGAGTTTTAAGCATAAATGAAGTGTAAGTCTTATGAATTACATACATTTAAATGGAGGGTAGACTTTTATATACATAGGAGAGGAAAAGGATAGGTCGGTCAGCACCGACCTGTACTCTTCCTCATCATGAATATGGGACGATCCCTGATCCAAGATAAATTTGTAGGAATCGTCGTACCGCCGCCTGCAATCAATGGCAGAGATGTCAGCAGAGTACTCTACCCGCCTTGATTTTGAAGGTCAATCATGGCAAGATTATGGATCTTCATACGGGTCGATCTTAGATCTTCGGAGGTGGTAGAATGACATCATGTATGTGACATCATGTATGTGACAACATGTTGAGTTGGCGCAACAAAATTGAGAAAACATCAACCCATCTTATATCAATAACAATGGCCAATGTGTCGGTCGTATTTTTGAAGAACCACTTCTCAATATATTATATATTTTTTACACCACCGAGATTTAAGGTGTGTTGTCATTGCCACATTGGGACGGTATAGAGAGGAAATGAAGAAAAGCCCCGAAGAGATTGATAACACAAGTCTCTTTTTTTTTTCTTACACCTTCCATTATTAATTTGGTTAGAGAGAGTTGAAGGAAGAAAAAAAAAATATGTTTTTGTAACTTAACAGTGATACCATTTGTTAAGGGACAACTCAGACATCTCCACAATAATATGATATTGTTCACTTTAGACATAATCTTTATGGTTTTGCTTTTAATTTTATCAAAAGGCATCATACCATTGAAGATAATTGTTTTCTTATATACTCATGATCTTATCCTTATCTAGTCAATGTGAGATATTGTTTGTACTCATAATCAGGGGCGAAGCCAAGTTGGGGGTAGGGACAGGGGTACGTGCCCCTCAAATTATTAGTTTTATATATTTATATATAAAAAATCAGAAAATATCACCACAGTTTCATGTATTTGTATATGCAAATTCGATAAAAGGGATAAATTACCTTCTGGTTTGATGACAAAGAGCACAATTCCTTCAAAAAAAAAAAAAAAAAAAACTATCAAAGTTGCAACTTTGTGGGACTTGGCTTCAAAACTCATTGGAAGTCAGTCTTTATAGAGTTTACACATTAATTTTTTTCTCTCTATAAAAATTAATTGTTGAGGACCAATTATACTATAAAACATTTAATATTTTAAAATTTCTAATATGTGTTTATGAGATACAAAATAAAATTAAAATTTGAAGAATCTATTGGGCTCAAAATTAAAAATCAAAAGTTTCAAAAACAAAAATTGCAATTAACCTTATTGGATTTGTGCCCTCCTAATAAAAATTTCTAGATCCATTGCTCCTAATAAATTAATAGTCGCTCTATTAAAATTTACTTTTAACTTACATCCGCATCAAAATCAAAAAATAAAAAATAAAAAAATAATCAGACTCAAAATATTATTTTGAGTCTGATTATTAAGTTTTAAAACATCAACTCACTCATTTTTGTTAGTATTTTGAGTCTCATTATTAAGTTTTAAAACATCAACTCACTCATTTTGTTTGTGGATGATTACATGCTACATGTTCTATGGCATCATCACATGGATTATTTCTGGCTACAGGTTCTCTGGATCATTTATGGCCACATGTTTGTTGATGATTACTGACCAAATGTTTGGTTTGTCATTTCCTATATAACCATCCACATTTCATTTGAGAAATAATTTCATTGTGAAGCAAAGTATTCCTCAATAGTTCTCTTATCTTCGTCCCCAAATTCTACATAAAATTATTTTCTTTGAGTTATTATTTAACTCTTGATTCCGAGCGAGTGTATTAAGAGTGTATGATTGAACGGTCATTCCTACAGTGCAAAGGTGATCGATAGATGAGTTATTTTATCCTGGAGGCGGCGTGGTTGATAAACTACTGTGCACAATTTTGAGCAGAGTCGCGAAACGTCTTAAAGAGAGCGACCTAGTCCGCGACTCAACCCAGAAGTTTTATTGGTAATATTGTTCCATTTTTAATTCTGCACCAAGATTAAAATGTATTATTCTTCAAAAAAAAATAACATCCAACCATTCACTACACTACAGTTTTGAAAGAAAAAACAATTGTCTGGAAAAGTTTAAACATAAAAAAATGTTTCTAAGTTTCATTTGACTTTAAAGCTTCAGTCAAATTCTAACTTGAAATGAGCTTAGAGTTTAGGTCACGTTTACTTTCCTCCGAACGTAATGAATCACTATAATCCTGACTGTGGGACCCACATCAATTATGTTTGAGGGCGTTTACTCAAATATGCAAACGTAATCAAATTGTTGATGTTCAATGGGATTACCATTGAAGATTACATCGGTCTCACCCTTTTTTGTTTATTTTTTTCCATGGTTGTCTCTTCCTCTCTCTTTCTTGAAATGTTCATTGTCATCTCCTTCACTTTCTTCTTCCTTTCACCTTCTTCTTTCTTTCTTCTTCTTCCCTCCTCCACGCACCTCACTTCGGCCAATCTCGTCGCCGCAGCCCACCTCAACTCCAGCCAATCACACCACCTACGCCCATATGCTAGATTTTTTTTTTTTTAAAAAAAAAAAAAAAAAAAGGATTTTCTTATCCTTTTCTTTTTCTTTCTCTTTCAAGAAATGAATTTTCTTTTTCTTTCTCTTCCGAGAAGTGAGTTTTCTTTTTCTTTCAACAAATCATTTTACGCCTCCTTGCCAATCTCATTTCTCTTTTTTCTCCACAAATCTTTAATCCAAAACTTGTGGAGAAAAAAGAGAAACTCATTTTGATAAAAAAAGATGAACAAATCGTTGGTATTGGATGAAAGACGAACAAATTCTAGAGAAAAAGAGAGAAATTCATTATACTTTAATGTTGAAACCCTTGAAAATAGAGTGTTGTTTTTCTTTAGGGGGTTGCTTTTCTTTTGTGAGGAAGAATCATAAATGGGTTAATGGAGGAGGGAAGAGATTGAAGCTCCAATGGCGAAAAATGAAGAAAGAAGAGAGAATAAACGTAGGGAAGTGAAGATTCATGTTGGAAAATGGGTTCACGAGTCTGCACACGATTAAAGCGAAAGGGTATTATGATATATTCACGAACGATTAAGTGCAAGTAAACACCATCAATAGAATTCAGATTACGTTTGAATTAAGTCTTAAGTAAACACACTATCAAAGGTAAACCGATTATGATTGAAGTTTTAATCCATTACAATTGATTTATTACGATTGTTGGGGAAAAGCTATTACGGAGTGGTAAACATGGCTTTAATGTTGTTGATGCAAAATTTTGGACCGCCTTCCTCCTGCGTGGTTCCGTTGAGAATGACGGGTGCCAGAAGCTTAGAATCCTGCGCGGGGAAAAGGAATCAACTTGCACCGGTGTGGGGCTAGGCCCACGACGCTTTGATGCTTAAGTCATAAGTGATCTGAGCGTAAGTAGGAGAATCTGAGTAAGAGTGCGTAATATTGCGTACCTCAAACATACCGGTAACGGTGCGTTTTATAAGTGAGGCGTTGTGGGTCGGGTCGACCCGTTTTTCTTTCATCATGAGGCTCTAGGATCCGCGGTAGGACGATATGGTCCGTAGACGCCGGTCCATGCTCATTTATTGCAATGAATCATTATCCCCTCGATCTTAGCAAAATTATCGGAGAATGTTGTACTTTCGCTGCCTTCGATATGGCGGGGATGTCACATCAGTCGCCCAGCCGATATCACGTCGAAGCAATGACGTATCGAGCGGCTGATTTGGGGGCGCCTTTTAAGGTCATAGTCGCTCGAGAGGTTGGCTAGCGATGATGAGGACGACATCGGAACGTGAGGTTTGCTGACGTCGAAGTCTTGACGTCAGTACTTCTCTTCCGCTGAGATCAGTTTGTAACAAATGTGTTTACCTTTCTCTTCGGAACCTTTAAGGTAGTTTTAATTTTTTTATAAAATGTCTAAATAGTATATAAATGTCCCATAGAGGTCAAAATAAATTTGAACATGTCGTAGATGAGCCTATTGAACATAATCCATGCCTCATAGCTACGCAAGTATCTTAAAGATACCTAAGTGCCTTCTTAGGCCAAAACTTAACTTAGAAATGAGCTTAACGGGTCTACTACCTCCCGAAATTTTCAAAGTTGTCTAGAAGTGTTTAAATGTCCTCGGGAGAAACAAAAGTAAAGTTGAATGTATACACATTAACTAAATAATAATTTAAGAGTTTTTTTTTTTTTAGGGAGAGATTTACACAAATAGCATAAATTTTATCTATTTTCATATATAAAAAAAAAAAAAAAAAAAAAAAAAAAAAAAAAAAAAAAAAATTTACAAATAATCCACAAGAAACTCAAATTCAAATATAATATAAAATATAATAAAAAATATGACCAAAAAGTCATATTAAAGGAGTGGAAAAAGAATTATTAATATAAGGTTAGTTATCTAGAATTTTTCTTTTTTTAAGTAATTATTGTTAATATGAACATAATTATCATTAATAACTATTATTTTAAATTATTATTAATATGAACGAATAAGAAGTTTTAAGTTTAAAAAACATTAAATATACACAGTTGGTTGTAATTTTAAATGAATTATTGAAGAATCATATCTTAAAAAAGCTAATAAGTAAAAAAGTTAGAAAGGTGTATAAATAAGAAGTTTTTGATTTAGTATAATATAAAACGCATTCGATAATGCGAAGAAAAGTGATATTAAAGCCAAACCGAGCATAGCTCAATTGGCATAGGGTTGTGCCGGTGACCAAAAGGTCATAGGTTCAATCCCCGCATTAATTAAACTACCGTTGCAAAAAAAAAAAAAAGTGATATTAAATAAGTAATGTTTCCTCTAAGATTCAACATTTTCGGTGATGAATGGATGGATGAGCGCATGCCTCATGGTGGGTAAGGTTGCATTACTATGACTTTTTTTTTATCCTACATGCATTCATTTTTCTCTAAATATATAATAACTACAATAATATTTTAATTGCCAATCCCAACCAACATGTTGTAAAAAATAATAATATTTTAATTTCATTGTTTTTTTTTTTTTTTAAGAATGTTGTATTGCAAAATGGAAAAGTATAATTCATTTAACTTACTATAGATATTAAAATGTCAAATATACTTCTTTTTTTTTTCTCCTTTCGTAAAATTCAAAAAATTGAATAATTAAAACTAAAAAAAAAAAACTCAAAATGTCAACGATGTTAATATAAGTATAGCTCAACCGACAAAATGTAATAAGTATGTGCAAGAAGTCTCAAGTTCGAATTCCCCTCCCACATGTTGTAAATTGTTTTTTCCTTCGTTTATAATTCAAGAGAAACTCTAACTTTATGAAATGTTTGAAAGTTATCAGTTCGTATTTAAGGGGACAGATCCTTAGACATTTATAATCCATGAGAAACTCCAACTTTAAATTCGTTTTTACAAAAAAAAAATTCTTTTATAATTTAGGAGAAATTTCAAATTTATGAAATGTTTGAAATTCTAAACTTCAGCTTGTATTTAGGGGAACAAATACTTAAAAAACTTTATCCAAATAAGATAGTAGGTCGTTATTTTATTCTTGTTTTTTCATGGTTCCCCTTAGTTTTCATTTTTTCTAATTCTTCATTTAAATATGTATTTTAAAAAAAAATCAAATTGATTGACATGATATGTTTTTCTATTTGTTAATGGTAAACAATGTTTTGATTTTTTGGAAACAATTTTCTTATTCTTAGACTATAACATAAATTCAATGTTTTATTCAAAAGTTCTAAAAAAAAAAAAAAAAAAACTTGCCTCATGTTTTGATATTTGGAGATATTATTTTATTTTATTGTTTTAAAGTGTTAGATAGGTTGAAAGACTTGAAAATAATTGCAGCCTAACTTTTATGAAAAATCTTATACTTGACATGTTTTATAAAAATAGTAACTATGTACATTAGTAAAAAAATTATAGGCATCAAATGGCTATTTGTGTACTTATCATTTTTTTTAACCACAAAATTTGACATTTTAAAGGTTAAAGCCCAATACTTAAAAGTTAAGCCAGTTTGACATTTTAAACCTTAAAAAAGAGACAAATTAAATAAAGTAAATAGTAAAAATTTTAATTTAAAAACATAAAAAATAAAACCTTAAACCCATTCGACCAACTCCACACGAACGAACCCTAAACTCATTTGTTTGAGTTTTCTACGACAATGGTTAATTAACTTGACATTATATATTTTTTTATTGAAATATATTTAGTATTTTAGGTTTAATTTACATATATCCTACAAAAATATATTAAAAAAATAGTGTATCCTCAACGTATTTGTATCCTACTTTTTTAGAAATTGACGCATTGTCGTGTCCTGTCGTATTTCGTATTCGTGCTTCCTTTTCTTATTTTTATTTTAGATGAATATTCGTGCTTCCTAGGATAACTTCAATAACTATATTGTAATTCTTCATTGAAAAAAACACGTCAATTATCCTTCAGAAATACCAAATCTTCATTGTTGAAATCATTAAGGGTTGACCTAGAGTTCAATCCTTTTATAGACACCTACCTAAATTAATTTTCTTGGCAGTCAAATGTTGCAAGGGCGATTTGTCCCATAAAATTAATTGAAGTGCGTGTAAGCTTGTCCGAACACTCACGAATATTAAAAAAAAATCGCGGAAGATAGACACATTTATAATTGATGAGAAACTTCTAACTTTAAATTCGTTTTTGCAAATTGTTTTTCCTTCGTTTATAATTCATGAGAAATTCCAACTTTAAATCCCGAACACTCACGAATATTAAAAAAAAATCGCGGAAGATAGACACATTAATAATTGATGAGAAACTTCAACTTTAAATTCGTTTTTGCAAATTGTTTTTCCTTCGTTTATAATTCATGAGAAATTTCAACTTTATATTCGTTTTTACAAATTGTTTTTTCCTTCGTTTCTTTCTTTTGAATCAAAGTAGGTCGGGGGAAGCTACCGTTTATACGACAGCTCCGCTTCCTCGTCTTGCTTCTGGCAAAGCTTCGACTTTGCTTGCTTGCGCAAAGGCGTCCTTTTCGCTAGGTCCAAAAGCTTCCCCTCCTCTCCCAAGGTTAGAAATGTGGAGATACCTTTACCGTCACCTGTTAGCTCTGTCTGTCACGGGTTAGCGACATAAAGTGCGAATAAAAGTTCATCGGGACATTTTTTTCGACATAATTTATGAGAAACTTCAACTTTATGAAATGTTTGAAATTATAAATTTCAGTTTGTATTTAAGGGAACATATACTTAAAAAACTTTATTCAAATACGATAGCAGGTTGTTATTTCATTCTTGTTTTCATAGTTCTCTTTTGTTTTCATTTTTTTTAATTTTTTATCTAAATACGTATTTAAAAAAAAAATCAAACTGATATATGTTTTTCTAGTTGTTAATGGTAAGCAATATTTTGATTTTTGGAAACAATTTTTTTTTATTCTTAGACTATATCATAAATTCAATGTTTTATTCAAAAGGTCAAAAAAAAAAATTGGCCCAAGTTGGATAAAAAATTTTACAATTCACAAAACATTCACTAGAAAATAAGAAGAAAAAAAATTATTCAAACTCGGATTTCAGAACACTACACCCCAAACATAAGCTTCTGATTCTCGGGCTTTCCAACGCAGCACTCAAACATCGTTTTCTGATTCTCAGGGTTCAGAACTCCCAAACAAACTCTCGGGAGTGTTTGAGGCACCAACTTAGAATTGGGTAGACTAGATTATTATAACTCAGTCTATGTTTGTCCCACAGACTATTATATCTCACCGTCCATAAAGTAACTATACTAATTTCAATAGTATTTATTATTCACAACTATTATAATCATCGACTATAATAACTCATTCGCGCTCCAAACAACCCCTCAAAATTCTGATTTTAGTTCTGAACTCAAAAGCGCTTGTCAAAACGCTCTGTTAGGGGATGTTTGGCCCAAAGAGTTGTTGGAGAAGGAGTTGAGGGAGAAGTTTTATCCTCGTTTGTTCCACGAACTTGTTGTACTCGGATAAAAAATATCAACTCCCCAGACTTCTACATTAATTACTATTCAAGTCTTACCCGTTTTTCAAGGCAGCACATTTATCTCTTTTCCTCTCTCTCCCTCTCACAATATTTTTAATTATTTAAAAAAAAAACGTAATTTAAACAAAATGTGTAAAATGACTAAGAATGCAATTCAACCTATTTTTATTATTTTAAATATAAATTAGGTTGTTCAATCAAAATCGGTACTTAAAACAAATTCAAAATGTAGTATTCTTAGGAGAATAAAAAACATCAGTTTATTTGGATCCGTTTAAATTGATGGATTAAAATCTTTCAAATTCACAAGTAATATTTAACACACTATTGTACGACTCTATTTTATTTCAAAATTATTCAAATAAAATGAATAATTAATGTGAGTGATATTGAAAAAAAAAATGCGAAGTATTATGGTCAAAATTATTTATGTTATCTTTAAAGAAATTTGTGAAGGATACATAAAATAAAAAAAAAAAACAAAAAACGCATTCTTGAAATTTATTTGAAGAGGTTCTTAACCATGAAAATATGAAAAATTATAGAAAAAATTGTAAAAAAAAAATAGCTAAACTAAATCAAAAAAATCTCAAACTTATAATTCATAAATTCAAAGATGAGTTGTAAAAAAATGGATATATATATATATATATATATATATATATATATATATTAATAATATGAGGTATTGGGTTCAAAATTATTTTTGTTGTCTTTATACAAATTTGTAAATGATACATAAAATAAAAATAAAAAAATTCATTTTTAGAATTGAAAGAAGTAGTTTTATTTTTTTTTGACAACATGTGTGGGTGGGGGATTGAACCTAGGGCCTTATGATCACTAGACGATACATCATGTCGATGAGCTATGCTCTTATTGGCTTGAAAAAAGTAGTTAATAATGAAATTTTGAAAATTTGTAGAAAAATATTGTGCATAAGAAAACAGTTAAAATAAAATTAGATTCAAAAATTCAAGTTCAACACTCCTGGCCCAAACACACCATAAACTTCAGAACTCCTCAAACGAAACAACTCCAACTCCCCAACTCTGGTTTCAACGCCCTTTAGAGTACTTATTTCAATAGTCAAGAAAAAAATTGTGTAGATTAGCACTAAAAAATTACAAACAAAACTAATAATAAATGCATTGCATAAAATTGTGATCATTGAATATTGTTTTTGTCCACATTTTGCAGTTAGATTTTTCTTACTTTTATGGATTAATATTTTCTGTGTTGGGTTGTTTTTCTATTTGTGTTCTACATTATTTTTTTCCTGTCTTATTTTGGTATAGAGTAAAACTTGCTTACTGCCCAGGCTATAAGTATCTTTTGCAGCCCAACACGTGTCACGATTTGATTGACTGAATATTTATATTATTTTTTAAATAAAAAAAACATTTAACGACGTTTACTTTCTCTTTCTTCCGTAACTTTTTCTTTATTCATAAACAAGTTCTCCTATTTTCTCTCTCTTTTTTCTACTTCCATCTGCCATGATTTTCAATTTCATCTTTAACTCTTTCTTCCTTTTTCTACAATAAGTATTTTCTTTTTTTTTGGTTAACTATTTTTTAACGGGTAAAATTTGTAATACTCTAACGAATATATCTGGACAAATAAAATCTTTTTTTGTTACCATTTTTGTTTTTTTAGGATTTTTCTTAAAAAAAAATAAAATCCAATCAACCTTTCCTTTTACCAACCTCAGAAGAATTCAACCGTGAAATTTTCCACTTTTTCCTTCACTTCCTCTAAAAACCCATTTGAAAATTTATGCCTATATAAAAAAGAAATTTTCCTGAACCCTAAACCCCCAATTGAAATTCATAACCTTGACGTTTGAGGGGTAGAGAAATGAAGAGAGAGAAAGTATGAGAAATTGTTAATTTACTGGAATAAGAAAAAGAAAGTTTTGGACAAAAACCAAGTAAACGGCGTGAAATATTTTATTATTATTTAAAAATGGTTTAAATATTAGCCCCAATCAATTCATGGCAGGTGACTAGGCTGCAAAAGATACTTGTAGCCCAGTCAGCAAGCAAGTTTTACTCTTTGGTATATTTCTCCCAACAAGCTCAACAAATATGATAAAGAGGATCCAACCTTCAACCTTTCTAATGAATTTTAACCTTGTATAAAAAAAAATGAATCAATATTAACAACTAAATTATGCTCATGTAGAGAATAAAAATTAGTACAATTAGACCTTAAATTTTTCTTTTTTTTTTTATCAATTAAGTTGGCGTGGTCTTTGTTACATGTTCATTAAATATGAGAACGTGCAAAATGTACAAAGCATCTAGAGAAGACTTAAATGGAAGACTTGTGAAAAAAAAAAAAAAAAAAAAAAAAAAAAAAAAAAAAAAAAAACCAATTGTGTTTGAAAAGTCAATTTTAGGCTCCCTCCAATTGGGAGTTTGTTTTTCTCATCCCAATCCAATCCAACCCAACCCATACGTATATGTTCCCTTATCAATTGGCATAACCCAGAACCCGCATATCAACAAATACGTGTGGAAAAAATGCACATTTCTCACTCTTCACACATTACCTCATTCAATCTTATCACCAATTATTTAAATATTAATATCTCATTTTTATGTCGACAAACAAATATCGATATAAATCAATTAAAATATAGTTGAACAGGTTAAAACATATAACTTTAATTAAGAAGTTAGATATTTAAATTCATCACTGTACGTGTTATTGAACTAAAAAAAAATGTGATGATTTTTTGCACGATTGAATAAAAAATATCTATTTTATGTCGGTTGAAGGGAAAATTGTACGACTGACCCCCTATTTTGGTCTGTTTGTCAAACTAACCCGAATTTTAAAAATAAATCAAATTGACCACATCATCATTATTTTTTAATATTATTTTCTAACTCTAATTTGAGTCTTAAAAAAAACTTCAAATCTTGAAATTTTCAAATCTAAAATGAAATAGAGCGAGACCAGTCCGTAGTTGCAGCTAGAGCGAGATCAGTCTGCGCCCGCCGCTAGAACTAGAAAATAATATTAAAAAAGATGATGATGTCTGCCGAAGGTTAATTTGCCATTTTTTTTATACCCGGATCATTTTGACAATTCATCCCAAATATCAGATTAATTGTACAATCCTTACAGCTTACGTTAATTTTGACATTAAAAAAAGAGAGATTAATAATGACATTCACGTGGACACGTATAGGATATTGTAATAAAAAGAAAATGAAGGGATATTTAAAATCCGCCTCATCTGGACACACACCTCGTTTACTTCAATTGACCCTTTCAAAAATAAACTCACTATCACTGTCGTTTGTGAACTTATGATCACGGATTTATTTTTTAATTTCTTCTTATTTTTGTACTACAAAATACAAATACCATTTTACTTCCTTTCTCAAAAAATGTCATTTTTTTAATTTACTTTCTAAAAGTGTACAGATGTTTATTTTTAAATATCTTTAAATTTCAAAAGAATGGTTTTTTTAAAAAAAAACAATTAAAATTCACATCATATTCTTAAATGTGCAATAGATTTAAGCGTAAATAAACTAAAATAGAGGCAAAACGAGGGGTAGTTGAGAAAGTTAGTCTATAATTATTTTTTAAAATTTTGTTATTACATAGTATAGTAATTAATAGGTGATGTTAAGCGTAAAAGGCAAGGTTTGGTGTCGAAATCAATCGGAAGGAACAATGCAACTAGTTCATTGACCCATTCTAAAGTACCAAGTCTTCGAGTGTATTATCTTTAAGAAAAATAATATTATCGTACTTAAATAAATGAGTCCCCTCAATTACTCTCAATTTACAAGTAACCGCAATATTATCAATTTCTTATTCACCCTCAAATAATAATGTCATTTCAATCACATTTATAGAATTGGTCGAAATTGGTGGGACAACCCACCAAAATAAGGTATTTTGTAAAATTAATGACCATTCAATCTTGTTTTTTTTTTTACATGTGCGTTACTATGTATTATTATTATTATTATTATTTTAGAAAGGATGTCCTAGTAAGTAGTATCTTTAAATGAAAATTAGTATGATGACATTAACCAAAGTTAACATTGGTGACCGAAGCTCAACATTGGCTAGATGAGAAAAATTATAGATATATAAATGTTGCAATTTTCTCAATGGTATGAGATTTTTTAGGTGAAACCAAAAGTAAAATAGGTATAAAATGAACAATATCAAACCAATTTGAAAGATGGTTGTCCTTCAAAAAAAAAAAAAATAATAATAATAAATAAGGAGTCGTTTGATGACATTTTGGTTTTTGGTTTTTGGTTTTTTATTTTTAGAAAACATGTCTGCTGGGTAATCAATTGAGTTTTTGGTTTTTTAATTTTTGAGAATGTTTTTACATTTATTAACAAATTAAAAAAAAAAATTCAAAAACAGATTTTTTATTTCAAAATTTGAGGTTTTTTTTTTTTTTTTTTTTTTTTTTTTTTTTTTTTTTTTTAAATTGTCAACAAATTAGATATAATTATTGAAATTATCTTCGTTTATTTATTTATTGAAATTAGAATCACATTGTCATTAATATTTTTTCAATAGAAATTGTCATTAATATTATTAATATAATTTTTAAAAAAGAGATAATATTAATATGTTTTTTAGTATAAAAATATTATTAATATAATATATTATAATTTTATTTAAATAAATATTGTCTAATATATTAAACTATCCCAAAATAAATTTTTTTATTTTAGGGGAAATCATTTTAAACTCTAAAATTTTAATTTCATCCAATAATTAGACCTTAATTAAATTTTGATAAATGTTGCAATTTTTACATTTTAATAAATTAACATTATTTTACAAAAAAATAATTTTTATTTTATAACTAAATACAAAAAAAAAATAGTAATTATTCAACCAAACTTTTATGTTTTAAAAAATAAAAAACATTTATTAAAAATATATGATTTTTATTTTTAAAAAACAGAAAACCAAAAATAAAAACAAAAATCAGTAAAATAAAAAAACCAAAAACTGAATTGGTCTAAATGATCTAACTTTAAATTATTATTTTTTTCCTCTGAAAAACTAATATGGGTAAATCATATACATATTTATTTATTTTTTTAAAGTAAACAACCAATAAAATTTTTTAAAAAAATAATAATAAATAACTTTAAAAGAGATTAACCACTATAAAATATTAATTTTCCAGACTTCAACAGTAATTACCAACTTCCAGACTTAATTAATATTCAACTCTGTCTCGTTTTTCAAGGCAACACATTTTTCTCTTCCCCTACAATATAAAAAAGTAATTTAAACAAAATGTGTAAAATGACTAAAAATGTAATTCTGTTCAATCAAAATTAGTACTTAAACCAAATTCGAAATGTAGTATCCTTATCATGGAAAGAAATAAAAACATCAGCTTATTTGGATCCGTTTAAAGTAGTGTATTAAAATCCTTTCAAATTCACATATAATATTTAATGACTCTCTATTTCAAAACTATCCAAATAAAATAAATAATTAATGTGAATTAATTAAACACTCTCATTTTACTAACATAGAATTAATTAAAAAATAGCTTCCCTTATTTATCCATACTTTTTACTCATTGTCCAAATTTTTTACTTTTTCTTTTTTATTATGTAGGGGATTGAACATCTGGCCACTTTACCAGAAGGAAGGGTGTGTTTCTTGACGCCGCTCTATCAACTATAGGGTCGTCGATTTTGATCAATTTTCGTACTTTTATCGATTAAAATAAAAAAAAAAAAAAAAAAAAAATAGTGAGAAAGGAGGAAGAAAATGAATTAAAGAGAGAAAAGAGAGAAAAAAAAAATAAAGAAATGGGAAGAGGAAGAAAATGAATTAAAGAGAGAAAAGAGGGAAAAAAAAATGAAGGAAGTGGAAAGAGGATAAACGAAAGGAAAAAAAAAAAAACAGAGAAAAAAAAGAAGTCAAACAAAAAAAATGAAAAAGTAAATGATAAGAAAAATGGAAAAGAGAGAGTAAAAAAAAAAAATCTTTTAATAATGCGCTCCTCGGGCAGAGGACGACCATTAAATTGGTCTTCCACTTCTTAAGAAGTTGTTACTCTTCTCAATGAAAGGCGGTGGATCCTGTATTTTTTTTGTTTCTTTTTTTGAATCGTTCAGTTGGGCGTGGATCCTGTATTGAGAAAGCAGTGAATCCTGTATTTTCTTTTCTTTTTTTCTATTTTTAAATCGGTCGGTTTTAGATAATTGTCAAGGGATAAGATTCACTCTGCCAATGTCAGAAAATCGATGATCGAGGCGTTGGTTTCATCTTCTTCTATGCTTTTTTTTTTTTTTTTTTTTTTCTATTTTTCAATTTTTGGAGAGAAGTTGCACTCCTATCATATAAAGGTTCTCCATTTGAAGATTTTTAGAGTTTGACCAACTTGTGTTGCGATCCTATAAATCGTATTTTCCAATTTTTTTTTTTTTTTTATTTATTTATTTTTTTTTTTTTTTGAAAATTATTAGCATACACTCAAAAATAAAATCTTTTAAGTTCTAATTCCACATTTTTTTGTCTCAAATTCTGAGAGAAACTTTTACCGAATTGAACCCACAACCCTACAATATAGGATAATTTAAATTGTCAAAGTAAGGAGAAGTAGTTATTTTACTCAAATTTAAACATTTCTTAAGAGGTGTTGATCTTACCATCTAATCAAAAATTGCAAAAAAATATATATATATATATATATATAGATTTTGAATTGTGTTTCTTCTTGTTTCTTGTTCTTTATGTTTTATCCCAAAAAAAACATAAACATAATCGATAACTTTTGTCTTGTTGTCTCAACTTTTAAATTAAAAATATAAATTTTTATATGAAAAATAGTTTTTAAAAATTAAACATCCAAAAAAAATTATTTTTAGATATTTATTATACACTTTATAAGGGGAAAATGCCACAACAATACTTTTATTTATGTTTTGGAAAAATCTAAAAACAAAACGAGAAAATTAATTTGATTGTATCTAAAATTCGTACACAATTTTGAAAACATGAATGAAAAATGAGAAAAAAGAAACATCAATGTTCCTTCCATGCCTTTTTCTTCCAATTTGAATTCATCATATAAAGGTTCATAACCAATTTGTGTGTTGGGTTGGACTATTGGGCTTTTTGTTTTGGGCCTTAGGCCCATTGTATCAAATATGAAATCGGAGCGTGGACCAAATCAACACCGAGGGATATTTGACCAGAAGTAGCCCAACAAATACGACTTCGGTTCCTTCTTCTTCTTCTTCTTCTTCTTCTTCCATCTCTCCATTGAATTGAATTATGGAGAACGCAGGGAAAGATTGGAGCTCCAGATCGGAATACTTGGTGAGCTATGATTCTCCCCACCCTGTGTATGCGATGGCCATCTCTTCCTCCCACTCTCGCATAGCCCTTGGTAGCTTCATCGAGGAGTACACCAACCGTGTCGACATTGTCTCTTTTGATCCTGATTCCCTCTCCATTCAAACGCATCCCTCCCTCTCCTTCGACCATCCCTACCCACCCACCAAGCTCATGTTCAATCCCAATCCCAATCCCCTCTCCTCCCACCTCTTGGCTTCCTCCGGCGACTATCTCCGCCTCTGGCAACTTGGGGATTCTTCTATCGAACCCCTCTCTGTCCTCAACAACAGCAAAACCAGCGAATTCTGCGCCCCATTAACCTCCTTCGACTGGAATGAAATCGAGCCCAACAGAATTGGCACCTCCAGTATCGACACCACCTGTACCATTTGGGACATTGAGAAGACCGTCGTTGAAACTCAGTTCATAGCTCACGACAAGGAGGTTTATGACATTGCCTGGGGGGAAGCCCGGGTTTTTGCCTCCGTTTCCGCTGATGGGTCGGTTCGGATTTTCGATTTGAGAGATAAAGAGCACTCCACCATTATATACGAAAGCCCCCAACCTGATACCCCTTTGCTTAGACTGGCATGGAACAAGCAGGACCTGCGCTACATGGCCACAATTCTGATGGATAGCAACAAAGTTGTTATTTTGGACATTCGCTCACCGAGTGTCCCCGTTGCTGAGCTCGAGAGGCATCATTCCAGTGTGAATGCCATTGCCTGGGCTCCTCGGAGTTGCAGACACATTTGTTCAGCTGGGGATGACAAGCAGGCTCTTATTTGGGAGTTGCCTATGGTTGCAGGCCCCAATGGCATTGATCCAATCTCCATGTATTCTGCTGCACATGAGATTAACCAGTTGCAGTGGTCTGCCGCCCACCCTGATTGGATTGCTATAGCATTTTCTAACAAAATGCAGCTTTTGAAAGTTTGAGCTCTGAGAACTGAGAACCTTCTCCATTGTACCTACTCTTTGTCTACTACTGTAATCTAAATCCTTCCTGTTCTTCTATATATAAGGCAGATATTTTGCTACAGCCTTTAGTTTTAGTTTAGTGCTAAGATGTTACTTATTTGCTACGTGGCTAGTATAAATATTGATGCTTCTTCTTAGTTCTTGCTAACAGACGGCGCCTTATTAAGTTTCCTCGTTTGAATTCTTATCTCTACATAGTGAATGCTAATAGGAGGCTCTGCTGTTTTGAGTTGTAATGTAACCCCCCAACTCAGAAACAACTGTTTGTTTGGAAACATGCCTTCACACGCTGCTAGTGCTGATCCTTGATGTACACCAGTTTGCATCAATGATTCATGATAACGAGAGAACTTACATTCTTCTCTTTCAAGTTAGTTACTTGCAATATTAGATTTTCTGATGATGGAAGCTGTTTCAGTTTGTAAGTTGATTTGAATTTGGATAACTACGTTCTGCTATGAGAAATAGAATATTAAGGATTAAGAAGATGGAGACAGAAGGCATCTGCTGCAATGCAATTCCTTCTAGTTCTAGTTTATAATCTCAGCTTTTATGATTGGATTTGGGCAGAGTTGAGAGCCAACCCAAGTTGCAATAATGTAATGTAGCCATTCAGATTCTGAAGATTCAATGGCAGCCTCAGCCACAGCCACAGCTTACAAACAAGTTCATCATAATAACAGTGCAAAAAAATATCTTGTGATGTGGGCTGAAATTTACAACAAAAGTATTGGATGGCAAACCCTTTATTTTTTTTTCTTTTAATGTTTATCTAGCCATTTGTATGATGAAGTAGATATATAAGAGTAAGAGTAAGACCCACTGCGCATTTTATGAAATTTGAATGGTGGGTAAAGAGAGACTGAGAGAGTAATAATATCCAAGTGGTCCATTACTCATTTTTGGAGCATTCGTATCTGTCGGCTCTTTTGATGAGATTGAGACCTTCAAATTATCCAAATGTTGCATTTCGAGACAAGTTTCTTTAAGATTTCGGATAACGCACCAAAGCACAAAATGGATTTTTTCTACACTGCCTGGATTGATTATACAAGAAATTATGCCAACTCACCTCTCTGGAAATATCAGTAAAAAAAAGCCCTCGAGTCCACAAAAAGGCTGGCTTTCTTTATCCATTTGTTCTGTCTTCATTTTCTTTGAAGTTTTGAAATTTCAGGTCCTTAGTAATGGCCGCTCTCACCTCTTCCATGCAAACTAATCTCCTTTCAGCTTCTTCTTCTTCTACTTCTTCTTCTACTTTTCCTGCTTCCTTCTCTCTTCTCAGTTCTACCAACTTCTCTGCTCTCAAAATTCACGCTCTTTCTTCCAATACTTCTGCTTTCTTCAACTCCTGCAAGTACTTTCGAACCTTTGAGATTGCACCTCGAATCCGTCATCCCACAAATTCTTTCAGCGTACGGATGTCCTGGGACGGCCCCCTCTCCTCTGTCAAGTTAATTGTCCAAGGCATCAATTTGGAGGTATCAATTTTCTCTTCAAATTCTTATTTTCATTTTTTCATGTGTATCCTACTGCGCAGAATTGCTCGACTCGATCGTTTTTGTTTTTTTTAAATGTTCAGTTCCCTAATCGTCTCATGCTCCTCCTTTTTTGGAGTAACATCTTGAGATAAATCAAAGTGGGACAGTAATGAGCTCCTGATTCTTCAAAAGTTTGATTCAGGAATCAGGAGCCAACTATCATAATGGGTAATAGCCAAGAATCAGGGCACATTCATTTTTATCTATATCAGCATCTAAACCAAATTCATTCAGCTATCCATATCTTCAATGCTAAAGCTGCATAGTTTCTATCCTCAGTTCACAAATAGATACTACAGATTGAGGTACAACTTTGAGCATGAACATTCCTTTCAAGAACTTTTTCATCACTGTTATTAGACCTCTCTAAGGAGGAAACGCCTTGCACTTTCCACTTTGGAAACTCGTACATCATTCATGCACAAGCAAGCAACTTTGAAACTCATCAATGTTTAAAGCATCTAGGAAAGGCTTTTCTAAAGAATTACAGCAACTTTCTTGGACTCTTCATTGAACACACGACATAATTGAAATTTGGAATGATGGATCTCAAAAACTTTTCAACCACTACAACATCTCCTTTGTTCTCACCATTTTCCTTCTTCTTCTTGGCTATATTAAGACTAAACAAAATATCCATTCAAAGATTCTTCTATGTCAAGAATTTCGAACTCCTCTCAAAGTGCTTGCAAGTATGCATGTTTTACACTTCTACTCATGTTATTCCTTGATGTTTCTGCTGCTTAAAATTGCACATACTTTTGCTGTAACCTTTTCGAGAATTGTCTCCTAAATTGATCGACCTAATGATTGAGATAGATAGTTCTTGTCTTTCAAATCTTTGAGCTTCTAACGTTCAATGTTGTTCCTTTGCGCATATGTGAGAATATCACCTTTTGCTGTTGTAAGTATCCGGTTTTCCCTGTACACCTCTGAATGTAAGAAGTTTTCCATGACGTTGGAACTACTGGCTGCACTATTGAACTCTGAACTCCCCGTCGATATACCACAGTCTGTCTACACATGCATTAAAAGACTGCTGCCTCTAAATTTATTCAGTTCCTAATCCAGATGATGGAGCTTTGACGCCAAATATTAGGAACATGCTCTTCAAAGAAATAAAAGTGGGAGAAATATATTTTTATAAACATGCTGAAAGTGATAGCTTAACCTGTCTAACAAAGTTTAATAAGGTGGTCATCATACTTAAGCTATCTACTAGATGCAGATAAAGAAATTACCTACCAACACTTGTAAACAAACTACCTACTAACTAGAAATTCTAACGCCTACTTCTAGAAATGGTCAGAAATTCAGTTACTCAATTTATTGTTTCTCAATGTTTCAACTGTCAAACCTTGAGTGGATTTATTTTTTATTGTGCACAAAACTAGTTGACTGAAGCAGTTAAGAAGCATGTGGAAGAGAAGGTTGGCAAGGCAGTCCAGAAGCACAGTCACTTAGTGAGGGAAGTAGATGTTAGGCTATCAGTTAGAGGTGGAGAGTTTGGAAAGGGTCCAAGGATTAGAAGATGCGAGGTATTGTATTGCTCCTTTATTTTAAATTTATCCATATGAATTGAATCCTCATTCTTTTCTGACAACATTTGTGTTTGTATAGGTTACTTTATTCACGAAAAAGCATGGAGTTGTGCGGGCAGAGGAAGGTGCCGAGACCGTCTATGCGAGCATTGATTTGGTATCTTCCATCATACAAAGGAAGTTAAGAAAGATTAAAGAGAAAGATTCAGACCATGGCCGACACATGAAAGGATTTGACAGATCGAAAGTAAGAGAACCTGCACCAATAGTAGTTGAAGATGAGGAAGAGGAAGTTTCTCAAGAAGATGGTGGAGAAGTTATTGATGAGGTTATTCCTTGAACCTTTGGTTTTTACTTTGAGTTCATTAAATGTGATATTAGCTTGCAAAAACTCATGTATTCCATGCTTATTAATTATTTTCTATATGTCAAAGCTAATTATGCAACCACATTGCTTATTTTGTTGAGCTATTGAAATCATTGATTTCAGACTGGAGCCTGTCATTTGTTATTTCTTGCTGAGCGAACATTGTGCTCAACTATTATCGATTAGCTTCTAACTGTTGGATGGGACTTCATTGTATACAGGGGGGCCTGTTACATTAGAATTTCCTTTCTACTTAATTCTTCCAACCTGCTTATACTTACCAAGTTGGTTCTTCATAGCAATTGAGATATCCTTCTCCAAAGCCTTTACTGATCCTTTGCTCTTAATGGGTGGTTTGTGGTCCGTTCAAATGCATTTGTTCGTTATAGCTTTTGATTCACTTGCTTATTTTGTTGACGTTCAATTTTGGTTGGAAGAAGCACTTGCAGGCCTTGATGATCGGATGACTAGAACATCTATTATGTATTGGAAGCTTATGAGTAATATATCAAAATAGTTTTTTACTCAATAATGAACATTTATTAGTTTAAATATTGATTTTACATTTCCATGTTAGCATATTTTCTTTGATATCTCACTACTCATTCTTAACTTGATGTCAGATTGTTCGGACAAAATACTTTGATATGCCACCTTTGACAGTTGAAGAAGCAATCGAACAACTAAAAAATATTGACCATGATTTCTATGGTTTCCGGAATGAAGAAACTGGTATGTTGTAATTTATAATAATAATCTTCTTTTATTGGGATTCTGTGTTGTTTATATCTTGAGGCTTATCATCTTCATCCTTTGGCCCAGGTGAGATCAACATCTTATATAAAAGAAAGGATGGAGGATATGGACTTATCATCCCAAAAGAAAATGGCAGAGCTGAGAAATTAGAGCCTGTGACAGTTGAACCAGCCAAAGAACCTTCCTTAGCGGAATGATTGGACTTCACAGAGGAAGTTTCATCTTGAAGATATCTTACCACTGCTACATTCACTTAAAACTTCGCATAATTTTTACTGGAACAATTGCATTTGAAGGCCTGGGTTGCAGAGAGTATATATAGATTTTAGATTTCAGGTCACATGATGAAGACAATTTTGGAATAAGAAATATGAGTTTTAAGTGTCGAGTAATTGTATTGAATGAATGATTCAGCATGCAGTGGTTACCACGTAAATATACTATCATACTTTCTAATCATGATTCATATTCCTCTTGACATGGCCAGTTCTGGTTTAGAATCTTCATACATCTTTGTTCCTTTCTTAAAAGACTAGCTCAGTCACCACATTTTTACTTTATTCATATGCCACATAACATTGGTCATACTGATTATCAGGTGAACTCTAAATGTTAGTTCTTACAGATATTGGGATTCTAACCACATGAACTCCATCCTGCCAAGTCAAGCTTCCAAAACAGTATCCGGTCATTACTCTGTGATTAGACGAGACGGTAACGGTGAAAGAGATGCTCTTCATCTTCTGGTTGAATTTTAATATATGAGGCTTTACAGCTATGGTAATGCCGGGCGGGGGCTCAATGGCAGCCTTGTATGTGGAATTGACCAAACCCACATTTGTGACAGTTCTGGTGAGACTTGCCGAGTGTCTAAGGCTAGGAATTGTTATGGATGGCACGTTTATATCCAAAACAGATGGCCGTCTTTTTGGGCAAGATATGGACTTGTTGGTAATACTGGAAATGGCAGAATTGTTGTAGCCCATGGCGCAGAAATACTGAATATAGTCTGTCATTCCCATATCATATACAAGACCAGGGTCCACTGCTTTATTGGGGTTCACAATTCCACCTCCAAAATCAAAAGGACCGGCAGACTTGATCGGGCGTCCCTCTGCGAATATAGCGTCGCCATATGGATCCGAAGTCCAGGCTGCAGATTATAGTTTATATATAACCGTCAGGTCATCAAAACTTTCAAAGTACTGGTGGTAAATGGTTCAGTTCAGAATCAGATACCTGTTGTAACAATGGCCGACTTAATTGCGGCAGGGGACCAATGCGAGTGCAATGATTTGAGAAGGGCAACAATGGCTGATACATGAGGAGTTGCCATGGATGTCCCAGACATAAAAGCATAAGAATTTCTTTCATTCGGGTCAGAGGGAGGAACAGCAGCTAAAATACCAACGCCTGGAGCCGCAATATCTGGCTGTATTAATTGCAGGCTCATTCAGCAAAGAGTCGTAATAACACCAGGGCACATTTCCCACAAGACTGGAATCGAGTTGTTACCTTCAGTATTGCTGGAGCAACTGAATTAGGTCCTCGAGATGAAAAGTAGGCCACGGTGGTGGACAATGATTGACCGACACGTGTAGTTGAAGGACCAATCTTGACTTGAGGATTTCTGTAGTGTAAGTAACAACTTATAGTGAGACTGTAGCCAGCAACAGCAATCATGCAATGGTGAAAGATGAATACCTGGTAGAACGGATATAGTTGAGTAGATGCATTCCAATATCAAGGCTTATTTGAACGCATGGGAAGTTGTTAATGAATGGTTCGACGGCCTTGGTAGGATTCTTGGCAACAATGAGCCCCAACCCACCAACTTTTTTGACGGACCAAGAAGTATCGTGTGTATTGTCAGCATAATCATCTGATGCGAAACACAGAACCACATTTCCAGCTACCCATGTATCATTTAAGGATAGAGATTCGCAGGCACTGTTATGATCTCAGAACCATCTCGTTAACAACAATTTATAGTAGATGGAAGTAATACTAAAGCATGAGATACGAGGTAAAGAAAACAGTTGAAAAAATGAAGTATCTAGTGGATTCGGATGGCTGATGGATGTCAAGAAGGCCCCTATGCAATGTCAAAAGACAAAAAAAATATAACATTTGGTTGTGAATTGTAATAGATGATACTAACCGTTGATCATCCAGATCAGAGACCTCGTGATACACTAAATTGCGGAACCTCGTCAGTTTTCCACTGAACATCCCTTGTCCCTACAACGTTAATGGTCAATAAAAATAGCTAACTAGAACTAATTGTTGTTTGCATGACGAGGTTCAATAAAAATTACCATGGTAGTCCAGTTGTTTCCTAATGTAATCGCTACTACGAATGAACGATCCACAGAACTTGCAGCAACTGTCAACAACCATGGTTCTATATTACCTACAGAGTAAGCTGCTGGACCAGAATTTCCTGCTGCACCAACAACAACTATCCCCTTTGCTACAGCATGAAATGCGCCCATTGCAATCCCATTGTGCATGTCAACATCAGAATATGAAGGAAAGGTAGGACCAAGGGACAGAGATAGCACATCTACGCCATCGTATATCGCTTGGTCGATGGCCTTGAGAATGTCTACGTCTGAGCATACTCCTCCATTCAGTCGCCAACAGACTTTATACATAGCAAGCCGAGACTGTGGCGCGCCACCCCTTACTGTTCCAACAGCTAAGCCATGGTAACTAACATTGGGTACAAAGGAGCCACTGGCAACTGAAGAGACGTGTGTGCCATGTCCTGAGTAATCTCTCGGAGACAAGTAATCTTGGAAGCCACTATTATTGACCGAATGTCCATATGCAGCTTCCAGCCCCTTGATGAAATATCGGGCTCCAATTAGTTTTCTGCTACAAGCCTTAGCTGGATTGAAGAGCTCTCCTGACTCGCAGATACCCTTCCACCTAGAGGGAACAGGCCCCAGACCGTCATCACAGAAAACTTCAGATTCAGGCCAGATTCCTGCACTAGACCCAAAATTTTAAAAATGATCATATTTACAAATTACTTATTTACGTGACATATTTGCAAAAATGACAATCAATTTTGTCACACATGATTTTCCAGAGTTAGCTTGGGACCTCAGACCATAAAATGAAAAAGGATCGAGGCAGAGGAAGGACGGAAGTTTGAACCTGTATCAAGGAGGCCAATGATGGCCCCATTCCCCATTTTTGATTTCTGTAGAAGAGAGTTTGGAAATCGTGGAGAGAGTTGAAGGTAGTCCCAGCTCCGAGTGGTTTGCATCTTGTGAAGACGATTGGGTATGACTTTAATCACTGAAGGCAACTCTACAACCCTCAAAAAAAAAAGTTTTAATTGCTTTGTTATGGCACACACTTTCAATTAAAGCAGTACCATACATTGGTAAAAGTTGAGATCTAAAAGCTTCTCAACTGGGATGTTGTCTTTAACTCAATTTCCTCCCTTTTTGTAATTTATCCGAACTCCAAAGACAGTAAAGGATCAAATATTAATATAAATCCACACTACACCCTCCTTATTCGTTAACAAGAGACAAACAAATGGTTGATTGCAGGGCGAGTATATATCTAGAAACACAAAGCTAATGGCTCTATCAAGAGTGCTTGTCGGCGTGGTGAGCATAGTATTTTTCCAAGTTGCCAGGAATTCTAGTTTCAGTTCTCCATGATGTTGTGATTATTGAATGTATGTCACCCGACACAACAGGTCATGGTCTGAAAATTATGCACAAAATATTTATTGCATCAGCAACAGAAAATACCTGAGATCATTTGTGCTTGAGCCATAGTAAGCTTTGCTGCAAAACCAGAAAATCCATATTTATAGTTATATACCAGGGAATCTGCAGGTGCTTCTTGGCTGCAGAAGTAGGCAAAGATTAGTTCTTCTGGAATATGTTCTGAAATATAATCTTGATATTTATAAAGTAAATAAAAAATGTGCATATATATTGATATTCATGTTCTACCTCCCAAGGACAGAGGCAAGAACTCCATGATGGGTCTTTACCAACAGCTCTTCATTATCATGTGGTCTGTTGCCCATATAAACGATGTACACCTGTGGAGCACCGAACAAAAGTAGTAATCAATTTAGCTAAAAGATCCGAGGAAATAAAACTGACTGGATAGTGAAATTAGAGAACTAACGTTGCTTTTGGCATCAACAGGAATGAGTAAGGTACACAGATCATTTAGAGCTGTGAAAAAGGAAACAAAAATCAAGAAGATAGTAGTGCTGCTGCTCTTTCCATGTGCAAACGAACTCATATTGGAGAGCTGCTGCTTGCAGATAAACCTGGCGTTGCTGCAATAACATTTTATACGCCAAAGCAAAAGGGATTGAAAAATGCACAGTTGTCTCTCGCTTAGTCAAATCACTTTTATCTGAGTGGAGAAATAAACAAATAAATAGCAACCACACTTGTTTAGTGGGGAGAATGGCAAACCGCTGTACTGCCTGTGTACTCCTTTCCCAACTTTTGAGTTTTAACACAAATATAGATGTCCTTCAAGGAAGCATCGAAATCTATTGTACTGGATGATTCTCGGTTCAACTCCATTATCGATTGCATTGCCAAAAATAAATGAGTGCAGCACTGAAATTCGTTCCCCTTTAGGCTTTAGCCTTTACCCACCCTAATACACTTGCACATCCAACTTTATAGTCTATACCCTCCTCCCATTTCAACCATTCTCGCTCATAATAATGAGATTTTTCCCACTTACTTTTTCGCCTCTGATTTTTCTATTCATTCTCTTCCCCCATTAGCTGCCATTTTTATAATGTGTTTATGGGCAATGCCCTTATTTTGGAAACTGAAGTAACAAAACATGAGTTCATGAAGTTGGAGTTAAGAGTACCACTACAATACCGTTGTATTTCATTGTCATTGGAGGATATATTCTTTTTTGGATGCATCGTCAATTTGATCACCGATGCTACGAAGATATCAGACCGCTTTCTGGGCAATGGGTTTCAATTTCAAAGAGATCATTACCCATATCTCCATATGTATATAGTTTATCAAAGTAATCCTTATCCAGTCAGCTGTTTGGACCTCAGGTAATAACAGATAAGAATCTGGGAAAATAGATCTTGAAGCATCTCTAAAGTGACATCTTCATTGCTGCTTGTTAAGAGCTGAATGAACAAGAATTGATCTTCCATCTCATTTCAACCAGTTCTCTCATTTTGTAATATACTGCTTTTATGAGAATGGAAAATCTGATCCAAAAGAATAGTGTGTGAATTCAGCACAATGATGGAATTACACTTGAATCATCACCACATATTTGAAACAAAAACTACAGCTTAAGTAGACTAGTTACACTGAATTTTCTTCTCCCATCAAGTTTAATTACTGAGTCGGACAGCAGGCTGATAGAGTCTACCCGTGCAATTGCAGCAACTATAAAATGGGACGTCATAATAATTCAGAGATCAGAATAGTAGGAAGAGTTTCAAGCAGCCAATCCGTCCACTCAATGTCCTAATTTTCCAGAACTCTGATCAGTTTTCTTGTGCGCCTTCAATAAAATGCCTTCTCTTGCTTGGGTGATCTGAATAGGAAAGTAACAAGAGAACATCAACATAAGTTCATGGCATTATCTCAAGTCTGAGTAGAACTGAAAAACACCAAATCCCAAGTAAACTTGCCACTTTTTTCAGGATCATAGCTGCCATTTCCCTGTGAGAGCGTGTAAACATTTTCCTTTGCATTTGCACTAATTTCTGGGCCAGAACAATGCTGAGGATTACATCCCTGCAAGAAATCAAAAATCTAGAGCAGTAAGAAGAAAAATGCTGAACAATTTTCCTGGTGGAAAAATAACAATAAGAGAACGAAGCTAGACCGTTTAGTGGGAAACCCTTTGTTTCTCTATTAAATCTTTTTACAGAAGAAAAAAAACGGCAAAGAAAACTAAATGGAAAGAATTACGTAACCATAAGTTTTTTGAAGTTCTGCTCATCAAAATCAAAACAGGCAGAAAGAGTGCACATTGAATTAGATCCATTCCCACTATGTTTTTAGACAACTAAGCATTTAAAATATCTGAGTTGATAATACGCGCCCTCCTGCCCACAAAAATATTTCTTCAAAATACTGCCTTAAGAACATCATAAAATTATATAGTAGCTGCCAATCCAACAATTGTCCCACTTCAACATGCTCAGTTAAAAGATGATATCAATGATAGGAATTATGACTAAGATGAGATTCAGGTCCAATATTAGGACATACAATAATTATGTTATTAATTTAATATCAGCATGAGACTCGACACATACATAAGACTGTAACTAAGACCACAAATAACACTGAGCAGTTTGAATTGATACGGTAATATGACAAAGTAGGGAGTAGAAAAAAAATTATTGATTCATTCACAACGGAAGTGACACAATACATACCAAAGTTTTTCATACTATATAAGTTGAGGAATAAAATATCAACCAACATATCAGTATTTCAATCAACATTTCCATAAATTAAAATACCCGAACATTTGATAGAAGGGAACAAAATGTGCTGTAAAAATGTCAACATAAACATTATCATTATCAATATGAACATAAATACTAATAAAATCATGAGGAGTTTCTTGACTTTTATGAATTTTCAGTCTGTCAACATGATAGTCTATCAGCATATGTATGAAATTGAAACTTCAATATCTTCATCTACCTCTCGACATTTAAATCTTTGTTTGGAACCAACAAGAAAATTGACATAGAAACGTCAAGCAGCAATTGTTATTTTGATTGGTTCTGACCCATATATATAGACCCATTGGAAGAGATCAACATTTCTTAAGAATGCACATCAAAAGTGATATAAGCAGAAAATAGAAACAGAATGGTCCACAGGAGTGAGGATTACATCTATATATAGAGACGAACAATCATCATTTCATGATGGAAAAAAAAAAAAAAAAAAACTAGCAATGTGTGTATATAGTAATTGCAGAAGTAGAATGAAAATAATGAATCTTACTTTGTTGAATGGGTTTAGAGATTGGTTCCAGCGCTGGTCTGAAGGGCAGAGTTTGGTTTTCTTAGTTGGCGAAGCAATGATGATATCGGGAATGAGGTCATTATTATTGGTTGGTTTGCGCTTCTTCTTCCTGCCATAGCTCCTCAACTTGGGCTTCTTGTCCTTGACTTTCCATACATTCTTTCTTCTGAAAATAAGTTTGTCGGACTTCCAGAGGTTGCAGCTAGTATCTATGACCGTGACCTCGCTCTTGGAGTATCCAATAAGTTCCTTGTCGGGGTTCTCATCCTCTTCAACCTTAGAGCGGGGATTCTGCGGTTGGGCTTTGGAGCTATTATCAGAGTTTGATGAGAGGATGTTATCTTCCTTGTGGGCAGAAGAAAGATTGTTGTGAGACGTATTAAGAGAAGAAATGGAGCAAATCTTGGGGTTGGACTGTTTCCTTGGGAACTTCTTGGAAGAAGAAGAAGAGGCGCCATTATTGATGTTGAAGAGGTCAGAGAGGATGCCGGTAATGATACCATTTTGAGAGGGAGAGGGAGAATTGGGGGTAGGGGTGGGGGTGGGGGTGGGGTTAGAATGCGGAAGGGAAGAGGGATGGTGGTGTTGGTTAGTGAGGAAATGATCGAGGCCAAGGTCGTGGTCGGCGATTGGAAAACCCTTGTTAGAACGGAGGCGGTCGAGCCAGTTGGGGGCAGTCTTCCCGGACGGTAGCGAACAAAGCATCGCCATCACCAATCACCAATTGAACAACAGAACAGAGAAGAAGGGAGAAAATCAAACCGCCCAGGGTTTCGTTTCAGATTGCTGGAGAAAATTAAACTATGGAACGAACAAGTCGTATTAGGAAAGGAGACAACTGCCACGCGGCTCGATTTCATTGCTTCTCATTCTCATATATATTTTTTATTTTCGAGATCATTATTATTATATATTATTACAGTCAGAAGTTATAGATCTCTCCTTTCTCCTTTCTCCTCTAAATGATCAGATCAGACAATAATATTAATTAATAATTAATAATGATGAGAAACCGAGGAGGAAACAAATGAAATGCTTTAATACTTTTTGGATTGAAAGTAAGAAATGAAATGCTTTCATACTTTTTTGTGAATTGAACCTACAACCTCTTAGTCACTAGAGGTGTCATTGAGGGGCAAATGCTTTAAGACTTGAAGTTAGAGTATGTATATGTGCATGTATAAAAAAAATATGTATATTTTTTTTTTAAACAACAAACTTTCATTTATGGAATAAAGCCCTTTAGGCTTAACACAATTACAATTGCTGGAATAAGACAATAACAAAACTTGTAACGAACTTGGTATAAAGCCTCCCAAGAGTACCAATTGCCCACACTATGAGCCACTACATTAATTGTTCTCGGGATAAAATTGAATCATTTAACCTGACCAACACGCGCATCCACCCTCTAATCTTATCTTGCAATAAATAGCTTTCACTAAAACTTGTGTGTCAGACTCGACCATAAATTGTTGATACCCCTCCTTGCCGCCAAGTTCAGACCATAAAAAATGGTCCAACAAGAATAATCACTCCCACTCCAATTTCATTTTTAGAGGGATGACAGGCAGCATTAACAAGTATATATATGTATATGTATGTATATATAAAGGAAGCCGGACGAAAAAGGAGGTAGAAGTTTTAGAGAGCTTGGACAATATTTACACCATTCATAATATTTTGACTTTTCAAATCAATTTTCCCACAAACAATATAAGATTTCACTTTGAAAAAACATCATTAATAAATTAAGTTCATTATCCATATATTTAAATGTCTACATACACACAGGTAAAACCGTAAAAGTATGTGAATACACATACACATCACTTAAGATTGAAAAAACCGTGGCCAATTCATTGTCTCCTATTAAGATTCTTAACATACCTTTAAAACCAAATATTATCATTACATTACATCTTCCAAAGGTGTACAAAACCTATATTGTAACAAAACAGTGTCTTTTGAATGAAATACAGAAATTTATGATATCATTGCATTTAAATCAATTTTCGTTTTTCAAAAACTATAGACTGGGGTGAGTGAATGCGAAGGTACGAAATGAAAGCAAAGTAATTCCAACAAGTGCTTATGAGCAAGGGAAGTGCACGTCTCCTTTTGCTATCAACTAACCGAAAAATCAAAAGAAAGAGAAACATGGTTCCAGGGTTCAACTGAAGATTTCCTCTCATAATGCTTAAATTTTACTGCACCGTGAAGTAAATCAAACAAAAGTGTGAAAAGATGCAATTTCCATTGTAAATTAAAGGCAAAAGAAAACTAGAAACTCCCTAAGTACAAATCACTTGAGACAGTTGAACAGAGAAAAAACAAGATAAATCCAATTAGGCTACCACCCAAAATTTTCCTAATACAAAAGAGCCTCCTAATCGAATAAGCTGAATCCCAAGTCGTCATCGCTCTCATCCTTTGGCTCCTCCTGCACAATACGCTTGAAATGAACAACAAATCACAGAAATGGGAACAAAATACAAGCGAAGGAAACTAAATTGGAACATATAATATTGATTCTGAGTGACTGCCATTACCATGTCAATGAAGATGGCGACTAAATTTTTACAGTACAAATTATGCTTATCAATATTAAACTTTTTATTAAATTTCCTTACGTATTATTCTTATCAGTATTAAGCTCCTAACCCACATTCTATAAGTTGCTAATACAAGTTCAATGGGATAGTCAAGACACTGCACCTAATGGGTTAATTATGAAAAAGTAAACGATAGCATGACAAAATTAAACAGTTTCTTTCTCATAATCAAACCATTCGGTGGTCATGACTAACCAGTATTAGCAACATACAAAACGTGGGTTAGGGTAATAATTAATGAAACTCGAGAGTAAACGTATTAGTTAGAGAGCTGGCAGACGCAGAGCAGCATACTTAATTAAAAAGTTAATATTGATTAGCGGAGTTTATAAGGGCATTTACCAAAATTTCCCTACGAAATTTTAAGATCCAAGAGAAGTCAATGAATCATTGAGATGACAGTACATTGTACAAGTAAGACAGAATTCTATCAAAGCTATAGCCAAATTATAATAAAGATAATAACTAAACATTCATCACCATACCTTCTTTTCCTCAACGGCAGGAGCGGCAACAGACGCAGCAGCAGCAGCGGCAGGAGCAGCTACAGAAACGGTAGCCGCAGCGCCGCCACCACAGCCAACGTTCAGAAGAAGGTCCCCAATATCCCTCTTCTCAGCCAATTTTGCAAACAGGCTGGGCCAGTATGATTCCACACAGAGCCCTGCAGCTGCTACTACGGCAGCAATTTTCTCCGCCTAGATCCATCCAATACTCAGATTAATCACACATCAAGCAATAAAAAAAAAGTAAAAAAGAGAAGACGGAGAAAGATAGGCGTTCGTACAGTGATTGCAATTCCATCGTCGTGAAGGGCCAGGGTGGCGTAGGCGCAGGCAAGCTCACTAGTAGACATGGTTAGCTTAGCGCCTGGTATGCAATGAAGACCTATGAATTAAACAATCAGAAGTCATAAGGCAGTTGAAAACGATGGAGAGAGAAGCTCGAGAATGATAAACGAAGATCTCGGAGGAGCAACATACCGGAGACGGGGACTGCTTGGAGCCAAGTGCGCGAAAGTGATCTCCACACCTCTGAGTATGCTATATATTGTGTGGAGGGGAATTAGGGTTTTCATGCTCCCTCGGTATCGGACCGGCTTCATCTCACTTGGGCTTCAGTGGACCAACGTAAATCTATTGGGCCCTTCTAGTTTTTGTGGGACGTCTTACCAAAATCTTGTTAAATGTTCACTTTCACGGGTCGGTTTTCAAAAATGGTCAAAAAAAAAAAAATTAAATCAAATTTTAGAGTTTAGATTTTAGTGTTTATGATTTGGAGAGTTATTTTAGTGGGACATCGTTTTAGATTCTAGTATTTAGTTATTTTTTAAATAAAAAATATGTTTAGTCTTTTTTTCAAAAATGAACATTCCCCTATCATCCCAACGTCTTAATTAGGGTTAACAAGCGGATTGGTCAAAGTTATTTTTAGCATGTGTGTGCGGGAGAAAGAATGACTAAGGCTCGTTTGGTGGGTGATCTGAACACAAATTTTTTAAAATACTCATGAAATAGTACCAAAAAAAAAACATTGTTATTCATACGTATATACATATATCACGCAAACCATATGCTGTTCATAGCAAATTTGATTTGATGCCAATCATAAGCAGTGAAAAAAAAAATATGATTGAGAAAATTATGACGAATTATTAGATACATACAATCCATGAAAAAAATGGTGAGGGGTCGGATTTCAAATCATATTTGTGTCAATTAAATTGATTTTAAATTTTGAAAATTATAATTTTTTTTAGGGAAGATTGTCACTATCTTCGAAATAGGAGGTTGCGCATATGATAAATTTGGAGGGACAAAATAAAGTTCAATGGTGAATTTTTACTATGTGACACTCACGTAAAGAGTGTAATTGTAAGACGGTCGTAAATATTTAACATATCATACAAAATGGTTACTTTTTTATTTTGATTTGATGTAAAAAGAAAATGAGGAATTGGTATTATTTTGGAACTTATTCGCTTATCTAACACTATCTTTGGAAAATAAAAGTAATGGGTCAAAGTTGAAATAGGAGAATATAAAGTTAAGCATGATGTTTTGTATTCCCTCCCACTGACCAGTGTCCTAGCATTGGGTTATAAATATTAATATTAACTACACAGAACACACTTACAATTCTCTTTTTAAAAGCAATATTCTTGATTTGATGTAGGAGAGGATGGACATGTAAAACCTATATGAGAGGATGATCATATAACCTTATAAATTAGTAAATTGGGCTGGAGAATTCGAACCACAGACCTTTTGATCGTCAACGCATAAAAATGTAAGCTGAGTCATACTCGATTTGGCTCGAATATTGTGAATGTAAGGGACAAAAATATGATAATAATAATAATAATTAATGAAGTGGGAGAAGTGGCATCTTTTTTGAAATGAGGAGGGTTGGGAGTGTGGTCCAGAAAATGCAGTCTACTAGGGGCAATTGCAGATGAGAATCAAACCCACTTTCTTTTTGTGCTTAACCATTTTGAGCAAAACTGGAGCGAAGGCGCGCCAGCCTATGCCTATGCTTATGCCTGACCCCAACCCATTTTCAGCTTTGCCTCTACCCATTTTCATTTCCAACACATCTATTACTTTAGTACTCATTTTCTTTTTATTTTATTTTATTGTTAATTATTGTGAACAACGACAATAATTAAATATAAAATATATTGAGGGCTGAGAATGGCATGCTCTTCTTTTATTTTTAATTTAGATGGAAAAAAAAATGGTTGAAAGTAAGGGATGAAGCAACCGGCGCATTGTCCATGCCTAAGGGCTAACCCTTGCAACCAATGGCACCTAACACAAATATATATTTAATTAATTCATTCCCGTACCACCAAATGCTATAAAATAAACAATTTTTTACCCTTTTAAAAATCATTTAAAATTTATCTAAACTTATCCTCTTAAATTGATTTCTAGTTTATTTTAATCCAATACCACGTATAATTAATATGTTGCATAGCTCAATTCGTTAAGACATCAACCATCAATCAAAAAATCATTAAATTAAAAAAAAAACATATATATATATAAATAAATGCATAACATGATCTAAACTACTAACATTTAAAAAGTAGTCAACAAGAGCATAGCTCAACCGACATAATATATGAACTATAAGCAAGAAGTCTCAGCTTCCAATCTTTATTTTCTATGTTGTCAGAAGAAAAAAAAAACATTTAGAAAGTAGATCTCCATTTAAAAAATTGTTTAATATGTGTTTAGTAATATAGTTTTAATAAAAAAAAGGGTGGTAGTTAGTTACCAACTCAATTTAAATTTTCACTCTCAAATATTAATAATAATTTAGTAACATATTTGAAGTGGTGAGTTTTGTATAATTATTTTACAACATTATATAATATAATTATAATTCTTTAATTAAAACAAAAGTTGTATGGGATATATATAAAAAATAGAAAGTGCAACTCCAACTCTAATCATAGGTTGAATAATTCCTAGACAAATCATTGTATATTTAGTTGACATGACATCCATATTAACCTTATAAAAAAAATATTACATCCATATTATAATTTCTCTCGCAAGATTGAAAATTATTATAATATCTTAAATTGAATGTCACATACTATATATACTTGGCCATCATATGAATAAAAAAAAAAACTTTGGGAGTAGTCAACTCAACACCATCTCCTTCATATAAATTGGGGTATTTAAGAAAAAAAAATAAAAAAAAATAAGGTGAATTAAACAAGATGCGAAATGCGAAGAGTGGAGACAAAATAAAAGGAAAAGCTAACTAATCATCTTTGGACGTTTGCTATTAAACAAATCCCAATAACAAACATGTGCACTCCTAACTCATCATTGTCTTGTCCACAAAATTATATTTGCTATTTATATTTTATATTATTTCCCCTTTTTAATTACTTTATCTCCCGAATGAAATGTCCCCAAACGTAAAATTCTTATTTCCTATCGGATTAAAATTTCTACGCATCATAAAAAGATAAATAATTCGTTTGGAAAAAATAATAATAACTCAGGGTATAATCTTGCCCCACGCGACGTCGTATAATCGAGTCCGGTCCCACCTCGTCTTCCGAAATCAAGTCAACGTGGCAGGCATAGGCGGCGAGTTTAGGAAATTGTGTAGTCTCTCTTGGTTGAAACTGGAGGTGGCGACTTCATGATGATTGATGAGATGCGCTGCTCAATTTGTGTCAGCGAGTGCAGTGGATAAAATGCTTTTATTTATTTTTTATTTAGATAAATATCAACCGGTCGATGGAGACGGGCTTTTTGTGATTCAATACGTGGCACCATCACGTCAAATGTGATATGATGGATGGGGATGTACCCAATCATGCCCATCCATTCCATTTCCATACGGATCTATCCTCATCCATTCCGCGCCACATGCTATTAAAAGATAAATAACCCCAAAAATTATTGACCGGAAATTCATTTTATTAATTGCTTTTTTTCCAAAGCATTCCAATATATGTCATTTTAAAAAATAAAAAAAATCAATATATGTATTTGGTCAGTTCAACGAGATATGAAGGTAGGAATTTCAACCTAATTTTTTAATTCTACGTCTTAATTGATTTATTCATGTTTAAAAGTATATTTTTCTCTTAAAAAATAGTTTTGTATATGAACAAATTCATCATAATATCTTAACATGTGAAAGTATATTACAAATTAACTGTTAATGGAATATAAAAGAAAAAAACTTAAAAACTATTCGACTTAATTTGAAATTGTTGTAATTTTTAAAATGATTGTTGTTAAATAGATTATTAGAAAAATAAAAACTTAGTTTGAAATTGTTGTAACTTTTAAAAGAATTGTTGTTAAATAGGTTATTAGCAAAAAAAAAAAAAAAAAATATATATAATACCAAATAAATTAGTGTTCTATAAATTTTAAACTGAAAGAAGAATAATAATAATATATATATATATATATATATATATATATATATATATTTTACCAAATCCAGCATACCTCACAATTAACAATGTGTCATCGACTAACAAGTTAGAGGTTTGAATCCTTACACCAAATTGTTTAACTAAAAAAAATATTTTTCTCCTAAATATTTTTAAGAGGACTCCATATTTTATAGGAAGTCAATTTCAAAAGGTTCCATTACAAAATTTTACTAATCAACTTAATTAAAAATGTGATTTCTTTTTAAAGTAATAATTAAAATTGGATTGAATTTGAAAGGTTGAACCCTAAATAAGTCTTTGATTGTATTTTCACTAAAAAGCACTCCAAAATATATCTAAAATCTAATGTGTATACAAAATCACTTAAAAAAACAAGAGATGTTATACTTGGGTTTTTTTCTTCTTACATAATCGTTTATTTTAGTGTCAAACCGAGCATACATCAATTGGCATAAGGTTGTGCACGTGACTATGAGGTCATGAGTTCAATCATCGCTTTAATTAAAATACCGTTACAAAAAAAAAAGAATCGTTTATTTTAGTAACGTCCAAAAAAATGAGTACATATCAATAACCATTAAATTAAGTTCATTTGGACCCACATTTACAAATTATTTGTTATCAAAGTGAAGTTCTTTAGTACTGTGTGCTTAAGAGAATTTTATTCTAGGTAAAATTATTGTTCAAGTTTGTAGCTCCATACAAAAACAAAAGAAAAAATAATACTCAAAGATAGTTTAGATATTAAGATTTATTTTTTTTCCGACCACATCAAATGGGGTAAGAAAAATTTGAACCTTTGATTTTAAAGAGAGAGAGTATGTAAGTTGTCAAATATTGCTAAGCAATGTTCGCTTTAACAACATATTTTTACTTATTTTTAAAATGTCGTATGTTTGAATACTTATCTCAGATTTATGTTGTTATATTCTAAAATAGCGATAACCACAACAAGAAGTTTGAAAATGACCCCAACTAAATTAAAGTGCTTTATCTATGTAAAGTGTTATTAGATAAATAAATAATAATAAAAAAAAAACTTTATAGAAAAATAATTACACTACTTTGAATTTAAACATTTTATCTATAACTTTTGTTTACATATTTTCTTTCGCCTAATCCATCTCTTTAAACGTGTTCCTCTCTGCCCCATATATTTTTGTTCACTAATCTTTCTCTTGTTAATCTCAATTTACCTATATACTTTCTTTCATTAATTTTTTTTTTTTTTTGGAACGAAAATACTTAATTAAAATTCATATTTTTCAACGACATGTGCATCATAAATTCACATAATTCACATACTGCAAATAATAAGATGAGGTTAAAGTAGCTAACCAATAAAAGTATAGTTCAACTGACGTGACACATAATTCACATACTGCAAATAATAGTCAACAAAAATATAGTTCAACTGACGTGATGTATCGACTGATGATTATGCATTCAATCACCAACCCATATTCAAAAAAAAAAAAATGAAATGAGATTGAAGTATTATCAAGTTTATAGACGGGAAATTGTAGTAAATGACAATTTAAGACTTATTGTTTGCAAATATAGCATGTTTTTAAAAATTTTGCGGATATAGCAATTTCTATCGCTGATATCTTATGACTGATAGAAGTCTATCGCTGATCACCTCAGCTTTTTATAGATTTTTGTTAGTGATAATAGTCTATCAGAGATAATAGTCTATCACTGATAGAAGTCTATCAGTGATATAATAAAGTCTATCAGTGATAGAAACGAGTTTTTTTGCCATATTTACAAAACATTTTAAAGTTTGCTAAATTTGCAATTAGTTTGGGCCTGATTGCTATTTGTGCAACCAGCCCTTTATAGACAGCTATATGTTTTAATGAATACTAAAAACATAATTGAAATTATAATTTTGAAAAGTGTGCATTGTAATTTTGTGGGGGCCACTAGAACCTTCTTGGTTGGGTGTTAATGTAGGGCACATAATTCCTAAGCCTACAAAATATAAACGTCACACGTTTGAATTATGTAATTTCAGAGTCCGCATCCTTTCCGCATCTTTTAGAATATCAACACCATTTATATTTATTTTTTTTATACGATGATAGATTGCTTAGTGACCATAAAATCTTAAGTTCAATCACTAATAAAAAAAAATAAAAATAAAAAATAAAAATAAAAATAAAAAATTCCTTAGTTATTTCTATCTGAACCATTTTTCATTTCTTCACCCACACACAAATTTCATTAAATAATTTTTTTTTCTTATACCAAATGTCTATTTTCTAGGAGTATACCTGGTTTGGGTTGGGTTGGAGGGTTTTTCAACCCAACCCAAAAATTTCAAATTTTGGGTTGGTAAATTTTCAACCCAACCCAACCCTTCAATTTTTGGGTTGGGTTGGGTTGGATTGACGGGTTGATTTTTTATTTTTTTTTAATTAACTTTAAAATCACCGTTAATGAAATTTCTTAATCCTTATTTTTCTTTCAAAATTATCATTAATCAAATTCCTTAATTCTTGATTTTTCTTTCAAAATCATCATTAATCCTTGATTTTCCTTTCAAAAATTACAGAATGATTTTTTTTTTAAAAAAATATATTGAATTCATTATATATATAATTTTTTTATTTTTAATATATTGAATTCGGGTTGGTTCGAGTTGAACTGAGCCAAATTTGGTTCAACCCGCGAACCAACCCGAAAATTCGGTTTTTCAAAATAGCAACCCAACCCAACCCATATTAAAAAAAAATCCAACCCAATCCGAAAAGTTGGGTTGGGTTTCGTGGGTTGCGGGTTTTTTTAACACCCCTACTATTTTCTATAATAATTGAAATAAACAAGGAATTGTATATTTGTAAAGGGTTGATTGCACAAATAACAATCCTGTACAAAATAATGGCAAAATTAGCAAAATTTAAAACATTTTGCAAATATGACAAAAAATCAGTGGCTATCACTGATAGACTGTTATCGTTGATATATGACGGACAAAATTCTATAAAAAAAACTGAGGTGATAGATTATTTACTATCAGTGATAGAAAAATTGTCATATTTGTAATTTTTTTAAAAAAAGTGCTATCTTTTTAATTATTTTACTCTAAGTTGACACCTGATACAATTTCCATATTTGTAAATATATTGATGAGTTTGACATACACATTTTAAATCGTTATAAATCACTCTAAGACTAAATGCATGTTAACATAAACATAACTTAACTTATGTAACAAGTAATAGATTCTGCCAAAGCGAGCATGGCTCAGCGGGCACATGTATGTGTTGACGACCAAGAGGAAGAACTTGTTTGACACATAGATATTTTATGTGTTATTTTTTTTTCCTTTAGAAAAATTTGTAAAATATACTTACAGTAAAAAACAAAAATCTCACTTTTAAAATTCATAAAATTAAAATAAACTCAGATTTGAGAGCTTGAGGTTCAACCAAAACTTGTTTGACACAGATATTTTATGTGTTATTTTTTTTTTCCTTTAGAAAAATTTGTAAAATATACTTACAGTAGAAAACAAAAACAAAAATCTCACTTTTAAAATTCATAAAATTAAAATAAACTCAGATTTGAGAGCTTGAGGTTCAACAACTCCCTCTCAAACACACTAAAATAAAATGAATAATTAATGTGAGTGTTATTGAAAAAAGAATGTGAGGTATTGTGGTCAAAATTATTTTTGTTATATTAAAAAAAAATGTGAAGGATACATAAAATAAAAAGCAAAAATCGCATTTTTAAAATTTATTGAAAGAAGTCTTTAACAATGAAAATATGAAAAATTATAGGAAAAAAATTGTACAAAAAAAAAAATAGCTAAAATAAACCATCATTGTTGAGATATGATTTACGGGTGGAGTGGATTTGGGAGGCGAAGAAAGATGTGTTTGACACATGAATAGACTATATACTTATGGGGAGACAATCTTATAATTCATAAAATTAAAGATAAGTCCTAACAAAATATATATATATATATATTTATTTATAATCAATGTGAAAAAATAATGTCAAATATTGTGCTCAAAATTATTTTTGTTGTCTTCAAAAATTTGTCAAAGATATAAAATAAAAATAAAATATTTCATTTTTAGAATTTATTGAAATTGAAAGAAGTCCTTAATAAGAAATTTTGAAAGTTTATAGAAAAGAATTGTGAAGAAAACAATTAAACTCAGAATTCACAACTCCAGACTAAACAACTCCATAGTCCAAACACACCACACACACTTCAGAACTCCAGACTAAACAACTCCTTGCCTCAAACAAACATAATTCAGAATTCTCCAGACTAAACAATTTCAGATAAAACAACTCCAACTCCTTGGATCAAATGCCCCCTTTCATATCATAATTTTGGAGAGATGAAGAAAAAAAAAACAATCAATTCAACTTTACTTGAAATATGGTCAACATCCCTAGAAAGTAGAAACCCTAACATAACCAACATTAATCAATTTCAACTCTATCACATCAAAAATTATTCCATATCCATTCTCTTCAATCTACCAATTTGTTCCCCTCAAATTCTTGTAATACCTTTAGAAAACTTAATTTTGCTTAAAAAAAAAATCACATTAGAAAACTATTTAAAACACTCTAAAAATCAGTAAAAATAATCCATATATGAGCCGTCCAAACATAATATACTCACCAAAAGATTAGAGGTTTGAATTCTCGCATTTAAAAAAAAAATTGTCACAATAACACAAAAACAGTTCATAAAATGTAGAAATTCAATAACACAATATATTTTGGTTTTTTAAACTCGTTTAACACCAAAAATGAATTTTACATTTTGATTGAAAATAAATTTAGAAAACTCGTAAATATCAAATTCAAATTTAAAACATTAAAAATCTATGGTTGAAGAAATAACATTTTTTAAAAATAATTTGATGTAATACACCTTTTCATCAAAATTCAAATCTCATTTAAAGAGAGAATATTAAATTTTTTCCCACTGGAATATTACAACTTGAAAATAAATTTATGGAAACTCAAAAGACAAAAATATCCAATTTGAATTAAAAATTATCTTTAATAACACTTCTTATAAACAATTTTATCCAAAAGGAAATACTTATCTTCAAAATTTAAAAAAACAATGTTTTTTTAAAAGAATTAAATGACATATTTTTTTCTTCGGGTATTAGAATTAGTATTAGGTAAATTTCATATGGCGAATTGATTTTAAGAGAGGTGTTAAGTGTGATACTGGGCCAATAGCTTAGGAGAAATGTTAATATATTGACATTAAAAAGTATGTGTTCTCTCCTTAATTAGTAAAGATGAATTGCTAGTAAATTTTGAAAGAGAGCTTCATGGAAGATGATGCTGGTATATTCTCTCTTCAACAAAGGTAGGTTTAGGGATAAAAGTATTTAGCATAACAATAAGGTTGGAGTAAAAGAATAATGTAAGGATAAAGAAGTGGCAACTTCAACTAATTCACAAAAAAAAAAAAAAAAAAAAAAAAAAAAAAAAAAAAAAAAAAAAAAAAAAAAAAAAAATAGTGATAGAAGCAAAAAGATATTTCAAAAAACAACGTTCATTGATATGGGGGAGTAGCCATTTAAGATACTTTTACATGAGATACTCAAGGAAAAAAACTAGTTAGTTTGCTGTAACCATCGCAAGTGAAACTTATTGTTGAGGCAATGATAAGTAAAGAATAGTTATTTTATTAAAAATGTTGATGCATGAATCTACTACACTAGTACACGTCATTTGTTTATTGTGATTTGAGCCAACCTGCAAAGTTAAATCTCGTACCAGTGTGGTGCTCTGTCCAATACACTTCGATGTTAAGTCAGTATTAGGTACGAAGTGGTGTCGAGCTGAACACATGTAGATTCCCGCCATGTGTGTTAGGGTCGCACAACACTTAATTTGTGGCGTGATTGTGTTGAATATTCTGATCCGATTAACACAAACTTGACAAACCTTAACCCTTTTGTGGTAGTTGACAATCCACATCTACTCGACCTAAATAACCGATGAAATGAAAATGATTTTATCTTTTGAGTCCAAGGATCGTCATAGGTTGGGCACACACCCATGGGCCTTAGCGATTTTCACCTCCATAATGTTACAAAGGTAAATAATAGCGATTATCACACATAATGTTACAAAGGTAAATAATGTGATAAGTGACACTATGAAAATGTAAAATGAACAATCAAATTGACCAACAAGGCAACATCACTTTCTAATTTTTTAGGAACAGAAATCCTATAAGAAAAACAGAACCATCGAAATTTCATTTTTTAGAAACGTTTCTCAAAACTTAAAAATAAGAAACGAGAATCAGTTACCAAACAAGTCTGTTTCTTAAAAAATAAGAAACGAAAAGAAGAAACATAAAACATAAACGTTACCAAACAGACCCTTATTAAACCGAACTAATTAGACAAAATCCAAAAAGTTGAAAGCATTAATCTGTAATTTAATTAAAATTTAATTAGAGGGAAAAAAGAAGAAGGTGAAAATGGTAAAAAGAAAATATGGTCCTGGTTAGTGAATGTTATTTCCTTTTATAATGGAGAAATTGAAATGTGGTAAAATATAATTATTGAGTGTGCATATAAAGAAAGAAAAAGAAAAAGAAAAGAAATGCATGATGCATGGTGATTGTTGAACATTCATGTGCATGGGGTGATGACAGGCACATGGGCATTTTAGGAATATAGAAAAGTTTGGTTAGATGACTCCGTTTCGTCTTCCCTGAAATATGCTGAGGGGAAGGGAGGGATGGTGGTGTACCAAAATTTAATCTCATCGGTCATTTCTGCGACGCTGTGAAACAAAAAGAAAAAGAGAGGAGGCCCGCCACCGCCACCGCCACCGCCAGTTCACCACCGTAATCCGACGATCTGAAACTTAGAACAACCACAAAAAAAAACGTAAACACTCCTCTCTCTCTTTCTACACTAAGCATCATCGCCTTATAACATTTTTTTTTTTTTTTTTTTGTTAAATTCGCAGAGAGGGTTTTTCGTTTTCATTTCGATCCTCTTCGAATTGATTTCTGCTATCTAACTTCTTCTACTCAACGATCTCCTGCTGCCTTTCCTCGTTTTCCAATGGAAATGTATTAGATAACCCCGCCCCCTTCAGGTAACAACAACCTAACACTTCTTTGACCCTTTTTTTTTTTTTTTTTTTTTTTTTTTTGTACTTTTTGATCATACGATTCATTTGGGTTTTCAGAATAGGATTGGAAAACAACGATCTTGATTCCACAACCTGTTGTCTCTCATCATGGCGGTTGCTGAGAATGTTGGACCCAAAATCGGCTCTCCAAGTCAAAGTTTGGAAAATACCATGGTTTCCTCCGATTCTAATCAACCCAAGGATGTTGAAAATCAGAAGCCCAGGAACGATTCTACGGTTCCAATTAATGCAGAACCCGACTTTCATCCCAACGGTAATGATCAGAATTTACAGATGAAGGCACAGCTTCAGGAGAGAGCTGCTGCGGCCACTTCTTTTTCACTTCCTTCAGCCAATTTCAAGGCTCAAATGGGTCAGATGCAGAACGGCTTTGAAACTAATGGTCAGGCGCTGATGCTCAAGTCTGCTGCCGGTTTTGGGATGAATCACAGGCCTAACGGAGTCATGAATGGAGGGGATGGAGGTCAAAACTTTAAGAGGGATATGACCGATCTGGAGGAGTTACTATCCAAATTGAATCCCATGGCTGAGGAATTTGTCCCTCCTTCCCTAGCCAAAAATTTCTCTGGTTACTTCGGCGCTGGTGGGCTTGGGTATAACGACTTTCTATTGCAAGCTAATTCTGTCAACAACGAAGGGATTAATAATCGAAGGGTATGTGGGGATTTTGGTTCTGTTGAAAGATGTTGAATGCTTATTTACACTTATTATTAAGCTTTGAATGCCTTGCACTTTGTTTTGATTTCTGGAAAACAAAACCCCTTAGACTTAACGGGTTTTGTAGGGTGAAGTGTTGGAGTTTTTGTATATTTAGGTGTTTGTGAACCTGTTTGAAGAGTATTATTTGTTTGCACGTTTTAGTACCAATGTATTTTAGAGAAATCTATTCTATTTCTTGCTGAATGAATCTCCTATTGATTTGGATTTTTTTGTTTCCTTTATTCTTTTCGCTTAGAAGAAGAATGGTTTTAGTCAAGGGAGGAGGAGGATGAATAACAAAATGAATGCAGTGAAGAGAGATGAGATGACCCGAAGGACAGTGTATGTATCAGACATTGATCAGCAGGTAAGAGGCCTCCACCCCCAGAACTCTCCTTGATTATATGCCTTGCCCATGTCCTTTTTGACCTATTCATTTTATGGAAATGCGTTTTAGGTGACCGAAGAGCTACTTGCTACTGTCTTTGCTAGCTGTGGAGAGGTAACGGGTTATTCTTTTCTTTTCTTCTTTCCACTTGATCTTATCTATGACATTTTACTGCTAGCTTAATGTTATGTCTTCTTCAATAGGTTGTTGACTGTCGTATCTGTGGTGATCCCAACTCCATTCTTCATTTTGCCTTCATTGAGTTCACAGATGATGGTACAATCCGAGTTCAATATATTCATAGATGCATTTCTTTCTTGCTATGATATCTAATTTTCTTCATGCTAGCAGAGGGTGCAAGGGCTTCCTTGAATCTTTCAGGGACAGTTCTTGGTTTCTATCCAGTCAGAGTGCTGCCCTCAAAAACTGCAATAGCACCTGTGAATCCTGAATTTTTACCCAGGGTAATCAACCATCCTCAACGTCATTCATCTATTTTTAGTACATTCTAATTTGTTGTTAGCGATGCTATCAACTCATTTCAATTTATTAAACTTCTTTTCTTCAAATTTGTTTTCTTGTGTTTTATTGTTTCTAGTCGGACGACGAACGTGAGATGTGCTCAAGAACTATCTATTGTACAAATATTGACAAGAAGGTAGGTTTGGAAGTGAAAAATCTATAGATGTATTTGAGAACTGTGTTTTTGGAAAAGGAGAAAATGAAAGAAAATCAATATGCTTGATTGCTATATTGATAGTTTTCATGTCATGTAGGTTACTCAAGCAGAGGTCAAGCTGTTCTTTGAATCACTATGTGGAGAGGTCTGCAATTCCCGTATAACAGATGTCATATTTCTTCAGACTTTTATTTGATTCTCTTTACAGTGCTTTTATGTTCTCTGGTTGTGACTTAATCTATGTCATCTGTTAACCCTGTTTAGGTTCAGCGCCTTCGGCTACTTGGAGATTATCATCATTCCACTCGTATAGCATTTGTTGAGTTTACAATGGTAATCTTGTTCTCTTCCATTGATTTTGTTGCTTTCTTTTTTTCTTATAACGTTTCCTCCCATATTTACACATTTTTCTTGTTTTATTTTTTTTCGGGGGTGGGGGTGGAGACAAGAGTATTACTATATTTGGAGGGGCAGTGACTCAGTGAGGGTGGATGTGGCGTGCCTTATCAAACTAGTCTGTTGTGGTTCTTGTATTTACAATTCACCAATACATTTTTGCTTCTGTGGGGTATAGAATGCATTTAGAGTACCTGCTTTACTTATCATATCTATCAGTAAGCTTAATAATGGATGTGGGTTGCCTTATCAACCAGTCTGTTGTGGTTCTTGTATTTACCATTCACCAATACATCTTTGCTTTTGTGGTGGATAGAATGCCATTTAGAGTACCTGCTTCACTTATTATATCTGTCAGTAAACTTAATACTTAAGATGCATTTCACTTCTGTTGAGCAATGTCAAATATCTTTGCAATGCATGTTTCATCTTTTAAAATCATCTAATATGTGATTCTTTTCATTTGAGTGATTCTAGTGTTTCATGTTTGTGAATAACAAAGCATTAGCAATGCCCTAAAAGTCTTGCTAGAGAACAGTGGTGGTGCACCCATGCAGTCGCATGAATTTTCTCGTGTTTTGCTGTAACTTGACCATAGCTTTGCATAACAGTGTAAGCGTTTGTTTTTAATTTGCAGGCTGAGAGTGCAATTGCTGCTCTTAATTGCAGTGGAGTGGTGTTGGGTTCCCTGCCAATAAGGTTATTACAGCTTATTCTTGTTTCCTTTTCTGGTATTGGGTATTTCGAAAAAACGCATCATGTTTTTTGTTTTAAAAACAAATAGCCATTCTGATTCTTATGGGTTTGTTTTCAGGGTGAGCCCATCAAAGACTCCGGTTCGTCCTCGCTCTCCTCGTGCCCAGCTGAATTGAATGCTCCCTGCATCTGTCCGATGTCGGTCTGGTGCCCGATAGATATATTTATATATATTGCATATATATATTATGGTTATAGAGATATGTCCAGAAGGGGTTGTGGGCTTTGGTGATGGATGAGCATGATCCTCTGCAGTGAAGTTGGTTTTGGGGTACCTTTGGGTACCTAGAACTAGGTGTTGTTGGTCAAATGAGATATTTGTTTAGTTTTTTTTTTTTTTTTTTTTTAATATAGAGTGGATGGCATTTTGAGGCTTAGTCGTTTAAATCTCTGATGATGTTATGATGGATGGATGGACCGGACTCGATGGATTCTGTAGGGTTGGTCCCTGGGAACACTTGGAACTTGGTTGGTTTCAATGTTTCTAACTGGAAACTCTCTTAATCAACTCTCCCTCTCTTTAGTTGTCTTCTCTTGAGTAGTGAGAGTCTTTCTTCTCATCTGCATTCTGGATGCTCATGTTTGTTTTAATTCATTCTTCTTCTGGTGCTGGTTCTGCATAGATGATAATAGATATAGATATAGATATAGATATGGATGCTCATCATCGTCCTGTGTTTATCTTTGTTTTTGTATTGAATGGGCTTGCCTGCTTGCTTGGTCAAAGGAATATACACCGTTGATGTTTGCGTTGAAATTAAGAAAATTAATTGAATTTGGTGAAGGTTGGCGGCAGGCAAGCCATTATTATTTCAGGCATCAGCTAATCCTACCAAATTAAGGCTAATCCAATCCATCATCCCCACGTCTCCTCTTTTCTTAATTTGTTGCTTGCTTCGTTTCTTCTTCACCTCTTGCTAATTATGTTTTTGTTTTATTTTAACCACAAAATAATACAACTCAAGCTTGGGTGGATTGGTTATTATAACTCACGGGTTTCAATAGTGTTTACTATTTACAGATTATTATCTACTGTTATAACTGTCGATTATAATTATTTCGTCTTGATTTGAATTTTGTGTTTGGTTGAAATTTTTGGAGGGAGGAATAAACGAGTAACTCTAACTAGGAATAAAGAGTAAAGAAGAAGGAATAAAGAGAAGGAAAGAAAAGAGCAAAAAAGACAAAAGGGTAAAATGGGTTATTAGGAAGGGAGAGTACTTATTTTTGTCGGATACCAATTTGGCAATTTTCTCAAATTCTTTGTATTATTCACATTTCCCAATTTATTATTTTTTTTTTTTTAAGGATAAGAATGCTCTTCTCTTCACCTCCATTTCCAATTTTGCATTGTAATGAGTGATTGTCCTTTCCTTCCCTTATTTTTCCATATCTTACTGCTTATTCACTTTTTTATTTTAAATATTTGTAACATTTGATCTCATTAACAAGTTAGAGAAATTCTCTCATTATATTATTAAAATACATAACAATAATAATAAATAAAATTATAAAATCAAGTCTACACATAACCCATCACTTGAATGCAATCGTGATGTCTATAGAGTTAGGAAAAGATATAGTAATCCCTATTTAATAGCTATGAAGTTGTCTATTAAATGTAGTCCATGGAATTTCTTCATTAAATTCTTCCTTATAATCATAATATTCCATTTTTACTATCATACTTTTTAAAAAAATAAATCAAAAGTATCGGTTTAGGACATTCTTAGACTTCCATCCACTATTTATGAATTATCATGGCTCTTACTTTATTATTCTTATTCCTTTTCCTTTCTAAAGCTTAAAAGCAAAAAGAGAAAGAGAGAAACTTAGGCTCTCGTTTGATAACGCATTCATTTTTTAGTTTTTAGTTTTTAAAAATTAAGTCTATAAACACTACTTTCACCTATAACTTTCTTCGTTTTGTTATTTAGTTTCTATCAATGTTTTAAAAGATCAAGTCAATTTTGAAAACTAAAAAAAATAGCTTTTTTTTTTTTTTTAAATTTGGCCAAAAATCTAAATGTTTCTCTAAGTGAAGTGTAATCCATAGTAAATAAATTAAAAAAAAAAGCTTAAATTTCGAAAACAGAAAATTAAAAACTAAATGATTATCAAATGGGGACTTAGTTTTTTTTTTTCTACATATTTTAAAATTCCATATACATTAAAAAAAAAAAAAAAAAAAAAAAAAAACTTACATTTGTGTTTAATTACATATTTATATTCTAATTTTTTTAGATGGGTCCAACTAATCCTTTTAAATTTTTAGTATTTATCTTATTAGTTGTATTGAATATTTTTCTTTTAAAAAATTACATTTTAAACACAATTATTTAGGATCTCTGCAGATGAAATTCTCATTCACTCTAAAAGGATATTACAATTTTGAAATGATGAAAATTTCTCCAGAATTTGTCGTGATATTACACGTTTTCCCATTTGTGAACGTCTTTGAAATATGTGGATACTAATTAATTTTTCTCTTTGACAACACCAAATTGGACTTCTAGATTTTAAATATTAATGAACGTCTAAATTCAATGGAAGAAACAATCCTATCTACTATCTATTCAAATAAATAAATTATTTGCTACGTCATTATTCTTTAATTGTTTCGGTCCATTTTAAGAATTCAAACAAAATTAATACACATTTTATACGAAATCAAATGATTAAAACACATTAGCGACTAAAAGGTCCTAAGTTCGATTTTTTATTTCTACAATGTTGTTAAAAAAAAAAAAAACTAATTAAAACATTAGTGTTCAGTTCTAAATTCTAATCTATTTATTAAGACCATATTTGAAAAATAAAAAATAAAAAATCAATTACATATATAGCTCAAAAAATAGTTAGAGTAGGAAGTATATATATATAGAACATGTATATAGTATGTTAAAGCTATGTTTAAGTGAGCACATTTATCTTAGTATTAGGTGGAGAAGATGTTACTTTAATTTTTCCTTCTTGTTTCTTTTTATTATAATTGAAACATGTTTGTCTTTTCCTTAAAAAAAAAAAATATATTTGTCTATTTCAAATACCAAATACCATATAACTTTAAAACTATATATGGTTATTTGTATTGTTTTTTTTTCATGTGTTTAAATGCCGGAATATGGATTTTTTTCTAGTTACAAAGCGAGTTTGACAATAATATATGTTGATGTCAAAATTCAAACTAGAAAAGTCGCCTAACTTTCACATAATTTCAACGGTAGAATTTATAAATTTCGAAGGACAAGATGACCTTGCAAACTTTAGGTTGGAGTGTGTAGACTACAATAAACTTACTTTCTCTTTGGAGTCCGGTGATACTTATAATGATTTTTGGTTGTCTTTCCTTTTCTTCCTAGGTTTGACCTAGGAAGACTGATCCAGATGTATCTGGATAGGGTTGGCCTCTCAACCGATCCTTTCTCTTGGGCTTTCAATCGATGGGGTCTCTTCCAGGACCTCTGATTGAGCCTTGGTTTTAAATGATTTTTTAGGGTAGAGTCGGCCTTGACCTTGATACTTTTGGGCCAATCTTGCTCATTTTTTTTTGCTTGATCTTTTATGAGTTTTCCAGCGCAGACCTTAGCTTGTGTTGATCTGGAGGGTAAATCTCTTTCCTCCTTAGGGTAATGCTGATATAGACGATTTTTTTTTGGTCTTTTTGCTATTTATTTTTACATTAATCAATGTGTAAAAAAGTTAGAATAAGAATGTAACTCTATGATTATGACCTATTGAAATTATATATATATATATATATATATATGTATGTATGGGGTAAGCTATAATTATTGTTCATGTTTCCAAAGAAGGGGTGGCATATTCTTTTTCTTCATTATTTTTTAAAAGAGTAATACTTAGCTTCTAGGTGAGCTACAACTGCATCCCGGCATGTCGCTAAACCATAAGTTGTCATGTGTTGAAGGAAAAAAGTATATATTATTTTTAAAATTTAATGTTTCAATTTAATGTTTCTGTCCGATTCCATTTTCTTTTCTATTATTTTATTTTTTATATTTAACTTTCAAATTTTCTCTCTTTTCTTTTTCTTTAAAAAATATTTTTCTATTGAAGTTAGGGTTTAGTATTTAGAGTTTAGGTTATAGAATTTAATATTTGAGATTTTGGGTTTATTAAACATTTAAGGAAAATTCTAAACTCTAACAATGATTCCTAAATATCAAAACCCTAAACCTCACGTCAAGAAAAAAAACATGTTCTTAAAAGAAAAAAAAAATACTTGTTGAAGTGGACTACACATGACTTTCACATGACGAGATGACCTGCAAGCATTAGGTTAGAGTGTGTGGACTACAATGAACTTACTTTCTCTTTGTAATGTGTGATATTTATAATAATTTATATTAATTTTTTTCCTTTTCTTCCTAGATTTGACCTTGAAAGATTGATCTGGATGCATCTAGACAGGGTCGGCTTCAACCAACTCTTTCTCTTGGGCGACCCATTGAGACCTTTTTCAGGACCCCTTATTGAGCCTTGGTATTGTATGATTTTTTATTGGTACTTTTTGGGCTAATCCTACTCATTTTTTTGGTTTCATCTTAATTTTATGAGTTTTCTCAAAGCTAGTTTAGGCCTTGGTTTGGCTTGTGGAGGATAAATCTCTTTCCACCCTAGGCTAATGCAAATTTTTTAATCTTTTTGCTAGTCATTTTTACATATACCACTACGTGTAAAAAATTTAGAATAAGATAAAGATAAATATACATATATAGTAAGTCCATAACATATCCATAAGTTCGATATGGATATGAGGGATGAATTGACATTTTCATCATACCGTACAAAATTGATGAAATATTAAAAAAAAAATAACAAAATGTATCTTAACATGAATATAATATTTTAATAAGTGTATTTTAACTCATTTCAAAGGTGCAAAATGTTTATTTATTAATTTAAATATTTTTTAAATTTTTTCAGAAATATCAATCAACATCGACATTTTATCGATATTTCTATAAAATTGAGATCTCGATATTTTGGACATTACCCCTTTAACTTTTTGAGTCATTTGTTTTAAAAGTTGAAATTTTACCAATGACATTTCATGAATGTAAACTACCTTTAGAATACTAATTCTTTAGAATGTTGGGTAGAAAGTCGACGTGGTGGTTACTCGAACGCTTACCTGAGTCAAGTCTGAAAGAACGGCGTTTCGTCACGTCGACTTTCCAGTTTCCATTCAACATTCTAACGAATTTCTACTCCATTGGTAGTTTTGAAACAATTATGAAAGGTCGAAGGTAAAATTGCATTATTAATTTTTCAATTGTCAACTTGAGCATAACTCACCTGACATATTGTATCAATTAGTGACCAAGAGGTAATATGATTACATCTAATCGGGATAAAATTTCTATTATCCAAGACATATCAAATCATGAGTTACTTTTTGTTGGATAAAATGTAGATTAAGATCATCGAATTCTTCATTGAGATTCGAAGAGTTGATGGTAGCAAAAGAGATTATAAATAGATACCTACTACTCAACTATACTCAACTATTTCATAAACATATATTTAAAACAAACAATAGTTAATAAAATGATGAACAAATGTGAGTAAAAAGTTGCACTTGTGGTATAGAATGAATGAGATATTAATTACTTTTGTTGAGACTTAAAATATTTGATTAGAAAACAAATCAATATTAAGCTTTTACGTTAAAATTTGTCTCTCTCTCTCTCCCTGTTTTTAGGTACAATTTCGGACCCTGCTCTTTAATTACCTTTACATGATGTCCTCCTCATGAATCGAACCACCGCACCACCGCCGTGGCCCGATCTCGATTATCCACTGATTTTTCCTACTGTTGTCAAATTTATGAACCCTCTCCGGCGGTCTTCAACAGGTCACCAGAATTATCGTTCCAGCGAGAGTCTTCGCCGACGGCCAAGGAATCGGCAATGGGTACAATGACCAAAATGCCTTCCCCGGCGGCGGCGCATAGAAAGGTACTAAAAAACACAACGAGCGCAAGGACGGAGTATGCAGGCTCGTCGGGCCTCCAGAGCGCGGAGAGAGCAAGGAATATAATCTGCAACGGCAAAGCAATCATGACGGTGAAAGCGAGGGCATAAACCCGAATCCTGAGCGACTTGTTGATGACGAGGGACGCCACTTTCCAGCAAGAGAATAAGAAGCAGAGCATGTAGCCGATCCCAAATCCGGCAAAGGTGAGCGAGCTGAGGAGAGGGTAGGCGCACAAGACGGTCTTGTTGTTAAGATCATGCTTGATGAGGACGTAGCTCTGATTGAAGACAGGCGGCAGTCTATCCTTCAATGGGGAATAGAAGACTATTATAATCTGGATGAGGAAAATGGGCATGGAAGTTAGGAGGAGGAAGGCGATGGCGCCGTAGTCGTGAGGGGTTTCGTTCTTGGCGGAGACGTTGATGAGGTAGAGGAGAGTGATCAGAAAACAGGGCTGGAAGAGGCCGAGAGAGAAGAGGGTGTGGAGTTTGCAGAGGTTGGATTGCTGGAGGGTTGGGAGGGAAGGGAGGAAGGGGTAGAGATAGCGGCGGCGGAAGAAGGGGAGGCGGAGGAGCTCATTGAGGGCCCAGAGGGAGATGAATGTGACGAGGAAGAATCGAACGGTCCAGAGAGAGTTGAAGCGCTGGAGATGGTGGGAGGTGCGAGACTTGAGACGGAGGTGGAAGATGAAGGAAAGGGAGAGGAGGGAGAGGAAGAGGATCAAGGCAATGAAGGAGACGGTTGCGAGGTCGAATGTTGCAGGATCAAGAAATGACAAAGGAGCAATGAAGAACATCGATTTTCTCCGTGCCTTCTTCCTCCTGGCGCACGTGCAGGCACGCACGCGCACACAAGAAACAAGAAACAAGAAACAAGAAACAAAAAGAAGAAGGTTAGCTAATTAATTGAAACTATAAGGAGAGAAGAAATATAAGATTGCAAAGGTATGGGTGGCCGGGGGGGAGGGGGAGGTGGGGGCGAAGGATGTAGCAGGGCCAGGAGGATGATAATAAGAAAATGCATGGGATAAAGGAGAAGTTTCAAATTGGGAAGTGGAGAGAGAGAGAGAGAATGAAAGAAACAGGAATTAGATGAAATTGTTGATTATTTGCATTCCTCTCCCTCTCTGCTCCCTATTCTCAACCGGCGGGAAAACAGGGTGTTAACATAAGTAACTACATTTTTAGATAATGGTTATTCTTAGCCATCTCCTCTTTCTTTAACCATTTCATTTCCAATTAAAGCTATTAACTCCTAAGAATTTTGTTACTAATTATTTCCTCTTTCTTTAACCATTTCATTTCCATTTCATTATTGATCTTATCTTCATGGTAATGCAACCAAAATATCTTTCATATTTTCAAACCAACCAACTTTTTAACTTCTTTTCACCTTTAAAACTTGAATAAATTCAAAAGCACCTACCACCAAACTTCACTAGCTTCCTTTTTCTTTTTCTTTCTTGAGGGAGGGGGAGTTTTCAAAAAGAGCGGCTTGCGAGTCCAAAACTTCATAGGTTGATTTTATCAAAGGAGATTGTCAGCATCATGAACTCTACTCAAGGGCCGTGGCGTGTAAGCCATGGCCTTAATTATATCCATATGAATAAACAGAAAAGCAATTTATACCTTACATCGCCCTCTTAGATCACCAAATTCCACTGCTTCGTGTCGTGCCATCCTAAAGCCAAAGCCAATTCCTTTTTTCGACCGACTCGACAACATCATCTAATAATGCCTTTGCTTGTCTGTATTAGGCCACAGCCATAGCCAAATACCAGCTCTGCTTTCTGGCAATTATGTGATGGCAGCTCCTACCTTCCCAACACTTATCCTCTCTTCACAAAGTTTATTTGACCATCTTCTTCTCAAACACACTTTATTTAACCTTTTCTTTACCCACAAACAGATATTAGTTCTCATCAATCTCATTCAAACTGAGGTTAAAGGCACTGATTGGAAATCCACCACACTGATATTTTTGCAAAGAAGTAGATATTTGAAAAGGTGTTGAATAATGTCATGCCATGCCAAGCTAGGTAGCGGATAAGCATGTTGTGTAGTGCCCTTTTGACACTTACTAATTAAAGCCTTTAGAGCAAAAGGAGGTTTGAAGAAGAAAAAATGCTGCAGAGGGTGGTGGTGCTTAGTTCTGAACCTCAAAAGGGGAAAATGGATATTGCAGACCACTACAAGACATGGGCTGGAAAAAGCCACACGTTATTCAACTCCATTGGTCTTCCATTCTATAACTTATCTCACACTTTTCTTGCTTACCCTACCACCTATATATATTCTCATCTATTTTCCTGTCTTCCAGAAAATTGAATGACAGAAGAAGTTGTATTTTCGACAAAGGTTATGGAGAGAAACGAGTACTTCACAATACCAAATTTTGAGTCCGTTGATGTAGCCTCTTCACAGACATGTTCAACTCCTAGGAGGAAGAAGAAGAAGAAGAGTAACAACAGAAACAAAAGAAGGTTTAGCGACGAACAAATCAGGTCTCTGGAGTCAATATTTTATTCGTCGGATTCAAAGCTCGATTCGAGGAAGAAGGTGCAGCTGGCAACTGAGTTGGGACTGCAACCTCGCCAGATTGCTATATGGTTTCAGAACAGAAGAGCAAGATGGAAGTCCAAGCAGATGGAGAACGATTTCAGGAGCCTCAGAGCTAACTATGATAATCTAGCCTATCAGTTTAAAACTTTGCAGGAAGAGAAGAACTCCTTGCTCTCACAGGTACCAAAATTTTCTTCCTTTTCCTTTGGTCTTTCTATAGCTAAGCTTTTTCATCAGTTGGTTGATGAAGTAAACTCTCCGTGGTATTTGAAACAGTTGGAGAAGCTAAGCAAGCTTAATCAAGAAGGACCTCATGAGACTCGAGCAAAGCCAAAAAGATTAGAAAATGAATTGGAACGGAGTGGAGTCAAGGGGATAGAGAATGGAGAAGAAGGTGATCAAGGATTTCAAGTGTTGGAAGGCAGAAGCAACGACATAAGCCATACTGAGGAGCAAGTTTGTCAACTCCTGAATCCAAAAGGATGGTTTGAATCATCTGATAAATGGTGCAATTTTGACTCGGATGGTGGTGACATCTTTGAATATCAGTCGAGTAGAACTTTGCAGGGGCTAAGTTTCTGGGGATGACAGGAATAGGGAATAAACTAAAGATCGCTCCCAAATATCAGTCTTATTACTATTAGATCGGCCCGAACAATTCTAAATTCTAGATGGAGTCTTTGGCTTTACATTTTCACAAAGAAACTATTGCATCAGCTCATCATTTTAGCCAACTGCTTGACATTAAAGATTACCAATTAAATTGGGTTTTATATGAACTAATCCAAGGAACTGTCAATTTGTAAAGTCATAAGCCAATATGGGAAGTGCATCACTTTCAGATAGTATAAGCAATCAAAAAACAATGCAACAGCTCGAAACATGAGAACTCTTACAAATTTTGGGAAATAATCAATTTTCACCAGCCATTTGTCCTCTTTTTAAGAATACAAGTCATTCCTTTTGTCCATAAAAAGATTAAGTTGTGAATTTATTATGTTATCATAATTCATATGGTATGGCCTTATCTTATTCAACTGAATCAGAGTTAGACTCCGCCATCAGCTCTCCACCAAAGTGAAGTCATTGACAAGATCAGTCACTGATCAACAATCTTCATGTAATGACTAATGACACCAAACGAGTATTTTTTGAATGATTCATTAGATGCTTCTTCCCAAAGCATCTATCACAATGTCTAAGAGTCATAAAATATTTTTAATAGATATAAGTATTTTGAGTTAGTTACTAGTTAAGGGTTAAGGAGAGGCAAAAAAACGAGCTCGAAATGAGAAATTCGAAGTGTTGAAGATATGGTACTCAAAAGTCAAGAACAAAACATGCCATTACCCGATAATGTTAAAAAGCAAAAATCATAACAATTCAAACTCCTAATGAGTATATAAAAGCAAATAGTTCTAAGCATAACTGCAACTGCTCCAGAAAATATAAACCAAAACATAAACTTTTGCATAGGTTTCCTCTCAAAATCAACAGTCTACTTGATCTTCTTCTTTGGCCTCAACTGCAAATCAATGATTAACCAAAAAAGGCTATAAGTAATGCAGCAAGATAATAGATTATTATTGTAGTAAAACAGGAAATAAAACATACCTGGTTGCTGTGTCCACACTTCTTTTTCCTGCAGTTGACAGCACGAGGGTGCAGGCGGGCGTAGCACCTGAGATTTATTTGTACGTGATGTATTTTAGATAATGATTAAGGAAGCAATAGCAATATATTTTAGATAGTGATCAAGGAAGCAATAACAAACGTATGTGTATTAAATGATGAACCCTAGCGCATTCAATGTTATGGTTTCCAAAGACAAAGGATGTTGATAAATAGAGTTGGCGATTGAACTTGATACTAAAGAATTGAAACAAAAAAGGCATATAAATAAGCATATAGAAAGCTTACTTGCGGCAAATCATCTTGTCCTGATTGTACTTCCTAGCCAATGCCATCAAAGATGGCTCAATGATACCACCACGAAGCCTGAGCACCAAGTGCAGAGTTGACTCTGCAAAGAATACAGAAAATAATGGCAATGAGATGCGATTTCCAATTATGAGAACCCTGCACTTATCAGTAAACTATAGGAAAATATTGAACTCCCATAAATCACAAGTTAAACCCAACATTTCGAATTAAATCATTGTTTGGAGACCCTACACTTATTAGTTAATTACAGGCAAATATTGAACTCCCATAAATCACGAGCTAAACCCTTGTTTGAAGACCTTTTATAACTAAAGATAATCACTCATCAGCACGAAATTCTATAGCTAGAACAATGAACTAGCTCGAATTCTTTATTGCTTCTCAACAAAGAAACTTATTTATAATCAAAACCAGATAGCTGCAAGTTTGAACTCATTCCCAGATGGTTAATTTAGCACAACCTAGGGCTTTAGGTGGATCGAAACGTATAATTTAACGAAGTCAGAACAGAAACTTCACACCCATTTCTTTAACGACAAACCATGTTTTTAAAGTAAAACCCAGACAGTTGCCAAAGAATATTCACCAATAAACCATACCCACTAAATGAGATTACCCCCATCAACAAACAATACGATATTTTCTCAAATTTTAATTGACCAAATTATTTCTCTGAATAGGAAAGAGAATACAATGAAAGGCATAGCACCAACCTTTCTGGATATTGTAGTCGGCAAGCGTTCGGCCATCCTCAAGCTGCTTCCCGGCGAAGATAAGTCTCTGCTGGTCCGGGGGAATACCTGAAACATGCACCGTGAATTATAAGAACCCAAAACATGTGCATTCAAAAAGATTGAAAAAAGAAGATGAAGAAGATGAAATATTGCTTCAAAAACCAAATAACTTGGATGAAATCGAACCTTCCTTGTCTTGGATCTTAGCTTTGACATTGTCGATGGTATCGCTTGACTCAACTTCCAACGTAATCGTCTTCCCAGTAAGGGTTTTCACGAAGATCTGCATCTTGCCGCTCTCTGGTTTGCCAATCGACACTCACCTTCTCGACTGAAGATTAAAAGCCTTTTTATATGCTTTTGATTAGGGCTTTGTAGGGATGAATTAGGGTTTCAGAAATTTTAGCCCAATGTCTGTGTCATAATGGGCCCGACTCGCCCAATTTCAGCCATCGTTTTTTTTTTTCTTTTCTTCTTCTTATTATTATTATTTATTTATGCTACAAAAGACCCATATTTCATAAATATTTTCAAATATTACCGCTTTAGTCCAACCCATTTTTTTTTTCTTCGTATTTGTCCTCTCATATTTAAAAATAAAAATAAAAATTTTATATTTTATATTCATTAGAACGTTATATAAAATTATTTATAACTCATAAATAATGTTGATTAAATTCGTTAAATATCATTTTATTTTTTTACTTATTTATATTATTCACGAATTTAGAAACTATTTTTTAAAAAGATATTTGAATACCATCTTTTTCCTATCTTATTGCAATGAGCTATTTTAAATTTTTGTGTAATGAGTTAAATTATATGTGTGCTTAGTTAGAAGGAAAGTTCACTAGCAAAGTTGGAAGCGACTTTGCATACACAAATAGAAAGGGGGCATGGGATTTAGGGACATAAATGTTTTCAACCAGGCTTTGCTTGCGAGGCTGATTAAGTTCCCGAATAACCTTTTGACCAAAGTACTTAAAGGTAGATACTACAAAACCGAGCATTTTCTTAAAACCAATCTTGACAGTAACCCATCCTACACTTAGAAAACCATTTTATGGGGCCGAGAGCTGTTTCAGAAAGACTACCGTTGGAAAATTGGTAATGGAATCAGAGTAGATGCAGCTAGCGATTTGTGGATCCCAAGGGATGGCATTCACACTTCACTGCATTGTCGAGCCTCCATAAATCATTACACAGTAACTAACCTTATGTCTAGCCATGGGAGTTGGAATGAAAATCTAATTCATGATAACTTCTTAGCAGAAGATGTCATTGCAATCCTAAATATCCTAATTGGTGATTCTAGAAGGGAATATGAGATTATATGGCACTTTGACAAGCGTGACATGTTCACAGTTGAGAGTGCATATAGGTTGAGGGTTCAACTACAAGATACAGAGAGGATAACAACCTCAGTCCGTTTTCCCCAAGAAAACATGTGGAAACGAGTTTGGAATGCCAATGTGCCGACCAAGATCAAAATATGTGGGTGGAGAATTTATAATAGTTTTCTTCCAACTCTTGACAACTTGGGAAAAAAATGGATGGATCTTAATCCTACATGTTACTTGTGCAGGAAAAAGACAAAAACAACATTCATCTCTTTTCGGAATGCAAATTCACAAAGAGAATATGGCCAAAATATCTTGCTTCTATTAATGATCTTATTGTTATCAACAAGTATGTGTGGAATGTTGCACACTATTGCGGATGACTTTGGAAGGAAGGCATTCGTATGTTGGCAAATCTGGACATATCGAAATCATGTGAAGTATAACCAAATTCTTTTTCCTTCTTATCTTCCCTTCTTCTCCTCACTTATAAGTAGCCAAGTGACAACGATACACTATCATTTTGATTTGGGGGTTTGAACCTAGAACCTCATGATCTCTCAGTACATCATGTTACATCATGTTGTTATTTGGTGGATTGAACTAGGACCTCATTTTTTTTTTAACAACATGTTGGGGTGGGGGATTGAACCTAGTACCTCATGGTCACTAGGCGATATGCCGTTGAGATATGCTCTTGTTGGCGAGGAGTTACTGGTTAGGAATGGAGAAGTGAGGAGTTGGAAGTTGGGAGTAACAAAAGAGTTGAGAGTTTGATATTTAGGGATTTAATTGATACAATCGAAAATTTTAGAGCTAAAAATTGATTTTTACTTTTTTTTAGTACAACAAATGGGATAGGGAGATTTGAAGATTCGACTGAGTACATGTCAATTACTCCGAAATATGCTCGAATTGACATAATCAAGTTATGTATCTTTCAATTTTTTTTTTTTTTTTTTTTGTTAAGAGTTAGAATCTAATTTTCTTATGTGGTAAATTTGTGCTAGTTTAGCAACATCGTGGTTTATTTTTTTATTTTTATTTTTTTTTTGATAAAACATCGTAGTCTAGAGTTTAATCTTGGACATAGAGAATAATGAAATGCTTAGGCTTAATTATGTGATCACCTTTCTTAAAAAATATTATACAGCCTGTCTAGTGAAATTAGTCGAAATGCAATCAGAGATTTTTTATAAAAGAAAAATCATTAAAGACTTAAAGAATAGTGGAACTATTGAAAAAAAAGAAAGTTGGTTCGTCTCTCAGCGGAGTCTGCTTGCGTGTCAGTTGCAGCCCCCGCCAACATCGAGGCGAATGACCTTCTTCTTCAATGGTTTGTGGCTGAGCTAATGGTCTAATGGCTATCTATGGCCTTCTCTTCTCTTTCCCGCTTCCTCGCTCCGCTGCTTCACCTCTCTCGGCTTTGCTCCCGTCGCCACCACATTGGCACACCCCCTCCTAAAGCGGTTGCCGGCGCCGCCATGGTCAAGAAGTTTTTCGATACGGAAGAGGATCTGGCGCTTTCATTGGCTCAATACATTGCCCATCTCTCTCATAAGTTTTCTCTACAGAGAGGATCTTTTTCCCTCGTTTTATCTGGTGGCTCCTTCGTTAAGTCCCTTCGGTGAGAACCCTTAATTTCTTTAAAAGAACTTCCAATTTAGAATTAGTTTAGGGGAGAAATTAAATTAAAATGTGTGAAGTTTTTGACTGTGTTCACATTTCAGAAAACTAGTTGAGCCACCCTACATTGATTCCGTGGAGTGGTCAAGATGGCATGTCTTTTGGGTTTATGAAAAAACTATACCAAAGGATCAGGACGGCTGCAATTATAAGCTGGCCTATGACTACTTTCTCTCTCAGGTATCATATTCTTCCAAACTTTTTCTTGCATAACTCCAATACTCTACAAACCTACAATTTATTTCACAAATATACTTCAGCTAGCCCATGTCTTTGATTGCTTTAACACCTTCAGCTCTAAGCTTTTGGGTTAACTGGTGATTTATTTTCTCCCCAAGAGGAGTGTTTGAGCATTGGTATATTAAATTTACCATATCCCATCAGTTTGAGCTTTTGTGCTCGGTGGTGATTTAACACAATGTTCTCTCGAAATTTCGAGAACCCTCCTTTCAATAGTTCTCATATTTTCCTTATAACTGGATCTCGAATTCTTAAAATTTGGATTTTGTTAGGTACCTATTCTGCCTGGGAATGTGTATGCAATCAATGAGGCATTATCAGGTGAAGGTGCAGCAGATGATTATGAAACCTGCCTCAGGCATTTGGTCAAGTGTGGTGTGATAGACATGTCTTCAGCTACTGGGTTACCTAAGTTTGATCTCATGCTCATGGGAATGGACTCTGATGGCCATATTGCTTCTGAATTCACAGGACATTCTTTTTTGCAAGAGGACAGTGGGAAATGGGTCACCTTCATTCATGAATCACCAAAGCCTCCTATCGATATCGTTACTCTAACCTTTCCCGTTATCAACTCATCGGCATATATGGCAATGGTGGCAACTGGTGGCCACGAGCCTATCCAGTGGGTTTCTCCTGAGGGGGAACTTGCCTGGTTCTTGACAGGGGATGCAGCTGAAAGTGTTGGAGAGAAATGTCTATAATGTAGTTGTAGTTCCTTTGTTTGTGTGTGTGTGAGCATTCTGACTCTTTCCTTGTATCTTCTGTTCACAGAACTTGTTGTAAATACTAATGAGTTAGCTTGAAGGAGTAATGGGTGTCCCATTGATCAAATCTCTTTCAATGATTGTGTTTGGTGACAGAGAAAGAGGAAGAAAAGTAAGAGCAGAGATATTAAGCGACAGCCATCATCTTGTTGGTCCTGCAGAACGTGGTGGTTTGTGTGTGTGTTTTACAAAAAGGCAACCTCAGTGTTCTATATGTTATCATGACTGGTAACACAAACACGACTATATGGTCATTTCATTTCCCTCCTTCGTGTAATCAATTCAAATTCTGTTTGGTTTGGTTTGCAGGAAAAAGAAGACGAGGAAGAAAGAAAAAGTTTCTCCCTTTCACTTTTCTGCTTGGGGCCACAAATTTGTCTTCTTCTCTCTCCATTGCACTCTAAGCAAGATAAGAATCTCTCTCTCTAATAATTTTATTTTTTTTCTGTGGAAGTTCTAGAGAGAGATAATCCCTCTTTGTTTTGCACTTTCAACTTTGTGGACTTCAAAGCCAAATTTTTACCCTGTTTTGTTTGTAAAATTTTGGTTGCTGAAAAAAAAAAGATCCATCCAAAGTTGAAAGACTTCCATTTCGACACGCCATTCCAAGATATTTGTAGCATTGTAGGTCAAGTTTGCTTGGTAAATGGCAATGTTTTTTGTCGGATCAAAATCAACCGTCACCAAATCTTTGTTGGGTTCTGCCTAACTTCAAACTCATTTGTCTCCTTGGCTTTGCTTTCAAGTTCAGAAGATTTCAGTCAAACCCATTTGGCACATCAGTTCATAATCTTCACACTTCACACCCCCAACAACTCGTATCCAACTTCGATTCTTTGCGCCAACAAGAGCATAGGACATGTATCGCCTAGTGATCATGATGTCCTAAGTTCAATCCCTCACCCCAACATGTTATCAAAAAAAAAAAAAAAAAACTTCGGTTCTTTGCAAACCTTGAAGTAAAACACCATATTTCGTATATTTTATATCAAGTTGCACATAATGACCACCTTAAACTTTCTAACAATTTAGTTCCTGAAATTTAGTAAGTAACCCTTTAGTCTCTGTACTTTCAAGTTTATAACAATTGTAACAATTTAGTCTTTTTTTTTTTAGTATGTAACAATTTAGTCCTTGTACTTTAAAAATTGTAACGAGAAATTTCAATAACTTTTAACAATATTTTTTACGATAGGGGCTAGATCGTTATAAATTTTAAAGTACATAGACTAAATCGTTACATATGAACTTCGTTACATATGCAAGTTCATAGGGACTAAATTGTTACAAAATTAGACTAAATTATCACTACTAACTAAAGTTTAGAGATTAAATTGAAAGTTCAAAGACCAAAAGTATTTTTAAATTCTTATTATAATTTTAATTCCGTCAAAAAGAAAAGAAAAAAAAGAACTTATTATAAACTCTAGTTGAAATCATTTTTTTTGACCTAAGATGGGAGCATTTGTATCATTATTGAGTGTAAGATACAATTCATGATATTATGTTTGACCAAGTTTGTTCACATTTGAGAAGAAGAGGACTGTCTTCTAGAATTAGCTCTCTACATGATATGTACTTTGACTCAAATTATCATTCAATCGTCATGATGTGATGAGCATTATTAAGCTACAACTTAAGTTCCGCCAAAATATCGACATTTCATCAACAAAATATTTAAAACTGTATCAAAAACGTTTTTTATTTGACAACAAAGTCATCCGGAACACAACTCAACTTAGTTAAGTTATGTCTACCATCAAGATGTTAGAATTTCAAATCTTCCACTCGTACATGTTGTTTAGTTCAACCATAAGACTATGTAGTGCAGTGTATAGTATGTTGTCTTTACTCTTTTTTTGAGCTGATTGTTTTGGACTAACCTTTTTACCATGTTTTGTTACATATATTTTTATTTATTTATTGCATGGCTGATAATTCAATCATAAAAAGTTTGTCATGCTTCAAAAAGGTTGTAAGAACACATAATTGTTTGTTCCCCTTATCATCAAGTGGTAAGTAGAGCATGCTTTGAATGCTTGGCCATTTTTCCTTCTTTCTTACAAAATACACTAAGAGATTAACCTTCATTTTTGTTCTTCAATTCATAATTGAGTTGGAAGTAGGCAAAAGGAAAGCATTCATTTAAAATTTACAAGAGGAAAAGAAGGAATGTTAAAAGGTGGGTGAATTTATGTTAGTATATTTCAACCTATCAAATATAAATTTGACAACTTCTAAATATTCTTAAACATATTTCTCATTATATATATATAGAGCGAATTTAAGATGATGTATGAGTTATCCACTAACTTCGAAAAATTATTCTTATGAAACTTTTGATATAATCTTAATGTTTTCCATACTTTAGTTCGGAAATGATGTTACCTCAAATTAGGTTTCATTACGTTTTTTTTCTTCCCCATTTATCCTTTTCATATCGACTACTCTTAATGATTTTAGTTTTAGGTCATTAGGTTGTCTATTGTTGGCCGCTATTTACACTATAAATTTTTTTCTATAGATTTCGTATTGAATTTGAATATAACTTGAGAACCATGAGCCTTTTCTATATATGTTGCTTGATTGAACGTATATAGGAGTAGTAAACTTGATGAGCTTGTTGAGTTGTTAAAATCTTAAGCAAGGAACTAGTTATTTTTTACTTCATATAATCTTTGATCAACAAGGTTAACCTTTCTTTATCTCCCTTATAAGTAGTGCTAAATTGTTTTTGAGGCTTTTGGCTGAGGTCCTAAATGATCATAGAGTTATTCCTTGAATTGGCCAAAGAGTTCCTTATAATAAACTCTACATATATTTTCTTCCATCGTTTCTTTCCTTCTATAATGAATACATAAAATAAATGGTTACATTTTTTTTAATACAACAAATAAGGTAAAAATGGGTAGAAAAAACAGTAATGTAACGGTGAGACTTATATAAGAATTAAAAGATAATTTGACCATATGTTATAAATAAATATTAAATTTCACACGCCAAAATTGATTGTTTTTTAGTTTAATAGTTGTGGGGATGCAATTAAATTATTGACATTTGAGATAATATTTTATCCATTGAACTATGTTTTGAATTTACGCCAAAATTGGATACTCTTTTAAATCACTAATTTTATAGGTTGTGAAGAGTTGATCTTATTGTCTATCCAAATAATACAAAAGGCAGCTTTGCAATTTAATAGAGAACATCATTGTATTGTATCACACTATTAGCTATTATTATTAATGGTCCTCCCTCTTTTTTAAATTTAATTATGGACACAATCTTATTTTTTAAACGATACCGATCATTTGGCTTAAAATATATAGATGTTAATTATGTGTATCACACTATTAACTTATTGGCTTTTTTTTTTTTTTTTTTTTTTTTTTTTTTTTTTTTTTTTTTTTTTTTTTTCATTTCAAACCTTTAACTTCTCAACCAATATACATGTTAATTTTAGAGAATGAACTAGAGATTCGAAATTTAATAGAAATTTAATTCATTGGGAATGTCTATTGTTACAGGCCATCTCGACATGAGGTTTTCAACCTGACGTCACGGTCCACCTCAATATGAGAGCGCGACCCTGGCGTCACAAACATAATTCTCGAAGGTCTAAGGTCGACCCCCAGGTCCGATCAAGGAGATCCACCTCCGGACAATCCAGAGATCTCATGTCGTGTCATCGTCACTGCCCCTCAAATCGGGGCGAAGAATGTGCGTTGACATTCCTATATTATGCTACAAGGTAGCGGTACGACAATCTCTCTGAATCCGCCTAGGATCGGAGGATGACTTATCCTCATGATGAGGAAGAGTACGAATTGACTGTCCCATCCACCATCTTCTATATATACCAAAGAGGATCTCAATCGAAATGTATGCGACTAGCACTACTTGAACTTAAAACTCTCTCTCTTCTCTCTAATTTAAGCATCGGAATATAGTGGGTCCAGCCCCACACCGATGTAAGTTTACCCTCTCCTTGCATGTCGGTCTCGAATCACACAACTCACTCAATTATCCGAACTCTACCTCTGAAGAGTCTAGATTCTTGCATCAACACATACGAAGATGAAATGCTTGATTTTTCCACTTGTTTGCATGTTGTTTTATTATTATAATCCAATTTTGTAGTTGGTTTGTACATATCAAGTTATTAAATTTAGGGAATTTTAAAACGAAACATTTTTTCTCCTCATTATTTTCTTTTCGAGTGTTAATCATTGAGATATTCAAAGCTGAGATTAGTTAAAAGCAATATTTTTGAGGTGATTTACTAGAAGAAAACATGACTATTGCATAAGTTTTTTTGAGCTATAACAGCGGTTTTAAACTGCTGCAACACTTTTTGCAACGCTTGAGAAATCCTGGCTAAACCAGTATTGGAAGGGATCTAGCAACACTTTTTAAAGTGCTGGAATGACTTCTCACAACCGTTGCAATAACACTCATCCTATTGGACTTCACCAATTGTCAAAAAAAAAAAAAAAATGAACACCCTATTGCAACACATTTTAAAATCGCAGCAAGAAAATGGTTGCAATACATATATTTTACAACAGTTTTTTATTTGTTTCCAGAAATTGTTGCGATTTTATTAAATTTTGCAGCACTTTCTAAACCGTTGTAAAAAATTGTCGCATAGACTAATTTTCTTGTAGTGTTTTAATTGTTTTCCCAAAATATTTTTAATTATTCAAGTTAAAAATACTCTATGATTAATGAGTAAAGTCGATATATCATGTTAATTGAGTTATAGTAAAGTCAATTGATTATGCCAATAAAAACATAACTCAATTGACATGATATATCGACATCGACTAGTGACTTAGCATAATTCTACTCTACGTCAAAAAAGAAAAAGGAAAAAAAATCAATTGACTATAGGCTTATAACTAATTGAGATTTTTACAATTTTTTCCCTGTCGTGTATTTTTAGAAAGATTAAAAAAATAGATTGGAAGTTCAAAAATGGAAAGAAAATTTTAAGTATTGTTTATAATTTTTTTTAATATATTTATTTACCTCCACAATTGTTTTTTAATAGATATAATTGGATAATAATAATAAAAAAATTATTTGGTGTTTGTAATAAACTTAAAAAAACGTAGCTTAAAAACTGAAAATAAAAAAAAGAATTGGAGATGATGTGGCGTGGTTTTAAGTAACAATAAATGATTAATCCGTGAAGATTAGTAAAAGGAAGAGGGGGTTGACGGAGTAATGCAGTTCTTCTGAGTGTTTCTTCTTCCTTCTTTTTGTTTCTGAATCGAGACAGAATTTTCTCTCCTTCCCATTTCTGTTTGATTCACTTTCCAAGTTCTAAGGATAAGCCATTGCGAACCAAGCTCCCGATCTGTATCTTCTTCCCCTCTATGATCGCCTCCGGCACCGACATCGCCCCCTCCTTCGGCGTCGGCGGCGGCAGCTTCGTCTCCAGGATGATGGCCGGGGCAAGGCCGAATGCAGCCGTCGCGGTCACGGCCTTGGCGGGCCTCGCTCTTGTCCTCGTTCTCTTCTACTCTGCCAGTAGGTAAAACCCAAAAACAATCTTTTCTTCCCACACTTTTGAAATTCATCTCTTAAGGGCAAAACGAAACAAAAGCCAAATCTACCCAATTCCTTTCTATTTTCCATAGATGAGAGCTCTTAAACGAACTCCAACTCCGTCCTCTCCGGATCCGAATTCCAATTCTCCGATTCCTTCTTCATCTTCATCGTCATGGGTTCATTTGCGTTCGGTTCTATTCGTTGTCACTTCCTCTTCACCGGCTTCTTCTTCCTCCTCCTCTGATCGGTGAGTCTCTCTTTCCTTCCTCTTTTGCTTCAGCTCAAAATTAAGCATAAACCTAGTTTTCCACACAGATCTTCCGCCTTTACTCCTGTTTATTCGCTTCATCTTTTTGCTCAATCTCGATGCTTTTTACATCTACCTTCCTTTCTCACATTGTGGACTTACTATCTAAATCCCCACTTTGCTTCGGTCTTTTAGAATACTTTATCATTGTAGTCATCTTTTGTTTTTCAACTATAACTCGTAAATTATTAGTGTCATTATCCATCCTCCTTCTTAGAAGGAGGTACATAGATAGGTAATTGTTTAGGGGACCCTTTTTCATTGGATAAGATTATATTGAATTGACTTCACTGTATTAACCATGTCTTAGGGGACGCCTTAAATCGCCTTGGTCACGCAAGAAAAGAAAGCAAGCACTTTCACCGCAACAATGGAGGACTTTGTTTACGCCAGATGGGAAACTTCGAGATCGCGGCATTAAGTTTTTTAAAAAAGTTCGCAGTGGAGTGAGTAAAAATCACTTTGTCTCGCGCATTTTATTTCAAGAGCTATAAGTTTTTTCATAACTTTGAGATATTTAACTATTGTAATTTGATCTGATGATTTCTACTAGGGTGTAGATCCAAGTATTAGAGCGGAGGTCTGGCCGTTTCTTCTTGGAGTGTAAGTGAATCCCCCATCCCCTTCATTTTGTAATCTTGCATATACTTCTCTTGTATTATGTACAAAATACTTTAGTTCGTTAGTCCATGGGGGTCTGGTTAGAATGCTGCTGCTTCTTCTGGCTCGATACAAATGCATCGTCTTAACACAAATATATGAGCTTTTTTAATTCAGAACCTCAAATTGTGTGGCCATGTAATCTCAATGAGCTAGAAAATATCTAGCGTGGTTTGTTTATCTTTTCCAAAACTTTCCTTCTCAAACATTTTTTGAGTTGAAAATATAAATTCTTGGGTCTTGGGTATAGGTATAGAGGTATAGATTTGTCTGGTCTTCTCTCCTTTGCTCTTTGATCCTTTTGACCAGTGTGTGTGGGCAAGAAAGGAGTGGTTTGATACACATACAGGTTTCTTTCTATCTAGTTCATTATTATTCCTATTATATCATCATCATCATCCTTCTGATTTTTTCAATCTCATCCTCTTCTTATTGCATATCCATGCCAGTTAGATGCCTCTTTGAGATCCACCCCTATTCAGCTTCCCCTTCTCTTGCTAAACACTACACATGCCATCTATATTATATAATAGCAAGGGTATATTTTTGCTCTAACCAGATAAATGTCTGAGTCTCAATATGTCCCAATGAGTTTAAAAGTGTGTCCTAGTATGTCTGCAATTCTGATGTACAGTAAAAGGTTTGAAGTTTTGCTTGTTGGACACTTAATCACGGTGTTTTAATGCCTCTTTGTGGAGCGGTCTTGTGACGATGTTTGGGAGGCGACTAGATTTAATGCCTCTTTGTGGGCGCCTGACACTAGATCTTTTTGTAATTATGGTCTTGGTTTGATTTTGTTGGATTGAAGTCCCTTTTTGTAGTTTTACTGGGACCCCTTTTGTTGGGCTTATTTTTTGTATGTCCTTCTATTATTTCATTCTTCTCAATGAATGTTCGAAAACTTGATCACGGTGTTTTGGAATCAATTATTTGTCAGAATTGGAGAGACTGTGTTGCATAGGTATGTATCATACAAACATATATGGATAATTGGGTTTAGAGCTATTCTTATATTTTGTTCACTTTTTATTAACAATCGGAAGACATTGCTTTTGTTTGCCCTTTTTTCGTAATACATTCACCGTTTCTTACAAAAATAAGTATATATATTGTTCACTTTTCTATAGGAGTAGTCAGTGTGACACTCATTTTAAAGATTCGGGTCATGCTATATGGTCATACATGCTGTGCTGCTATGCTATTTGTATGTGATGCTTGGTATTGTTCAACATCATGTGGTGTGCAAAATGTGTATTGACATAACTACTTGTGTTCAACAGCTACGACTTGAGCAGTTCTGAAGAAGAAAGAGATGCCATGAGAGTACAAAAGAGGTATCTGTTCTCAAGTGCTAATATTATTTCATTCTATTCTTCTTGGATAAGTTTGTGGGGTATTTTACCCACCTGTAGCTGTGTTCTGAATTGGCATTTTAGACTTTAATACGGTCAACATATTTAATGCAGGAAAGAATATGAAAGACTTCGCAAACAATGCCGATCTTTACTGAAGTCTGGGGATGAAAGTGTAAAGTCGAATGATGATGAGATGAACTGCAACAAGGAGGGGGACGATCAGCATGTTGCTCATGGTCATAACTCTCCTAGTTTGGAAGATGTCGTTAGTGCCAGAGAATCTATTTCTAGTGATGAAAGGGGCTCAACCGTTAGATGCTTGGATGGAACCTCGGGGGTTTTGTTGGAAGAGGATGACAGTTCTAGACAGATGACAAATGCTGATGCTTCTGAATCATCTGACTCAGATTCTTCCGAGGATCCTGAAGTTAGTCAAACATTCCCTTCCTCTGATGGTAGAGAAGATAATGAGTCTCCCTTGGTAACAGAGGTTACATCCAAATTTCGCAATAATGAAGACTTCACAACATGGCAGCGGATCATCCGTCTTGATGCAGTACGTGCAAATGCAGAATGGATAGTGTACGCACCATCCCAAGCAGAGGTACCAGATGATAAGGCTAGACATTGTGCTGAGGTTGTTGGTTTGAAAGACTACGATCACCTAGAGTCCTGCAGGATCTTTCATGCTTCTAGGTTGGTCACCATTCTTGAAGCATATGCTCTTTATGATCCTGAAATTGGGTATTGCCAAGGAATGAGTGATCTGCTTTCTCCTATAATTACTGTGATAACTGAAGATCATGAGGCATTCTGGTGCTTTGTGGGCTTCATGCGGAAAGCTCGGCATAACTTTAGGCTTGATGAGGTTGGGATTCGAAAGCAACTGAACATTGTATCTAGAATCATCAGATTCAAGGACTCCCACCTTTTCAGACACCTGCAAGACCTCGAAGCGGAGGATTGCTTTTTCGTTTATAGGATGGTCGTGGTACTCTTTAGAAGGGAATTAACATTTGAACAGACGTTGTGCCTTTGGGAGGTCATGTGGGCTGATCAGGCAGCTATTAGAGCTGGTGTAGGTAAATCAGCTTGGAGCAAGATTAGGCAACGAGCCCCGCCCACGGAGGATCTGCTGCTCTATGCAATTGCTGCGTCAGTATTGCAGAAGAGGAAGTTGATTATAGAGAAATACAACAGCATGGACGAAATTATAAGGGAGTGTAACAGCATGGCCGGGCAACTTGATGTATGGAAACTATTGGACGATGCTCATGATTTGGTGGTGACCCTCCATGAGAAGATAGAAACCTCGTTTAACGAGTGAATGCCCAATTGTGTTGTTGGGTTGTTGCTAATTTACGTGTCATTCTGCCTGGATCCTTCTCTAGGCTTCTGCTCGGAGAAAGTGGCATCTCTCTTTGCTTATTCGAGGGGTAGCAGGATTTTTATTTTGCTCACTTTCTTATAGCTCAATCAAGTTGTAGCTAGTGACAGATTTTAATGATGAATCACTATAATTTGCATAATATTGAATTCTCACCTTGATCTATTTCAGAGTGGCTGCCATAATAGCGGTAAACGGGAGCAGTGTGTCGAGATGCACGAGTCATTGAATTTTGAAAAGTAGAAAATATATCTGGTTCTTGGTGTTTAACTTTTGTTCTCCATCGATGGACTTATTTTTTGTCAACTTGGTTCTTGTACCTCTAATCTGTTTCCAGTTGACCAAAATCTATAACCAAGTGATTTAGTCGATTCTTTTTTTTTTTTTTTTTGGATCAACTACATGATAACTTCTTTCAGTCATCTTCTTGAAGCTTTTCAGCTCTAATGATCAATTCTAAGATTTTTTCTAAATATTTGTTGATGTAGTTATCGACTTATCGAAAATTGCCAATGATCATTTTGAAACTCTACAGGTAGATGAGATTGAAAAGTTTGACCCACCATGGTCACAAACAGCTAGGTACTAGCTCAAAACTGATAAAAAAATGATACTTGGCCTTGGATTGTTTAGTAGTATTTATAGGTTGTGGGATTGGAGTTGATTAGGGAATATTTTCCTCCCAAATATCTCCCAACAGATTTGGCATCAATGAAAGAGATGTCCAGAAGAACCTTTGAAAACGTGCGTGGGGTTTTGTTGAGTATAGTCAATAGTGCACAGTTGATACGAGCATCATATATGTTGGTAAGTAGAAAATGAGACTCGTGAGTAGGAAAGATCAACTTGGATGTCTAAGTAAACAAGCTATTACATTGAGCTAAATGTGCTAAGCTGACTGAACTTTGCTTGAAGGCTGTTGGTCGAGTAGGTAGACATTCTTGGTCAAATCAATGTGCTCATTTCCTAATTACTAGAACTGAATATATATATATATATATATATATATATATCAGTTAACTGGTTTCAATTGGTTTCAATTCATTTCTTATAAAAAATGGACCTGTAGAGATTCTTGGTCAAATCAATGTGCTCATTTGGGCCAATGTACAGTTTTTCCAGTGTTCATTGAAGTTGGCAATCTGCCAAATTCTGCAGCATCAGATTGCCAACCTGAACAAGATTTGCCTTAGCTTAAAAGAGACGAGCCAAATCCCTGCAATTGCAGCATCATTTTTTTAAACGTATCCTTTGCTGTGAAGCATCCCAATACTCATTGGAACGGCTTCTTAATCATTTACCCTGCTTGTGCTTTCCATCTGTTGCCTTCTTAAAATTTCTGAATTCAACAGTGGTCTTCATGCTCTTTTCCCCTTGACACCAAAATAAACCAATTTTAGTCTAGAAGTATTCAAATTACAATTGCATGCCAAATAAACAACATAAATTCCTTTGATTCAGTGATGATTCGTGCACAGTTGAACCGAACGACATCAGGTCAATGATATATGACGGGCACTGTTGAATCATGTTTCGATGTGAATGAATAATTTAATAACAAATTTATCGAGTAGAGGAGGATAACATTTTCCAACATTGTTAAGAGAATGAATGCCAATATTGAGGTGAAGAATATGTTTTGATGATGCAGTTTGATTCCATTCAATTCGCCAGAAGATATTTTATTAAGCTTTAGCTCATACAGGATACAGCACGATAGCTGCAAAATTTGTATCTACTTAAAACTTGCTGCATTCTAGGATGTTAACAAATGTTTGCAGCTTTTCTACATCTTGAATATGCATACAATTCTGTCTAGACTACAAAGTTTAGCTCTAGTCCTTTCTTTCTAGATTCATCTTTTACTGGAAGAGAAAAAGCTCATGCAGATTGGAGGATCAACCTTAGCCAATGCAAGAATTGATGAAGGGAGAATCCATAAACCGTCTCCACATATCAAACCAGAAGCAACAGCCGGAACCATCAATCCTGCCTTTCGACTATTTAGATAGTGCCACACGAACACGATCAAGCTCCCTATGCACATATCGATTGCGAAATAAGCACCGACGAGGAAAGGCACAGCCATGGCCATTGGCAGTGGGATCCATTTCCCAATTTTTTCAGGGGTAAGATCTCTCGTCAAGTTGGCTGCTATGGCAAAGCCAAAGAACCCATAACACAGCTGCAAGCAATGCTGGGGAAGAGCTGAGAAGCCTTCAACTCCTAGGATGGCCATGTTTCGGTATATGATGGCATATGGGACCTTGTAATCACCATCTGGGTTGGCCAGATCAAAAGCCTTGTAGAACATAAAGAATGTGAGAGGAGCTACAATGCAGCCTATGGCTGTCCCAATAGCTTGGCTTAAAAGCATGGATCTTGGAGATGTAAGTGTGAGATGGCCAGTCTTGAAATCATGCATCAAATCAGAGGAGATGGAAACAATAGATTTGATCAAACCACATCCGACTAGTCCTGCAACTACACCATCGTTTTTGCCGGCCAAGGCAGCAAGAACGAACAGAGCCACTTTCCCATAGTTATATGCCATATTCATGTCAGTTAGACCCGCACCATATGCGTTGCAAAAGCTAAGAGACGGTGCCAAAGTATAGGCAACAACAATGTAATACCACTTGACCGCCGGGAACATGATTGGGATTACGATGATAGAAACAATGGCGAAGAAGATGTACCCTGTGATTGCCACCCATATTGGAATACCATCTTTTAAGAATACTTCATTTCGTCGAAGATCATCAAACGTTTGGATCTGGTCATCTGGGACTGCATCCATGTAAACACTATGTCATAATTAATTAAAGGAAACTTGGGATTGGCACATCTGCTACTATCCCCCAACACAAGTTGCAGCAATATGCTAGTGTACAGTGCTGCAAGTGGTGAGAGGTAACTTAGCTTAATGCTAAGATTGACACAAACTGAAGGAAACAACATATAGGATAATCAATTTACATGTTTTCAGCTTCTTGTTGGTTGCTTTTGCATACATGCTCGAGCCGGTGAAATACAGAATCTTAAGGAAATGATAAAGCCCATCTCCAAGTATCAATGCAATTGATATAAATACCTGCACCAAACAAGGGAACAAGAAAACAGAATTCAGTACAGATTTCAATAATGATGTCAAAGAAATGCCCCTTTTCCTATTTTGTACCTTGTAACCATTGAGGCTTTTCATACTGCTCTGTGGTAGAGATCCAGGATACCACTCCCCTTTAAGTCCCCCCATTAAGGGCCACATTATGCCCCAAGAAAGAATTGCACCGAAAAGCAACGACAAGTTCACAAGATGGGGGCATATCATCCCTGCTCCAATATAAGTCAAGCTGAAATCAAAGTAAAACCTGCAAAATATTTTTTCCAATCAGTTTGAAGGAGAAAAACCAACAATTTCGAGTATCGCAAAGAAGATGCAAATGGGCAAGATGTTGAGCACCCACGAATTTTTCCAAGCTTTCATTCCAAATGTAGGAAACTGTGAGAATCCACATTTGTCTCCCCCAGAATAAAACCACTGGAATAGAGCCCAGAGAAAACTGAATGAAAAGTATCTCATGAATCCATGAACCTGCTTCCTGGCAAGAAAAAGAAAAAAACACTTCTTTTGAGCTGTTTTCAATTCAAGTTCCATACAATTTAGTTTTAAAGATTATGGTTATGAAAAGATATGGGGGATTGCATACTTCGCCGACTTGTCTCCTTTTGGTGTGTGGAAACCATTAATAAGAACAGCAGTCGCAGTTCCACTTGGATAAGTCAATTTATAGTCTATTATCATGATCTGCACTACAGTTCAAGATGCCATCAATAAACCACCCAAAGTTCTCAAGCACATAACAACATAACTTGTATCAGAAAGAAATATACCTTTCTGAGGGGAACCAAGGCAAGAAGTCCAACAAAACTACTGACAGAGAGGAAGGCAGTCATCCAACCAATTCCAGGTTCTTTGGTGCTTCCAGGAACATTTCCTTCCGTGTCTACGCCTGCTTGCACGTATATCTTCCTGCTCAAACCAAACAAGTACGATCCAAACCCGCCTGCACAACAACAACAACAACAACTTGAATATCAATCAAACACAGCAACAAAGCATTTCCATGGCAAACATTTGGCTAAGCACACAACTAACTCTCTGACCTCCAACAGCAATGCTGTAACAAGCAACAGCACATGTCTGAATCACAGTATTTTCCTGTCGTGTAAAGGGAATGGATACAATCCCAGCTTTCTCAAGCAGCGTAGTCCATGTCTTTATAAACACAAAGGCAATAAGAGCAGCCGACACATTCAAATTTGGAACCAAACCTGTTGTAAGATTAAGCTTCATCACAATTACACTGTACATGATTCCTATTACTATACTTGCAACAACACCCCGGACTGTAATCTGTCTAGTCCAAGGTGCAATTCTTTTGACATCCTCCGCTTCATCTCGAGTCTTCTCTTCGTCTATACTTTCAGCAGTCTCAATTTCTTGCAGTTCTTCCACGTTCGAGTTCCCCATTTCAATAACCAAACTCTTCAGTTATCTACAATTTTCACAGTTTGAAGCAGACTAAATATAGTTCAATATCAGATGAGAATAAAGACAACAAAAATCCAACCCAATTAAAGGACATACCGTAGAGTTTCAATTCTTCAGGATGGAAGATTCAAACTTTGACTAGGGGACAAATCCAATCCTTTTGCCTGTTTTTTTAATCAATAAACTCAGCCAAGATTCATCATAGAGAAACAAGAAGACAAATGGGCTTAATTATTGACTTCCTTCAAGCATCAATTTTCAAACTTTGACTCCCAATCACATTCCCAAAAGGGATTTTTACATGACACAATAACAAAAAAATCCCCAATTTTTATAGTCAGCTGATACCAACAATCAGAGTGGGAATTCAAAATCCTACCAAACAGGACCAGAATTTTCTTGTACTACAAAGAAGTACAATAAACTCGATTTTGTACTGCACAACCACAACTTGAACCATACCTTATTTTCACCGTTTGATTGTCCACCAAACAATCGAGAGTTGACTTGGCTCACTCTGTTGACGATTATCAGATCCGAGCGGATTGGTCCAACAAGTCAACAGTTAAAAAGGTTTGAACTTGTTCACCAAAATGAAAAGAAAAAAGTGACTCACAAATTGTATGTCACAACCAATTTGCTTGAAGGCTGCGGGAAGGGCGGAGATTGTTGATCCGAGATTGGATGGTTGTCTTTGATTTGATCCGACGGTGTTCTGTCGGTCGATGAGAGGCTTTATCATCCAGCCGTCACGTGGGAACCACACGACCTTGGTTCGAACTGGAAATGGAAATGAACAAAAGCAAAAGCAAAAGCAAAAGAAAGCAGTTTTATTTTTTCATTGAAAAAGGAAAAAGATTTGTCTTTTGAAGACCATAATGAGAATCCCAATCTGTTACCCTTTTGTGCATTCTTGGGTGTCAAATATTGGCATATCATTTGGAATTTGGATCCTCTCTAAACATTCTTAATGCAAGATTTTCCAACTAATTAAACTAATACTTATTCTTAATATAAACTTTAATTAATCTGCCACACACTCATACACTTGTCCACTTTTACTGAAATGAATGCTTCCAGTTTTCCTTTTGAGGAAATAGGATGTTTTTTCAGCTTATGAGTCTGACATATTTAATTTCACCCTTTTTTCGATGCATGATTTCTTTAAAAGCTCTCTTTATTAAACAAAAATACTTTGAAGTGTGTAGGGACAAAACTCATTTCAACTGGAATGACACACTTTTCAATAGGCTTAAAGATTAGGACATGAATTTCGAAAAGTTTATGCGACCCACTTGCCTAAAGATGTAATATTCTACTTCGAAAACCGAATTGATGAGCAAAGCTGACTATTCGATAGAAAAATGGTTCGGCCGACCTGTCTGAAACCTACAAGTTGACACACCAAAATAGACATACAACACCAACATCATTATTAAATCGATGCAACTCATACTATAAATATAGAGATCCACTCCTCATTAAAGGTATACAATTTATGTAATTACACTTAATTCTCCTATTAACTTAAGCATTGAAGCGTGTAAATATCTTTTTTTAGGTCACATTGACTAAAAAGATTCGTCCAAACAAGTCAGCTCAGTCATGTGCTAAGCCTTTTGGTCAGCACCACAACATGGAACATACCAACTCCTTAGCTTGGATATGTCATATCATCTCATGTCTCAAATTCAGAGTCGATGTAGACTTATAGCCAGATTTATGTATCAACAAAAAGTAACAATTCAACGTATAACCAAACATTATGATAGATGTGAAAAGTATTTTTATTTTTAGATTATTGTTAATTAATTAAAAGTCACTTTTTGGTACTACTCTAAAAGGTATGCAAAACTAATTCTTTAGGCCGGGTTTGATGACTATTTTATTTTTTGTTTTTTGTTTTTAAAAATTAAGCCTATAAACAATACATTTATCCACTTATGAGTTTTTTTGTTGTGTTATCTATCTTTTACGAGTGTTTTCAAAATTCAAGACAAATTTTGGAAACAAAAAAAAGTAGCTTTCAAAAGCTTGATTTTGTTTTTAGAATATGGCCAAGAGTTCTAAGGTTTCTTTAACAAAAATGAAAATTACGGAAAGAATTCGTGAACCTATTATTTATAGACTTAATTTTTAAAAATCAAATGATTATGGACACCATAGTTTGAATTTTTGTATAGAATTTGAAATATTACTTCTAAGTATATTCTTGTGGATGAAAAAAGGAGTCAACTTTATTATTCAAATTTGTTTTCATGTTTAAAAAAAATTGAAAATTGTTTATTGTGACTTCTAAAAGCTTGAAATTGAAGCTGAATTTTGTGAGTTGTTTGATGAAATTGGAGGAGAATGATTGGAATATGGAGGTCTTTTCCAATCCTCAACTAATAATGGATGTGGTTTAATTGGAATTTGGCCATACCATATGTTTCATGATGGATACTTTTGTGGCTGTTGGACTTTCAAAATTCTGCATTGCTCAAAGTGAAGCACACTTTTTGCTTTTCTAAATGTGCTCCTATACTCGTTCATTTATATACCCTTGCTACATATACTTCTATCTTTATACTATACTTTTCGAATGATTAAATTCTATTTTCTTTTTGATAAATTTGCCGTCTAAATCTAACCACTTGTAAAGAAAAAGAGATAAGTGTTCAACTAACACAAGTGCGCCGTGTTTGTCAAAACAACTGTTACGTTACATCTAAATCAACAATCAACCTCTCCATATTTTCAAAAGTGTATGATATTAATATTTTTTTTTAGCATAAACCTTCGTAATTTTGTTTTTTGTTTCATGCAAAAATGTCTTGTACTAATAAAGATAATTGTCTTGTTTAGCTGATATAGAGATAATTGTCTTGTTTAGCTGGTGTGAGACTTTGGTAGCACTCCCAACATTGAAAATTGAGTAGATGATGTAGCAGGGAGTATCTTTAATCCAAGAAAACCACATCTTAAGACAATCCTAATGATGACATTCATACGGGTCAAAGTTGATTGTGATGATGAATAGGAAAGTTCCAAAGATCTTATCCATAGCATGTAGGCAATGATGTTGTGTCATGAAAGTATATGATCTTGAGTCAACTAGGTAGATTAACGGGAAGGGAGGCGTGACATATTGATGCAATTGAGTCGAGAAAGAATTTTTTTTTTTTTTTTTTTTTGAAAAAAAAAAAATTCTAGTTCATATTGATGCAATTGAGTCGAGAAAGAATTTGTTTGAACATGATTGAATAAAGACATGTCTAGTTCATATTGTGTAACTAGAGACTAAGAACAACTCTTATAGTCTCCATACGTCAATTTCATTAGAAGAAATATATATAGATATATATTTTTTTTTTTTTATTATTATTATTATTTTTTTTTGTCATAATGAATGTCCCCCAACATCTTTTGGAATCGTGTCCTTTGGCATTTCCATAGGGATAGACCATTGCTCCTCCACAACACAACTCTATCTTATCTCTTTATGAATATGTAAGTTATAATACAACTATAGCCATATGTGACGATTAGTTCTCGATCTTTATTATATTTGGGGAAAGAGTAGAGCTTTTGATATGCGATCTTTTATTATATTTGGGGAAAGAGTGGAGCTTTTGATATGATCTACTGTGCCTTATTGATTGAATACAATAATTTTAGTAAAAAAAAAAAAAAAGTTTTCATGTTTACCAAGAAGAGCATGGCTCAATTGGTACGATGTATGAACTAGTGACTATGAAGTCTTAGGTTTGATTCTCACTCCACATGTTATAAAACTTAAAAAAAAAAAAAAAGTTTTAGTGCTATGGTATGAGTTGTTTTGTCTTATCTACCTTTTATAAATGTTTTCAAAATTTCAGATAAGTTTTAAAAATTAAAAAAAAGTAGTTTTTATTTTTAAAATTTAGGTAAGAATTCTAATGTTTTCTTAACCATGATGAAACTCGTTGTAAAGAAATAGTGAAAAAATAAATATAATTTTTAAAAATAAAAAATCAAAAACTAAATGATTATCAAACCACTCTTAAAGTTTTTACTTCATTTTTTTTTTATTTTTTTATTTTTTATTTATAAGTATTCTCAATTTTATTTATAAAACATCTTCTTTGCTTGTTTTTTAATTTTATAAATACTTTTTAGGTAAGAGTTAAAAAAACTTTAGGTACTATTTTTTTTTGGGTATAAACTTTATAAGGACTTTGAAATCAATTTAATTTTTTAATTGAAAAAATATTGAATTATTAATTAAAAGCTTAATATCTATTCCTAAAAAAGGCAACCAAACAAGTCATTATTTTCATTATTTTCTTCTTCCACTCTTTTTACTTGATTCAAAAGATGACTTCTTTTTGGGAGACGGTGACCCCTTGATGAAATTACAAAAGAGTAATGGTAATTTTTTTTTTCATAATATAAAAAAACAATTATGTGAGCATATATAGAAAATTCCTAATAAAGAAAAAATGTCACATACTATCAAATAACCATGAAACTAAGACCCCACTTTGATAATCATTTCGTTTTTAGTTTTCTGTTTTTAAAATTTAAACTTGTTTTCTTCTAATTTCTTTACTATGGTACACTTTTTCTACATAAACATTTAGATTCTTAATCAAATTCTAAAAACAAAAATTACTTTTTGAAAGCTTGTTTTTTTAGTTTTCAAAATTGACTTGATTTTTTGAAAACCTCAGTAGAAACTAGATAACAAAATAAAGAAAGCTAGAGATTATTATAAGGTTTATAGGCTTAATTTTCAAAAATTAAAAACTAAAAATCAAAAGGTTATCAAACGGGCATAAATTATTGGAAGGCATAATCAATGAATTATTTGAATCCGAACTTAAAATATTTAGAAATTTAGAAATTATAGGATTAAGACAGGTATATCATTTTTTTTTAAATAAAAAAAAAAAATACAGAGCCCAATTCTTTGGTCCAAAATCAAGAGCCCAATTCTCTAATCCAAAATTAAAAGCCCAATCTTTGATCCAAAATCAAGAGCCCAATTCCCTTCGTCTTCGTCTTCGTCTTCTCCCCCTTCTCGACACCGCGGGTCTCCCTGTGTAATTCTGTTCGTCGTTTCGGTTTTTATAATTCGAGGAAGAAATCATATAGCTCAGATTGACGTTGAATTTCATCCAAAGCTTTCACCCGCTCTTTCCTGCTTGTATTTGGTGGGAGAGAATCCTCCATGGGGGTTTCATCAGAGACCAAGTTCTTGCAGGAACTCATACTCTACGCAGCCAGTGCCGCTTTAAGTTGCTTGGTATTATTCGCAGGTCTTCGACACCTTGACCCCAACCGCGAGGCTTCAAAGAAAGCTCTCGAGCATAAGAAGGAGATTGCCAAGCGTCTGGGCCGCCCACTTATTCAGACTAACCCTTATGAGGTACCACCTATCCATTTCTTTCTAATGAGAAAAAAATAAATGAATGCACCAATTTCCAACTTTCTGCAGACGACTAGCTTCTTGTAAATGTTTTATGATCGGTTCTATTTATTGCTCGAGGTTCTTATTTTATTGTTTGCAAATGATTCATGGGTTGTGCCGGGTGTTAGAGAAAAGTATATTTTAGTATAATATGTGGGTTCGGTTGAAAATCTCACATCTATTAAATGTATTGTTTTCTACTCTTTTCTGTATAAGAAATTTGCTTTCTTGCATATATGCCGATTATGGTGTAAGAGCCCCTTAAAAAGTGTATGAAAATGTGATAAATAACGTATAAAAGTATGTGTACTGTTTAAGCTCAATGCCCGTGGATTCTTCCTGAATTGGAATTCAAAATACCATCCATTTTTATTGTATCTGTGGATGATTATCGTTTCACCCCAATCCATTTGCCTTTCTACAGGATGTCATTGCCTGTGATGTTATAAATCCTGATCACATTGATGTGGAATTTAACTCTATTGGAGGATTGGAGACTATCAAGGAAGCATTATATGAACTTGTGATACTTCCTCTAAGGAGACCTGAGTTATTTTCACACGGGAAGCTTTTAGGTCCCCAGAAAGGCGTATTGCTTTATGGGCCACCTGGTACAGGAAAAACCATGCTTGCAAAAGCTATTGCAAAGGAGTCTGGAGCAGTTTTTATTAATGTTAGGATTTCAAATCTGATGAGCAAGTGGTTTGGTGATGCACAGAAGCTTGGTAAGCTCAAATTTTTTAGATCATTCTTTAACCACATTCTTGGCAAAATATTTGTGGTTATGCGAGTAATGACTAATGATTCAATAAAGCCTTCCAATTCATTGCATCTGATTCACTAGTTTTGTTTTATCAAATTATTCAAAGTGAGATCACAATTACAATCTATGAACTACACTCCATTCCACATAACTTTTAGCTGATTGGTAAATTTTTTTTTTTTTAAGTGTAATCATGCCATATAAGTGTCTTAGTGATGTGTACATGTTGTGGAATCTAGTTTGGTCTACAATATTGATGCAGAATAAAACTAGAAACGGGGAATCAATTATTATTCTAAAATATTACTTTTATCTGCTTCTACATGGCAACTTAGTTTTGCTTATTTTGGGTGTTGGTTCTTTATTGATTGTTGTGATAACAATTGTAATCTTACTACGTTTTGAATATTTGGTTGCCTTATATGTCATGGCTAAGAAATCATAGCAATGGCTGTGACGTTGTAGCCTAATTTATATATGTGGTTTTTTCTTTTGTTTTTTTTTCTGCGTTAGGAAATTAGGCATTAATGTGATCGGAACTAAAAGTAGGCATAAATTGTATTAGGAAGTTGTTTGCACTGTCATCACCCTCTTTCTCTCCCCCACAGCCACACAGCGTCTACTTTATGGTGGTTCTTCCTCGAAAATGCACCCACCATTTTGCTAATTGTTCCTAATTGTTCTTCTCACTCCCGTTGACCTATTCTCTTGCAATTGCAAAGCCTTAGCACCCACACTAATTTTTTGTTCCTGTGTCTCCTTTTATTTGCCAAGCACTCTGCATGAAAAAACTTTCAGACCTATTTATATAGCCTTTTGTGCTTTTGTCAGCATTCTTTGATATGGTCGTCGACATTCAGCCACCCTCTACCTCAGATTGCAAGTGTTTGATATCTTCTGTGTATAGGTTTGGTAGTTTTTTTTTTTGGGTTCCTCTGTCTAGATTCGACTTTCTTTTTTCCTCTAATTTCTATTATCTCATCATTGTTGATTGGCTTTTTATTACTTTTTTTTGTTGCTTCCATTCATCATTCTTGGATCTGATTGTCCCAACTTATTATCAGTATCTTTTTTAACCTATTTTTGCATCTCTGTTATCACCTTGTTGCATTAATTCTTGAGTGTTCTTCATTTTTAGAAGTACTCTGCCTCTATAGTAGAAATTCCAGATCAAGATCTATGGCTAGAATCGATGCTCTGATATTTATTTGATAGGAACCAAAAATGGAAGGAAAATTTAATAGAAAATGTTGTTATATGAGGTAGGAAAATTATAATGTTCAAGCATTTGAGAAGCCAGGACTCCCCCAATAAAACGACTGTCAAAGTTTGAGCTACTAACTACAATCCTAACACAATGGCATGTCAAAGTAGCAACCACCATTGCAAAGACTAAGACATATAGGATAACTTAGAGAATAGAGACTACACAAAGAAACTTTATTGCTAACTGAATGTTATTTTATCCCGTTTATTGTTATGTCAGGTTTCTGTTCTGGTTTGCTGAATGACATTGGTGCTGCATTTTATTTTATTATGCCACAGGTTTTATGTTATTGTGTTGTTTGACAAACTATCCTTCTGATGGTAATTGCTAGTGTGATGGAAGTATTCAATATTTAAGTGCTGAGAAAGCTTTCAAGGCATGAGGCAGACCCTTATGCAACATGATTTTTGCTTGCCAAGAAGAAATGCAGAAGGTCCTCATCTAAGTGAAGTGAGGCACATTAAAATGAACTGAAAAAACAGTTGTATGTTGATGGTAGGGGATGGGATCAATGAATGGATCAAAGGAGGCTCTATTCATGTCATCCTATATAAAGGAAGAAGCCCACCGTGGTTGACTTACTTTTGCTCGGCGTAAAAGTAGAATATTGTGTAACAATGTATGAACTATGAAATACATAATTAGGTGTAAATATATCTTCTCCAGCGACAATATAGCAATTAAGTGCATAATTATACTAGGTTTACTTCAAATTGATCATTGCATTAGAAAAATTATATAACTGACCATTATCAAACACAAATGCTATTTTTTCCTTTTTTTGCCTTTATATTTTAACTGATATGAACTACTATTTTGCAGTGGCTGCTGTGTTTAGCTTGGCTTATAAACTTCAGCCTTCTATTATTTTTATTGATGAGGTCGACAGTTTCTTGAGTCAACGACGCTCTAGTGATCACGAAGCTTTATCAAACATGAAAACTGAGTTCATGGCTTTGTGGGATGGATTTACTACAGATCGTGAGTTTCTGGGACTTCAGACTATAGATTTTTGAAGTGATAGTTCCTGTGCTTTTATAATTTATCACAAAAATTAACATTAAAAAAAAAGGAAATGTTAATATCTTACTCATAACCAGGATTTTAGCAAGTTAGTTTAGGATAAGCTTTTGCTTGATGAATTCTATTCTGGTTCTCTACAGAGAATGCACGTGTTATGGTCCTTGCTGCTACCAATCGTCCATCAGAACTTGATGAAGCAATTCTAAGACGACTTCCTCAGGCATTTGAAATTGGGACACCCAACAAAAGGGAGAGGGCTGAGATACTAAAGGTGATTCTGAAGGGTGAGAAGGTTGAAGACAACATTGACTATGATCTCATAGGTAGCTTATGTGAGGGGTATACTGGTTCAGATCTTCTCGAGCTCTGCAAGAAAGCTGCATATTTCCCAATCAGGGATCTACTAGATGAAGAAAAGAAAGGAAAACAATATAATGTAAGTTATCATCAGCCTCATTTTCCTTGTTCCTGATGTTTTATCTGCGAGCCTTGGTCTATGCTTATATTGGAATTACAATGGAAAAGTATTGGGTATCCTTTGAATTGGGAGTGTTATTTAGATTCTAGATTGAGAGGCCTTGCTACACTTCTTGACCTTTTCGTGGACGTTACATTTCTTCCATTCCTCTTCCTTTTCTCCCTTATGTTACTCAGTTTCTTTCACATGTTTACTTTTCAGTCACCGAGGCCACTGTCACAGTCAGATTTGGAGACCGCTCTCGTCTCATCAAGGAAGACGAAGGTTGTTGCTAACGAATATGCTGGTTTAGGGTCACAACGGACAGAACCCAGTGATCCTCGGATTCAAGCAGTGTTGAGCGAACTCTCCAAGTTAGGCATTTCCCCAGAAAATGTTGGATCAGACGAAGAGGACTCTGGAGAGAGATCCTGACTCTACTCCACTTTGGTGCAGGAAAAAGACACCCGTGGAGGGACAAATTTCTGTTTCATTTATTACATTAACGCCATAGTTTTATCATTGATGATTCTATAATTGTTATAGGGAAAAGCCATAGAAATACAAAATCTTGTTGACGAGTTCGAATAGCTGTGTTTTGGAATATACATCTAAATGCTTCCAATATTTTACACATTGCCAATTTGTACCGGAACCCCAACCTGTTCAAGCTTCATCTGGAAGCTCTCGCCACATTATGGTCTTAGTTTGATTTTGTTGGATTGGAGTCCCTTCTTGTAGTTATGGTTCTCCGTTTGTTGGGCTTGTTTTTTGTATGCCCGTCTATTTCATTATTTCCAATGAATTTTTGGTTTTTTTTTTATCAAGCAAGCAACATGATGCGATGACCGAATCTTTCTGCTGATCCTATGATTTATAGGACGTGTAACCTTATAGCTTATAATAAGCTGTACTGATTTATTGATTTCACAGAGTCAAATACATCAACTGGAATATGATAATGCTTCCAGTGAAAAGTTATGAACACACATCTTTCATTACAAACCAAACATCAAAAGGGAGGGGGATTCCATTATAATTGCACATTTAAAATCGATGGATCCTAATTCAGCATACAGATGGTAAGATTGTATTTGGCGATGCTGTCATAGTAAACACTCAACCATTGCGAGAGCACTTGGCTGCTCTTTAATGGCGCCAACCAAAAATGACAAGCTATTTTACTTCCTAAAATCTTGCAATGTCGCACCATAAGATGCAGATACCTCACTCTTCTGAAACTACAGGCAATCCTTCTTTGAACCAATTGTAGAGACCACCTTCTAAGTGAAATACGTTGGTGTAGCCGTTGAGAACTAACAAGTAGGCTGCTATCAATGACCTGTTAAACAGTAGCAAAAGTTGAACTTGACGCCTAACATTTATTTTTCTATAGCCGTGAAAAAGCAACAAAACCTCGAGTAAGAAACAGAAGGCACATGCGATTTTGGACACGAATCACATAATAGAAGGTCGTAACTGGTGAGTTGAAAAGAGATAATGGTTGATATGCAGATTCACCTCACTTTTTTTTAGTTCAACATGTGGGGTGAAAATTTGAACATTTAACTTTTTGGTCAATGGTATAATGTAACCTGTTTCGCTATGCTCAGATTGTCCAATTTGTCTCATTTACACCCCAAAAATTCATCTTATTTATTTTTCATATTATTTACCGGCAACTAAACTAAATTTCTTTCTGTACGAAACAATCATTGTTGTTTGAACTTTTTCATCCGTTTTTTGAGTAACAAGTGTGATGAGAGATTCAAATCTCTAACCTCTTGGTCAAGACATATGCCTTAACCAGTTGAGGCTATGCAACTCTTCTATCCGTTGAGTAGTGTGCTCACCAAATGAAGAGTGGTGTTTGTAGAATGTCAAGGAAATGTAATTCACTTATAATATGCATATTACTCGGCAAATTTGACAAAAGATACAAACTCAGAAAGTTACTGTCAAGAGTTCCAGTACCTTGATTGTTGACCTTCCGGAAGATTCTGGGTAGGTTTCATTGTTCCACCTGATGAGCATGCTACTATTATTTTGGCATCTTTATCTATTTTAGATTCTACACCTGTAGGAATATACTTAGTCATCCACTTTTGATCCTGCACACATCACCTGAGTGAAGAAGCCAAGAAGGTGTTCACAAGTAACTTACTTTGCAAGAACTCTGGGTTTTCTTCTGTACCCGAAAAGATGCCAAAAAATGCAAATGCAGCTCTCCTGGCTATGTCCCATGCTGTCCACTCCTTTATAAGCCTGTAGATTTGCACATTAATGGCACCTGGTGGATGTGCCTACACCAAAACAGTGGAAATAAGATGTTGTAACATTACATTGGTTGTTCCAGATTTAGGGTATATTTGTGAGTGATTTTTTTTTTTTTATATCCGTGAGTGTTCGGACCAGCTTACGCGTACCTCGACTAATCTCACAGGACAACCATTTACTAATCTCACAGGACAACCATTTGATCTTACAACATTTGGTTGCCAAGAAAACCCGTAAGAAATTAATTTCTTATTAGGTGGCCACCATGGATTGAACTCATTCCCTCTAAGTTCTCAAGACCCTTAATGACCACTAAGTCAATCTATGATTGGTTATTTTTTTGAGTAACAAGTGGGGTGAGAGATTCAAACCTCTAACAAGTCATATGCCTTAACCAGTTGAACTATGCAATTATTCTATCGGTTGAACAATATACTCAACCAATGACAGAAATTTTAACATGACAAAAGTAATTTTTAAGAGTTTCAAAATCACTCCCAAACATATCTCAAACATATCTTTAGAGTAAAATGAACTAACCTCTTTGAATTCTGCTTCTGGCCTTACGTCAAGAATCACAAAGTTATTTTCCTTCTGAAGACGCAGAGCTTCATTAGCATCCATACTCCTTACCTGCAGTGAAGCTCTCCAGGGTGAGAATCTTAATTCTCTTGTTTAGCATCTTCAACATTACTTGTTGAGAACCAAAACCATTTTCTTGAGGTTTCTAACGTAGTTGTGGAATATTTGTTAAAACTTCATTTCACAAGATTTCAGGCTCTGTTACGACTAAAATTTGGTCTTTCTAATATGTTTTTGGATGCATTTTGTGACAAAAACATGTGCGATATATTTCCACGTAGTTTAAGAACAGTTAACTGAACACTCATACAATATACTCTGAAGTTGTAGAGAAAGACTCGAACCCTTTTCTGCAGCAGAAGTTCCCTCTTCACCTTCCAATCCTCTTCAGCTGAATCCTCCAGATAGAAGAGAATAAACCCACATTTATATTAGTGAATTAAAACCAAAAAGATTGAAATTTCTACAATATTACCTGCAAAAAGATCACTGTCTGATTAAGTATTAGATCAACTAGAAGAAAATACCTGGTGTTTTTGCTTGTTTTGTTGCTGCACCAAGGATTACTAGGCTCCTTGGGTTGGCCTGAGAGGTAAATTTTTGCTTTCCATGTCTGATTGATCTGACTGTGAGGTGATAGGAACTTGGATCATAAAGAACTTTTGAGGAGAATTGGACAACATGATGTAAAGAAGACGAAGATGAAGATGAAGTTAGGGGCAGTGAGGCGAAAGCAGCCATGTTTTAGAGCTTCTTCCAGCCAAATCAGCTAAAAAAATTGTCCAACATATAATGTCGAAGCTTTTATATAATAGTATTCTGCCACCTGCTGGAAATTGCTAGATATTTGAGAGCTTGTGGGGTAAGTGATTGTGGATATTTAGATTTCTCATAATCTGAGCTTGTGGTGGATATTTTGCCTTAGATTTCTATCATCCTTAACTTTTCGGCTTTATTGTAAGTTCTAGCAACTTTATTCAATAATTCTGAGCTGTTTTATAATTTACTTACAGACCCCTGGTTGTAGTTTGAGAAGACACTAAGCTGAAGGGCATAATCGAGAAATATAGAATTTAGTTTCGAATTGTAAGCAATATTACCTCGAATTGCAGTAGATTTTGAAGATAGTAAAGCTAAGGCACTGATAATTATTTGGTTTTTAATTTTTGGTTTTTGGTTTTTGATAACTAAGCTTATAAACACTATTTTTACAAATAAGTTATTTGTTTTTTTATATACTTTCTATCATTATTCTAAAAAATTAAGCCAAATTTATAAAAGTAAAAAATTAAATCCCATTTGATAATCATTTCGTTTTTTTTGTTTTCTGTTTTTGAAATTTATGCATATTTCATCCTAATTTTCTGACTGATTTTCACTTTTCTTGATAACAAAACAAAAAAAAAAAACTTATAGGTAATTTTCAAAAATCACAGGACGATAGTTTTTTAAAGTAATATTTTAGAAAGTAGTTTTTGTTTTTAAAATCAAACAGGGCCTGCTACGCTTCAACTGAAATTTCAGATATATATAGTTCTGCATGGAAGGTTGCAAAAATTCCTTCCCAAAAGTGGTCATCAAAGGGAGCCTAGAGTTTCACATTGCTCCACTTGTATTGTGAAAGCCTTCCAGTTGGAAAGGTTGCTTTTGAGTTGGAAATGATGCAGTATAAAGTTATCAATATGATGATAATTCATCTCCCAATTGTAACTTGGAAGTCCCAGTATGCAATTCTAATCTCAGGATTGCATCTATGATCTCTCTGATTATTGTTGTAAAACCTGATTTTATCTAACATCAAATCTGATATGAGGAAAGTAGTCTTGGATTTAAACATCAACTCCATCTATAACTACAGGCTAAAACTTTTATACAGAATTTAATAAGTACCGAGGAATTCTGGCGTCACAGTCGCAACAAACCAGAAAAGTCTTATTGGATTATGGCTCTATAGTCAACAGGAATGAATACAAGTTGAGGAATTAGCCCTATGGATTTTCGAGGTCTCAAAACTAAGTGCTTGAAGAAGATGAACTTATTTATGGCATTTCAAAGAACATATGATGTATATACTACACTTGCCAGAATTCAATGTCAACATACATAAAATTCACATAAATTTTGTTGACTGAAGGAAGCTTCACAGGACCCTGCTACGCTTTGCATCTTTTGAAGCGACTTCCAAATCTCCAATGAAGAAAAGGATCCTGTCCAGAATTCCACGACACGATTTGTCTTCTTCGAGAAGTCCTTCTGATAGGAACTCTCTTTTTGAACTCAATGGAAGAAAACTAGTCTGCCCATTCTTTTGTCTTCGTGAACCTAGGTGCCTTTGGATTTCACCTTGGTGAATGAGATAGTAGTCCCGCCCTTCTCGGATTATTCTTAGGCCCCTGGTTACAGTTGCTATGTCAAATGAAGCACAAATAAACATATCTAATCATAAATTCTGATTCAAATCTCTACTCTAATGTTAGTATTATCAAACATGGTTTAGTAATTTTTTTATGTTATTTTAAAGCTTGCAGTATGCAAGATCTTAACTTATAACCAATCGAAGAATTAAGGAAATCGTAATGGATGTGTTTGCAACCAGACATGTCTAGCATTGAAGTAGGTCTCCTTGAATTGAGGGATAAGAAGAAGAATATATAACTCACAGTCCAAATCGATCACATCGATCTTGCACCTCATATGCATCCTTCCACGACTTCGAACCAATTGGGTGATAAAATGCAGCATGGTCTTCCCCCCACCTCTCCTTGAATAAGTTCGACCACAAGATATTGTCTGAAGCTAAGGAGTTCCACTTCCTGCAAACTTCAAGCAGCAGGTTGCAGTGTTAATAGCTAATAGTCAATTGAAGCAATAAATCAACAGATCAACTATTGAGGAGGAAATTCAAGAGTAAATCTACTTTTCGTTCATCTTGGTCCCTGAGTTCAATAATATTATAAAATTACCCTTAGAAATTCAATTCTACTTTTAATTACTTCCCCATTAGAAGTTCCTCATTATGTTATGGACTTCCTTCTTCATCTGGGTTTCATTCCATCAGAGGAACTTTTCTCTCCAACTCTGATCTTAAGGAAAATCTTCCCTTCAACCCAGACCAGAAAAGTATAAAAGGCAGAGTTGTGGGGGAATCAGAGATGATAATATGAACAGAACAATATTTAATTTGACACAAATTAGCATGAATGCATCATGAATTAATTGCAGATCATAATAAAACTTATATACATAGTTCGTCTATAAATGGTTATTCTCCCAGCAACATGTTGGATTCCAAAATCCATAGCAGAATTGTGAATACAATATCAGATCTCTGGATCAGAAACAAAATAGTAAAGAGCATAATTATTCTGGATTTGTCAATTATCTGAAAAAAGCTAGTAAATTGAATTAAACACCAATCAGAAAGGCAGAACCTCATAACTCCTCCAGTGAAAGATTGGAAAATTCGAGCTAAAATCTCATGGATTGATCAAAGAATAGCTAAAAAAACCAAATTTACATAGAATTGAAGAAAGAAAGAAGAATTGAATTTAGAGATAAGATGTTGCTGACCTTGAAGTGCAGTCGCGAGGTTCTGAGAATCCAACAAACAGAATATCTTCAGGCAGATTTCCGCTGGCAATCTTTCCATCTTATAATTGCTCTACCGATTTCTGAACGAAAAAAAGAAGAATTTTGATGTTCCTTCTTGGGGTTTCCATTTATTTTATTTTCTAATTTATATGGTGGGCAATCAAGATTATTGTAATAAGAGAAAGAAATTAAAAAAAAAAAACTTGGCGTTTCGCGAGAGTATAGAAAAGTAAGATACTCGCTTTCTTGTTCAGTTATCGTTAGAAATAGAACACGTGTTTAGAAGAAATCGCGAGTACTCTGCGAGTGAGATAATTTGGAGATTGGGTCACCTGCCTATTTTTACCGCGAATTTTTTTTATTACCGCCAAAAATTGAGAATAAAATATTATTAAATTTGGAGGATATGCGGTCGGGTCGGACCCGAATTAAACGGAGCCCATATGTGGACCAAATTCTATTTGATTGAAGCTAGGGCATGAGTAATGTCCACTTTTTAAAAAAAGCAATTTTAAAAAAAAATTAAACATATTATTTATTTAAAAATTTGTCAAATACTAGAATCTAAATACTACTCCAAAATCTAAATATTAAGAGGTATTTAGAGCACTAAATATTAAGGGGCATTGAGAGCACTATATAATTAAAATAATCGATAGTTATAATAATTTATGAATTATAAATAATAGTCGATAAATAGTCAGTGTAGTTATTTTAATTTTTATGTATAATGAACTTATAATAACTCAGTTCACCCAACTTAAATTGTTGCCCCCAAACATTCCCTAAACTCTAAACACTAAATTTTAAAACTCTAAATCTTAAGCTCTAAACTCTACGAATAAAGTAAAATTTGATTTCAATTTTGGTCATTTTTTTAAAAAAAAAATTTTAGACTTTTTTCAAAATCAACCCTTTCAAATAGATATTTACAAGGATTTCCCTTGTAAACTATCTTCCTTCTCTTGTAAACTATCTTTTAGAAGTTTGAATTTTATTTCTTCAAATATCTGCACATATGCAACTTGAGGGATTAAAGTATCTTTTAAATAGACATCAACTCCAAATTCAGGACCAAAAAAATATATTTTCCCCTAATTTTTAACTCTAAAAGTGCCATCCTCTACAAAATCCATTCCTCCACCCCAAAATCTCTCATCATTTTGATAATTATTGATTGATGTAATGATAGTATACCATAAATTTTGATAATTATTGATTGATGTAATGATAGTATACTGTATACCATAAATTTATATATTAAATACGTCAATTAATAATCGATGGTGGAGCTCCATTTTTCTAATCGATGGTGGAGCTCCATTTTTCTGCATGTGCAGCAGCCCACGCTGTTGATGAATTCTTTTTTATTTACTAACACGTTGGGGGTGTTGGGGTTGGAAATTAAACCTAGAAGCTCATGATCACTTGACGATATATCATGCTGTTGAACTATGCACTTGTTAGCCCCTGTTGATGAATTTAATTCTATAATTTTAGTTTCTGGAATGTAAATTGGGACCGAAAACAACCTATACATACATCCAGCCCACAAAGGTTAAAAAAGGGGGATATATACAAAATTAACCTATATCACATTTTTTCTGTATTTGGAGACCAAATGCCTAATATACAATACAACTCACTTTGTTTAACTAAATAAAAATGTAATAAAGCTCATTGCTTTACTTGTAACTTGTAAGGAATACTTCTTAAAGAAATCGTCTCAATTTTGAGATAGCAACAACAATGTGGATTCGATTAGGCTTCCCAGCTTATCTTTCAAGCTGGAAACAGAGTTCCTCAAAATTTTAGGCACAAATTCCTCCATTTCACCAGATTCATCATTCTGTACTGCGTGGAGCTCCCTTTTCAAATATGTGCGGAGACTAGCCTCTGCGACGTTCACAAGACAGACGGCGGAATTTGCGTACATAAATTTCGTCACCATAAATGCAGCAAGAACAGACTGATCAGCCTTAACAAGCTCTGATATGAAGATGGGGAAGGCAATCTTCCTGAAAAGAAGCAACTCTCTCCTATTGTTATTACTTACACTCCTCCCTTTCTGTTTGAGGAATGCTAATTGGTCGTCTTGAAAGCAACGAGAAAAGTTTCCCACCAGATAACAGAGATAGGAGAAAGTGCTATCATAAGAAGCATTGATGACAATGGTTGATACAACTCCAGAGGATAATATAAGCAATAAAAATTCAAGGTCTCCGCCCAATTCATCTGAGATTCCATCTCGTTTCAATTTGTTTTCAACTGCATTCAGACTCTGCAATTTTAATGCTTCATAAGGCAACAACATCACCAACTTCAAAGCCACGAAACAATCTTTATCGTCCAAAATGTGGCTCAGGGTTTTGGCATCATCTTCATCCAGCAACATTCCACAAGATTTTGACAATGATTCATCAACCAATCTCAGCACATCCTTAGGCCGAGAAAGTGAAAAGAGTTTTTTGAAAAGTTCAGTCCAACAGACATGTAGAGGGTGAGGTGAAGCGGCAGTCTCACACCCTTTACTCTCTGCCGGTTCGACTTCCTGAAAACTTTCCCACCCTTCATCCCAACCATCTTCACTCCAGTCATTTACTCCACTGGCTGCTGCAGAGGCTTCAGCTTCATTTCTCTCAATCAGGAAAAGTCCTTCCCATTCTGCCAAAATGGCCAGCAAACTATCCACATGGACATCTGTAGTTGAAACTGCACACAAGTCCATGAAGCAAGAAACTGTAGTCTCAATACTCGAAAGGTTATCAGATGTGACTTCGAAGCTGGGTGAGATTGTCGCTGCAAGCTGAGTTGACTTTAGGGCAACTAAAGTACTTGTAAACCTGCTAGAAGTATCTTTATCGTCTAAAGTTGTTGGTATACTTGTTGTGTCAGTTTCCTTAGTTGTATACTGGAACTGGTCCCAACCTTCCCAAGGTGAAACATTATACTGTATGTCGGATGAGAAACCTTTGATATTTCTACCTGTGATATACTGCATAAGCTCTAATACATAGACACGGACAGAACTTGGTAATTGCAGATTATCAGAGAACTCAGCCATTCTTTCCCAAACTTTACCTCTGGTACTCCTTAAATTCTCCAGATCACCTTCTAATCTACTAAGGGAGGATAATAGATGGTGCAGATTCTGGTGCTCATGGGAGTAATTGGCCAAGTCTAGTAGAACAGGCTCCAACATTTGAAGGTATAGACGAGAAAGATCCTGGATCTCAATCTCAGTTCCAGAAGACAAAGCAGTGGGACATAGTGATACTGACTCAGAAAACACCTGTTCTACGGCGAGAAAACCACAGCGAGAAAAAACCATCGCTCTGCAGAAAACAAAAGCTTCAGAAGCAGAATCATCTAGTAAGCCATAAGTAGCATAGCTTACAATGGTGTTCCAACCCTCACTTGGTGAGACACTATCCTCTATAACCAATCTAATAAGAACCTTTAGGCAACTCTTTAAACATTCAGGATTAAACTTCAAATATTCCCCTCTGGTTTCAATTTCTCTCATTTCATCTACCAATCTAATATAAAAATTCAAAAGGATGATAAGACACTCCTGCCATGCCGAGGTATCAGGTATATCTCCGTAGTTACTATATAGAGGTAAAATTACAGTGAAATACTGCTTCATAACATCCAAAGCATCTGAATGAGACAACAATCTAATATAAGTAGAGCTCAAGTCATAACTGTGCTCAAGTTGACTAACAAAAGCCTGAAAATTCTCCGGGCTTCCAATCTTGAAATCAATGCTTATTCTAGTCTCCAAGGTCGTTAATAGTTTCAGGATGTAGTGTTTATAAATGTCCTGAGAACATATGAGACCCTCAGGCACTGGATCAGAATAGATACCAGCAAGGGTCTCTACCATTTGTGCTAAAGCTTCTATATTACCATCATCAATATGCAAGTAGATTTCACTACCGAAGTGTTGGAAATTCAGCCCACTTAATCCGGCAATATTTTTGAAGTTTAGATTCTTTATGATGGCAACTCGTCTGCATTCTTGCTCAACAATTTTATAGAAATGAGCCAAACTGAAGCTGGATGCATATACTTCATCAGGTTGTGCCTTTTGTGGTAACCATCCACCTTTTTCCAGCTTCAAGTAGCAGTCAGAGAGCAAACCATATATGCAGTGTAGCCGCAACTTATCGGTCCCATCAATAGCTGGGTATACAACTGTGGAAATAGTTTCAATGGTTTCTGCAGCATTACCAATAATCTCTTCTCTGAATTCTGAGATTTCGACCATAATATCCTCACTGTTCCAAACCTCTGAAACAAGGATAGAACTTAGATATTTCAGTAGCACCTGCAGGGAAAATTAATTTTCATGGTTAAAATGAGGCAATTGTCTTCTATACTCGCACTTTAAGATATCAAAGCTAGCAAACCTGAATACCTACCTCAGTGTGATTCATGCCATAGGTATTAGCTAAATTTAGAATATCCTTTAAAATATGTTTCTTCTCCAAATTTACTGATTCAATTAAGGACAGAACAACGCTCTCAATGTAATAACGGTCACCAGATAAAAATCGTGATGTTTCAACTCCAGGAATAATATTCTCCAATGTTCTAGAACGATCAGCTACACGTTTCTGTTCTTCTAGCTTCAGTTTCCACTCCCGCCAAAATGTTGATTCCACTTCATTAGTTTTTCTACTTTGATCTGAAAACAAGAAAAACCAAGTTTTCATCACATTTCAAAGTAATAAAAGGGAGCATTGTAAAAAAAACAAAAAAAATAATTAAAAAAAAAACCATCAAAATAATATAAAATGCAAAGCCAATCACCAGAGCTGAAAGTTTTCTTTTCTTTAAACTTTTCAAGAAGCAGCTGCCTCCTTTGAGTTGGACTGTCGCACTCAACTCCAGAGTCGTGCAACAAACAATATGTCATTCCCACAGTCATTATGCTACTGGCTTCTTGGTAGTCTTCCCTCGTCCTTAGTTGCTCTTCAAAAACTTCAACCCCATTGAAGGCATCCACAAGATTTAACAACAGCATACAGCCAGTCAAATCTGCCTCCTTAGTAAGAGATTCAATAACTGATTTTGCAAGAGACGTGATCAAGCTGTCTTTAGGAACGAACCCATTCCTAGCTAACCATGACAAAATAGTAACAATAGCTTGCGTTTTCAAACTCGAGTATTGTGTTCCTGGACTGAGTTTCTTAATTTCTGCATTCTTACTCAGTTCGAGCAACCAAGGGAGTTGCAAATAAGCAAATGACAAAATCTTTCCATTCTCTCTCAGAAAGGTAGCCAATATAGTCCTATTTTCAACAGGTAAGTCTTTTGCAACAAAAAATAGCATATTTGCTATACTATCTAGAAAAGATTCTTGATCATCCCTGCCGACACCATCGCCTAATTCAAAACAATCTTTGAACTCACCAATATTTTGAATATTGTTTCCTTGAAGTGAGGAAAGGAAAGAACTTTGTACTGGAGGGTTTGAACAGTCTGTCCCAGACATTATCATTAATTTCGTGCACTGCCCTTGCATATCAAAATCTTTCCATGCATGGAGGAGTTCAGAAATTGATTCCTCATCGCAATGGCTCAAAGCAAAACCTAATAGGTGCTTTCGAGAATTAATATCCATATTCTCAAGGGAAGGACCCCTTGCTATTGCAGCACACAAATCCCAAACGGAACCATGTCCTTTCTTTGTTAAACCAATGCAGAGATCAAATGCCAATTGCAGATCACCAGCCACCGCAGCTTCTCTAGCTATAGCTTCTTCAACTGCAGATATCTCTGTTGGAGAGCCCAATCCGAGAAGCTTGCCAACCTGAATGAGTTCATCAACATGTATATAAGCTCCAGTCTGACTTGAAATTGCCATTTTTATTATTTCCATTGGATCTTTTATTTGTCTGAATTGCACAGGCAGAAGAGTCACTCCAAGGCTTGGTAGTAATTCTGTGAGCGCATCAATAATATCAACCTCCGCTTTGACATGTCTACTGCTTGGAAATATGTTAAGACACTCCTTTGCCTTCCAGACCTGTAAAAAGATATACCGAGGCTATCATTGAGATGCACTACTTGGCAGGGGGAATCCATAAGCAAACTATGTGCTAGTTTAGAGTTAGAATTTAAGTTTACTCGACTTAGTGAACTAGTTTTTGTAATGTAAAGATTATTGCATTCTTATGATCTTATACTTGACTTTTTTCAAAAGTATGAGATACAAGCAATCGCCCCTAAAGAAGATACAAGATAGAAGAAAATGCAGTGAGTTGTGAGTTATAGATTAATTACCCAGTTCTCTTAAAAGTATAGCAGCTACTACAACTGTTGAGTCCATCCAACTAGAAAAAAATCATTCATTCTAAAATGTTCAAAAGAGTAATACTATAAATAATTGGATATAATATCATATTCAACCACGTTTCTTGTGTTAACACACACAGTGTCATTAAGTTCGTTTTTGGGCTTCCAGTTACTCATCGAGTCAGATGTCATTTACTCATTTTAGTGATGAGATATAAATGTTGCTCAATGTCAATTAATTTTAAGATTCACATATTATCTAGGTAGCAACATAACAAAGGGAAAAAGCTCCCTTCAAGCATTTTGAAGTTCTGAAGAAGACAAAATTAGAAAATCTCAGCTATACGTTATAACTGATTAATTAAATCACAAAAACTTACTTCTGGGCCATTAAGACTTGAAGCTGAGAAAAAATACTCTCTAGCAGCTTGAATGACGAGGTTTTCTGCCTTCTCGGCTGCCAAAGAGACTGAGCTTGTACCCTTTAAGTAGTTTCTTGCAAGCGAAAATTTCCCAGCTTTTAACAGTCCCCGGCAAAATTCTATCAGCATATACTCCAGGTCCAGAAAAGGAAAAGCCTTCTCCCTCAGGCACAGCATGTCACGCCACATATTCGCCCAATCATTGTCCGATCGACTGGACTGTCGACGAATAAACTTTGAGAGTATAAGGCGCATAATTTGTTTTACATCTTTACCATCATCATGAGCTAAGAAAAACTGCATTGGCTTCGGCACCTGGAACATTAGAAAGCAAATTGGATATTGTTGAATTTTAAATTTTAAATTTAGAAGGAAGAGAATAAACAGTAAAGAGTCTCAGTTTTAAAATACTAATCTCAACTACCAACCTGGTAAAATGACAAAAGCCTTCCTGCTTCAACGTGGCCTTCTGCCAGCTTGAATCTTCTTTTCAGGTCATCAGGGAATTTGATGTCTGAAGAGTTTTTGAGTATAAACGAATTGCAATTTAGAGATAACCAATGACTTGTAAAATACAGGAAGCGGCAAAGCAAACAATTAATGCAGAATTATGGTGCAGATTAGATAGCTTTAGAATATAGAAGAAGCAACATCAACATCGCAGAACAACTGTGGACCATATCCCATTCTTTTACTGGCAATATAAGGGGCAGACATCCACACAGGAAAAAAAAAATTAAAAAGACTAGCATAAAAGCTGGAGCCTTTTTCTTCTATAGGCTCACTCAGTTTTTCTTGTACTTTCTACTTTCCGACTATTAAATGAAAAGCACTATTTCTTAGAACAACAAAAAAGACTAGCATAAAACTTGCATAACCAAATAAGAAAATGACACCGATAAAGTTAAATCACCTTGTGTTTGAGGTAGTTTTGACAAAATACTTGCCATGGTACTCCATCTATCAGTTACTGTAGATAAATATATGCACTGCAACGCACAGTCAACAGCTTCGACCTCACTTCTAAAAAACTCACTAGTTTCAAAGTCTCTGCACCCTTCTTCAGTGACCAATAGGCATATCTCCAACTTATTCTCCAAAGCTATTTCCTTCATCCATTTAACTAGAAATGACTCGTTCATGTTGTGGTTTTCCAAAAGGTAAGACTCTTCTTGCGGATTTTTAGGAACTGAGGTCATATCAGCTGATCTTTTTCTCATGAATGGAATTGCTTTTTCAACTAACCTTCTGATTATATTTTCCTCATTTATACCCTTCAGCATCAGTTTAAATTTATCATAGGAAGACAGCTGCTCCCAAGAAACAAGATTAATGCAGATATTATCATCGCCTCCTTCAGAATAAATTAGCTGGTGCAAGTAACTGACATCCTCATAAAATTCTTGTAATTCATGAATACCTTTTCGATTAGCACAATCAAGCAAGCAGAGACAGTTGTCAAGTTGTCCACTCAAAGTATCGATGTCTCTAGCTCTTTTCATGAACCAGATTGCAAGTTCACTTATTGAAGGCCAGATAAGTCCTAGATATTTCTTGACAATAGGTTCGGTTTTAATCTGTGAACTAAGCTCATGATTTTCAGGTAATTTCATTATAAAGTTTAACATCTTCTGACATTCAACCCAGTCCTCTTCCCTCACTGCAATGCTAGTAGGAGGAGATCTTCCAGGAAGAAGCTGCACATAAGTCTGCACAGGAACTGTTTCCGGAATAGCAGATAAAATTTCTAACAAAAAAGGACTCATAGAATATGTGTGGCGCTTGAACAAGAGATTTAAGGCCCCAATTTTTCCATTTTCGGCAAGATTGATAGCAGCTTCCTTGATAGGCTTCATGCGGAAGCTTCTGTATTCCTGCACAGAAAACCTGATGAAACTGTGTTGTCAAACTGCTAGTCAAAATAAGTTATAAAAACAATGAAGCTTCTGAAGAACCCAACACACGTATGCAACAGAAATGAGTCACAAAATCTTATAATGTTCAAAAGTACAACCCACTTCAATGACTAATCATTCCTTCTTTCTCACAATAATCATGAGGCATGAGTTATGGAACAACATTATTTCATATCCATCAATCTATTACAGAAATGCTATATCTACAAATGTATTAATTGGTCAGAGACACCCTTTCTCGTCAAAAGCAATGAATAATAAGGCTTCTTGTCAATATTCAACATAGAATAACATTAAAATATTCTCAAAGCATAATACCTGCCCATATTTATGCCAAGATATGTTTCCAGTCTGTCCTTAAATTGCAATAACCGGAGCCTAGTCAAGCGGAAATTCCATATTTCATTGCTTTCAAGATCTTCTACTTCACAAAACTGGTAATGGTTGGTTAGTTTCAGCCCATAATCAAGCATTGCGTTTACAGCATCTTCTGTTGGTCCAACTTTTTCAATACATTCGGAAAGGATGAAAATCTGATCTTTTATCTTCGACAGATATGCATTCATATCATTAATTCTTTGATCAGAATGCAGCCACTGTGACTTCAGAATGTCATCTTTATCCAATCCATGACAATTAGCAAAGTTCAAGGCCTCTTGATACTTCTGATTTCTAATTAAGATATTGTACATTTCAAAAACAGATCTCTGTGTGAGTGATAGCAAGCTCCACTCCAACCGAGAGATGTCAAGATTATTAATTGACTCTTCCATCCCCTGATTCTTGTGATGCAAGTCACTATGTTCTTCATATTTAGCTGGATCTGACATCCCTTTATTTTCTGAACACTCTAAAAGAAAATTTTGGCCTTCTAACTGCTGTACCCTTTCTATGATAGGCTTGGAATACACGGGACTGTCCTCCTGAACTTTTATACCACTGAGGATGTTAAGCATAGCAACAAGACCACTTCTCCTTGCAATTGTAAGTATATCATCAGACCACCATGTAAAATCCAAAATGTCACTTGGAATCCTGTTTGCTCCATTTAATGACTTATCTGTCGCCTGAGAGTCATGTTTCTCTGGAGAAGAAAAGCTTGAAATGATAAAGTGCTCCCTATCCAGTTTAAAAATGTACAATTGTCCTGTCACATCTAGAGTGGCAATGAATTGTGCCTTCGGTGAAACTTGCAGCTTTGAATATGATGTTTGACCTTCATATCCTTTTGGTATAGAATATAAACCGTCAAACTGAATAGAATATAACGGCTCCAGATCTAATACCCCACTACGCCAAAGAGACAGATAACAGGATCCTGGGAAAAAAACATAAAAAAATAACTAAATAAACATGCTGTCTGGTTATACTTAAATTACACAATTTACAGGATACACACATCGCGTAAAATGTTCCACTTCATATCAGTAAGATATATTACATGGAATGTCAAGAAATATACTAGAAAACCATTGCCACAATTTGCAACAGAAAATGGACTTTAAAGAACCAAATTTGGGAAGAGAGAGAGAGAGATGAAACTCTGACCGAGAAAATACTGAAGCTCTATTAGAGCCATCACAATTCTGGTAAGATTAAGAAAGGAAGTAAAGAATGAAGGCTGGCAGACAAAACGGATTGGAAAGTATTGGCACCATGGAGAAGACTAGACCCTTCTCTAGAGTACCAATTCACATAAGAAGTATAGGCAAAGAACTTAGAAGGGTCTCAGACACTAGCGTAAAATGTAAAGCAGACAACCTTCTACCATGGGGAACCAAAATTTTAGGGTCCAAAAGTGGTAGCTTATATTTACACTGATATGAACATGTACAATTACTATAAAAAGTAACCATACAAAATAAGAGGAAAGAAAAATAATTCTTAACTGCCTCTCAATAGAATTTTTTTGATGTTGCAGTTAACAGAAAAGATTACAGCACAGAATAGTGATAAACTTAATGATACACTTTCCCAGAAGAAATTATAAAAGAGTAGTGTTTTGATTATATCTATTTTTTTTCTCATAGTTCAACGATGGCGGCTTAGAAATCAAGCATAAATTTTCTTTTCAATAATTCAAGAATGTGTGATATCATACCAGAGTTTCTACTGGAAGGTATAGAGGTGCCAAAACTACCAACGATGACAAACAAAGAAAGACCAGGATAATAATCAAAGCAGAAAACTCTGTTTGGAAATTGGCTCTTTGGGGTCAATCCACTGTTTGAGTGTGCCGAGGGAAAAGATATAGTTGGCTCTTTACTGATCTCCATTTGCCGAATAGAACCATCTGATGCAACAATGATGAAGCTACACCTGGAATATAGAAGTTGGACAGATTACACATTGATCAAAAAAATGAAACAAGAAATCCCAACTAAATACTACACAAACGAGAACTTTGTAGCCAATCTTGGATAATTGCTTACAAGTAAGATCTCCGAGTATCAGAATCCTCCTTTGCAATCAGGCCTATTATAGGCAGAGAAAACTTCAATTGTCTCCCTGTAATTCTTGATATTTCTTCACCATTTGATTTGATAAAATAAATTGTATTCGTGTCGTCAATGACTCCAAGAACATTGCAACGTTCGGACCAAGCTCCCATGGTGAATGAAGTAACATTGGTGTCTGATGCATGAAACAGTGAAAACAATACTAGCTTTATTTTTCTCTACTTGTTCAATTCAACTATCCATTACACCAATGAAAGAATGGATAAAACCAATTCTTTAACATTACCAGAAAAGACCAAAAAGAAAACTTTGACATATTAATGGTTTGGATTTGGAATTAGGTTTAAATTTATCTAAGAATAACCTAAGATGGGTATAGTAACTGAAAACTGAATTTCCTGTCCCTTACAAAGTAGATAATTATACTGAATTGGATTTAACAATTTCTAAAGTAGTTAGATTTCAAAAAGTGATTTGCAAGAAATTATCATAAGAAAAACAATACCAGAAAAAACGCCAATTGGATCCAAGTAGTCATCTTCCTTCTGCAATATCGTTATCTGATTTCCAGCAGCCACTGCCACACGCTCCCCACTCAAAGAAATAAATAGTGATACTGATCTTCCTATTCTCTGCGGTTGGTTATATCCAATCCATTTATCCCTAAGTCTGCCTGCCACTTCACGTATCAGGATAGAGGTAAGCGGAAATTCATAGAATGGCTCAAAAGAATGTACATCTAGATGCTCAATCTTCACGAAACTATCAAGAATCGCTATCTTGAAAAGAAGTGAATTGAATGAATAGACAATTTTTGTTGACTTTTATGGAGAGCAAGGTCCGAATATGACGAAAAATAGGTTGATCATTTCCAAAAACAATTCCTATCCATTTGAACTTAAACTGAAATACCAGCTAAGGATGATGGTTGATAGTGAGCAGAAAAGTTTTTGATTGAAAGAAAACAATTGAGTAAAGCTTAAGTACAAGGCAATAGGCAATCACAGTGGTGAGTTGAAACAATTACATCACAGCTTTAAAAACTCGATTGCCTTACTCAAGCGTCGTAAATTTGTTAAAATTAGTGGTCTGAAAATTGAATCCGAAAAAGGAAAATGCAACATACCTCCAATGCGAATCAAAGAGAGGAAGCTCCGTTTAGCACTCTCGTTGGCCTGAATGCAATACAAAGAAAAACAAATTGAGGTTTGCAGAGTTGAGCTGAGGGAAAGCGAGGAAAGAAGGAGTGAAGAACAGACCTGGTGAGGAGGATAGTTGGAATGAAATGGTCTCGAGGCGTGACGACGGGTTTCGTAATGTACTTTCTGATGTTCAGCCTCCTCCATGCCCAACTTCGCGTTTCTCCTTCTCTCCGGAGATCGCAGACAAATCAGGGAGACGAAATGAAATTCACAAATAAAATTACCTAAGTTAGATCGGTTTCGATTAACCCAACCCAAATCGGTTCGCCCCGAAAACTATATAACATCCTTAAAACCGAACCGAACCGCCCAAATCAACCCTTGCCCACTATCCTCAATCATTAAATGGTTTTTATTTTTTTATTTTTTTTTTTAATGGTAATTGATGTTTTATCCACTTATCTACTAAGCTACGTTCGGATTGGAATATGAAATGTGGATTCTCAATGAATCATGGTTCCCATTGTGAGTTTTTTTAGTACAATAAATGAAGTATGAAGATTTGAACATTCGTCCTCAAGGAAGTTAATACATGTCAATTACTGTTGAGTTATGTTCACTCGTTTTTCATTGAGTTTAGGAAGAAAGGTGAGTTATATATATATGTATATATATATAACGTTTAAAATTAAAACAATCATATATTTAGTTACATTTTCTCGAAAATATTTTTATACATCAGTTTGTTTGATTTGCTATACACTCAAATTTGTATTTAAAACAAAATGACTGATCACTAACTATCGTTGGTGGACGATGATCGTCGGTGACGGCCATGGTAGAAGTGAAGGTAAGAAAATTTGAGAGGGATAGTATGAGAATATTTGAGTCATTTTCATATATTATGAAAATTCGATCGTGATTTTCTAATTTTCTTTTTTTTAGACAACATGTAAGGTGGGGGCTCGAACCTAGGACCTCTTATTCACTAGCCCTTACATCATGTCAATTGACTTATGCTTTTGTTGGTAAAGGAATCCCAATTAAATCTCAAAACCTCTTTTTCCAAAATTTAATTAGAGATTTTTCACTTAAAATGACTTATTTTTCTAACATATTTAAATAAATTATTTTGAGTGATTTTCGAAGAAAACAAAAAAAAAGCTAAAATAAGGCGTTTGTCATTTATTGGTAGAAACTAGAAAGTTTGCCAGCACAATGGAAAACAAAAAAAAAGTATCCAAATCGTACTTAATTTTTGTTTGGTTCGACTACATGAGATTCCACCCACACGAACCCAATTGGTAGAGAGATTATCATTTTGTTACATATATTAAAATTACAAATATTTATAAGATTTATTGTACACCTCAAAAATCAAAAGGTCGTTCATGCATTAAATAATCATTTTTCGAACTGAACAAGATTTTTTTGCCTCTTTCATACATCTAAATAATAACTAATGACAATATCAAGAATAACTCATTTTCAACAAAAACAAATCAAAAGTTCAAACCACCCAAAAAAAAAAAAATGACAGTCAAATATACAATAGTGGGCCTTGATCAATTGAGGCCCATCTGCTCCTTCCCATCACCATCCAACTCTGAACTCTCCCTCTGGACCAAATGCAATCACTTAAGCTCATTTCAAAGTGAGAACAAACTTGAATATCATGTATCAATTAACTCAGCCATTAATAGATGTTGAATCATGAACACAACTGGGAAGGGGAACATGGTTGTTGCTATCTTATCTTTCATCTATCAAGAAGATTTCTCACCAGATTCCTTCCCAACAACTTTCCCTCAAGAAATTGCAGATGCTTCAACTCAAAATGGTGGTTAGTTTCTTCTGAATCAGTCAGTTTACTCAATATCAGAACAACATTTCGTTCCCTACCTCAGGGATAGAGGCCAAAACTCAACTTTCCAAGTCATTTCCATTCGCTATGCTTCATCAAAGTTCCTCAATCATGTTGCCATTCAACCGTTCGTATACCTTTTTCCACAGCCAAATCAAAAGGAAAAAAAAAAGACTTCCCAAACTGGGGAAAGCATCTAAAGCGTTGGTTTTGAAACCTCAAGGACCTAAGAAACACCTACAGGCTACATAGACCAAAAATGTATTTTGCCCAAGAAAAAAAAGGGTCTCCCCCAACTGGGGAAAGAGAGACTGAAGAAAAACAGTACCTTGGTTGGTGAACCCCTGATCATTCCAATCACTCAGAAGCAGAAAAAAGCACAGGAATAAAATTAAAATGCAAATCAAGCTGAAGTCTAAAGCAGGCTCGCTAGAAGACTTCTCGTGATCATATCGAGAAACCCAACCTCCACAATATATATTCTGAATTTTCTTACGAACTCAGAAAGAGCACTTCAAATATGAAACAGAAAAATGTCATCAATCCTGCATCTAGTGGTCTTAGCTGTCTCAAGATGAATACCCCAACTCAGAGCATTCAGTAGTTCCAGTAACATGAGGTTCCTAATCATTTTCTTCCCAATGTAAATAAGGGAAAATCAAGTTAGTCAGACTATGCATCATGTGAACTTGAGAACCCAGTTTATTCTCTAGCTGATCACATCGCAGTAAATAAAAACTCTTCTCAAATAAAAAGCACAGCTTTGGAACATAGAAGTTATAAATTTGAAAATGAAGTAAAACAACAATGAAGTGTCATGTATTAATAAGACGACTTTTTTCATCACTAAACTCGCGTCTGGATATCGTCGGGTCGAAATTCTCACTAGTCGAAAAATAATGATCAAAGCAAAAATTTATCCCACAGCTCAACAACACGTTCATAGCAGCACGTATAAAAACAGAGTGAGACTGTAAACATAAAAGCACGCTCCAAATCACCAGATTTTGTCACATATTAACGTATACGAATTCGGTCGGTCCTAACTAATACGCTCCAGTTTTTGATATGGAGGGACTGTCATATTGCCTCAAATTCATAACTTCGTCGTACGCGCAAATCCTACACAAGAGTCGTCCACGATTTAGAGTGATTCAGCGTTTAAATGAACTTTTCCTCGGACTTTACCATGTGGCAAAGAAAATAATTGGTCGAGTGGATCGAAGAAGGCATTTTATCACCTGTAAAATCGCATAATTCAACGCTTTCCACGATGCCCACCACCTGACCTTGCACCAGGAAAGCGAGCAAATTGCAACCTTAAATTGACCGAGTCACGGTCAAACTCATCAAATTTATAACCTGCAAAATCGAGCTTGACTGATATAGGCAGTAGCTACGTGTAGAACGACGAGGTAGGGAAAGAACAGATATCGGATATAAGACGTGCAAAATCATTTGAATCACAAATAGTCTAATATTCACACTTTAATAATTTATAATACTCAACTTTTCTACTTAATTGAAAAGGGCATCACAAAGGACCTTAATACACTCGTGGAGGTGTGATCTCATGGTTGCTAAGAAACCATGCTTTAGCCTTCCTAACAATCGAGGCGTACGAAACCCCCACTCCAAGTCTAAATTTTAACGTGAAAATTGGAAAGGATGTAGAATGTATAAGTCAAACACCATTGAGTTAATTAATCTATTAAACATAATTTATCATTACCAGAACCAGCAACCCTGTTAACGAAGGCAAGTTAAAACTTCTTAACTAGAACGCCTCAGACTCTCAAATGTAATAAGCTTTACATCTGCTGAAGAACTGAAAGTAAATATGAGACTCTTAATGGACTGCATAATCTATAATACCAATTGCAAAACTAATCAGATTTCCTACCGGCCGAATGCAGGATAGCACCGACAAACTCAAACTCTTCTAGCCACACAACTTGGAATTCGAGAGCCCTATGATACACATGCAAATACATTCCCACCCTGGAGAAAAGAGATCCATATGATGCACTTAAAAATACACCCCCCACAGTGAAGAAATGGTTTTATGTGGGCGTCACATATGTTACATAAACTGTCATATTCATGAGATAGAAAGATTTTTAACCATGCACCCAGTGATTATGAAATGTGGCAGCCACATTAGATTATTTTCCCACTTGGCATCAATATTATTGTTGACTTCAACAAAATGATATGTAACATAGTGAGTGTTTCATTGCTGGTCATCCTCTTTTAAAGTTGGAGTCATTTGGAAATTTTTGGAAGCTACTCTCTTGGTGGAAAAAAAAAAAGGAACTCCAGAGTGTACGGCTTAAAGTGTATACAGGCGAATTTATACTTCTCTAAAAGATGGTATATCCAAGTCATTGTAACCTTTTCCCATGTCCTTATCCTTACTATATGATTATTGATTACAATGGTATAGGTCATGGAATCAATATTTCTTTAAGAATGACGAGCTCAATGCCTATAACTATATCATTTTACACTCCCAACACAACAGCCTAGCTTTCTAACAAAAAATCTAACCATTATGCTGCTGAATCGTATGCGCTCATGCAGTCCCATATTCGGGGGTGTGGCTACACGAGGCATTGCAATGAAGGAGATTGAGTGGTACTAAGAACAAACTGATTCCCACCCAGCTGTTCTACTAACCTGCATTTTGTTTTCTACTAAACTATCTCAAACATGTCTGAATCCCCACCTTGGGAAAGTAGTATGTCGAGATATACAAACACAGATGTACGGATGTACCCATGTTTGGGTAAAGACACCAAAAGAAGGACATCGTGAATTACGCAACAGAATGACAAATGGATAACTTTTTCGTGAAGACAAGCCAAAAAAAATATTTATAAATTCAAGGCACATATTTCTCCAATAGTGACATCTGTCAGGAGACAAAAAAGTGCAAATGTTTAACAGCCATAAAACGAAGTCTAAGAAATTAATAATTAAAGTAGATGCAAGCACACCTTGTAAGGCATCCATTGCCGTGGCTGCATGGGCAGGACTCACAAAATCTACAAAACCAAGCACCACTGCGTCTCTTCCAGGCTGCAAAAATTAGGTATAGAAAATTCCCTATTTAATTAATGGTGTCCCATATTAAATGAAAACAGAATTGATGAACTTCAACAAATCAACTTACATTTCTGGATTCCTTGTTAACTAGTCTCACTTCTTTGTAGCCAACAAAAGGGCGAAATATATCTATGGGTGGATGTGAAGGAGACAATACAATACAAGTTTGCCTTTAACAATACAAGAATGTGAAGTGGGACAAATTAAAAAGGATACGAGCTACTTCACGTCGTGTACAGCTAGAAGGCAAGCCTTCCACAAATAGTGTATTAGAAGCATCAGGAGGAAGGGGTACGTTAGGCCTCCCACCTCCAAAGTTTGTACTTCTATCGTTAACATTTGCCCCTGAAACCACACCCCCCATCCCAATTAAAGGTGGTTCATTGATTGAATGGCCAGGAACTCCCCCACCAACAGGTCTAGCAGACTGTCCACCATACGACGAAATTTGCTGAAACAAAAAAAGGTTGCATGGTTAATTAGCAAGAACTTGAATGTGAAAACATATAGAAAACAGAATTGAACCTTCAAAGTGAAACAATTACCGAGCTGCGCAGGTAACGTTCATAGGATTCATTGATGGAATCGACACTTTTAATTCCTTGGAGCATTGGTCTATCATCTTGACGAGGGTAATAGTTGGGCAATTCGTGACCACCAGCAGTATCTACAAGCCAATAACCACGATTACGTGGCAAATATAGAAAAGAAACAAAGTGACAGCAAAGGAAGTCCACAAAGAATTGTGTCACTTCAATCAACAATGAAATCACGACTGAAGCGACAAAAGTACTAATTTGAGAAAATAAAGAATGACGTGAACATTAATATGCTAAGCTTTCAGTTATGAATATCTAAAGACAACCATTTTAGCTTCATGTTTTTATGAGTTGGTTTATTTGTGGAAAAATCCTTAAAAGAGTCATACTCTGAATAGAAACTACAAAATGCTACTAGGTAAGAAGTCAATTATAGAAAAAGGGTTAAGTTCAAAGAGCGCATTAAGGACACCCAATGGCCACTGCGATCGTGAAAACCAGTAAATGACTTCAGAAAATCATTAGTTCCTGAAAACAAGGTCTGGGAATTTGCTAACATTTCGACAGCCATTAATCCAATAACCCCATCTAAAGAAAACCCTAATTCGAAAAGTAGGAAAGAAGCGGGAAAAAGAGGGGTGGTTGTTCGTTGATTACCGTAATCGACGCGAGGGCGCTTGCCGACGACGGCAGGAACCGACGAGGGATGTTGCTGGTGAGAGTCGGAATACCTCCAATAAGCGTCCGACATGCTCCTAGGAAAAAGGCGAAGAACTTAGGATGAAACAGCGACTTCCCCTTCAATGTCGAACGAAGCTGGAGACCTATTTTTCTGATTGCTTTCCGACGGTCGGGTGGATCTTGTTTACAAATTTACTTTCATGGAACAGACAACGTCGATGTTTCCGAATTTTTCCACTTCTCTCTTTGCCTCTCTCGCTCTCTCTCTAAATTGGGATTTACAATTCAATAATTTCGGTAACTATTCAAAACTTACATACCTAAATCTTATTCGCCTTTATTTTTTATTTTTATTTTTTTAACTTACTCAAAATTAAATAACTTTTTTAACCTACAGGTATGTTTTTGAGGTTCTGAGTTTCATTTTTTTTTTAATCTGTACAAGACCATGACATTTTTAATAAGTTGTCACCCAACTTAGTACTTCTCTCGAGTTCTGATGAGATCTTTAACTATAAAGTTTTGATGAAATTCGGTGCATTATTATAATTAGTATGACCACATCTAAGTTAGTGTTTTAAATGTTCCTATACTTTAATTTTTTTTAACAATGATAATATTAAAAAAAAAAAAAAAAAAAAAAAGAAAAGAGGTGTCTTTTTTATTACTCATTCACTTTTTATTTTTTATTTTTTTTTCTTGTTTTTAAAAACGGATGTGTTTGATAATTAATTCAGTTTTTTATTTTTAAAATTTAAAAATCCTTTTTAAATTTCAAAAGAAAAAAGAAGTTTTGAAAGGCATTTTTTTAAATACGAAACCTTACTCTTTTTTTTTTTTAATATTCTTTAGAAAAGCGTTTTTAAAATAGGTTAAATTATATCAAATATCCTTGAATTTTGAGGAAGGTTTCATACTCATTAGACTTTAAAAAATTTTATTTTAACTCATGAACTTCGAATTAATGGCTTAAAAAACTAAAAAAAAAAAATATATATATTGATCAAAGATTAAAAAATAAAAAAAAAACTTAAAAAAAAAAAAAAAAAAAAAACAGTTATCAAACAAGTTCTGGTTTTTTTTTGTTCCTTTAAATACAGAAAACCGAAATCAGTTATCAAATATATATGGTTTTGTTTTTTAATAAAAAACATAAAATATCAAATATCAAAAACCAAAAATTGAAAAACTGAAATGGTTATGATGTTAAATTATTTGATTGTTTTTTTTTCAATCATAATACAAGCGACCCAGTTTGAATTTTTAAATAATACCAAAAATCACTTTTAAAGAAGTCGAATCTTCACGGAGCTTAAGTTCTAAATAAATAAATAAAAAAAAAACTTTAAAAATATATTAGGTTAATTAATCTGAACATAGTTCAACCGACATAAAATATGAACTATGGATCGAGATATCAGAAGTTCGAATGCGACTCATATGGTGAAAAAAAAATATAATAATAATGTGAATCCTCATTTGTTTTAATTCAAAATTTCTATAATTTCAAAGAATGTGATCTTGGTCTTAAAAAAATGTTTGTTTTATGAATGAGTATCGTCTTAAATGTGTTTCACTAATTGAACATAATTATATGGTCCATCCTATGAGATGGAGAAAATTATTTTAGCCTATCTCATTCTTGTCTCCATCCCATTATGTAATTAATTTTTTTTTTTCTTTTTTAAGTTCAAATCAAACATTTTCATATATCTAACTAAATATCTACTTCGACCAAGAGAGATAAAAAGAGAGATAAAAGGTTGGATTTTCTCCAACCCATTTATGTTAAACTCAAAAAAATATATATATATATATATATAACTCATTTTATTTTATCATTGAAATATTAGACTGTCCATCATCTTTAGTTTTTTTTGGAATATGTAGTAGAGTTTGTTTGAGAGTTGTTTTGAAAATATTTTCTTATTTTTTAAAATAAAAACAATATGAAAAATATGTGTTCCAATTTTTTTTTTAGGCATAATCATTTTGTTTTTAATTTTATGTTTTTGAACTTTATTCATATTTGATTAATGAGAAGTAGTATTTATAAACTTAATTTAAAAAAATAAAAAAAACAAAGGGTTAAGAGATAAAATATAAAATGGTTATTGTATATTTTTCATTGTCATCATTTGGCCCAACAAGCTACAATTCCTAATTTGTGAGAAAATACATTTCACCTACCAAACTTTGACATATGCAAATGGGCCTTACCACAAATTAAAAAATAACCCTAACATTATTTCCTACTCCCTCTATAAATCTACTTTGTCTTTTGTTATTTTTATATCATTTTACACCTAAATTATGACAACTCGACATAATATATGAACTATGAACCAGAGGTTTCAGATTCGAATCCTAAACCCTAAACCGTAAAACTAAAAAAAGAAAAAAAAAAAAAAAAAGAAGTCTAAAAACTCTAAGTTGTAAGCATAATTAAGACTAAATCAATAACATTAATTTTTTTTTTAATCACCCAACATACAAAACTAAATCAATTGAATAAATCGGAATTATTACAAACTCTTTAAAAAAATAGTTTTTTTTTTTTTAATTTAATTCAAAGGAATAGTTTTGAAATTAGACAAATGGTTGAATTGAATATATTTATGTGAATTATGGATGGGTATGTTATGCCTACCATCATCATTGTAACCATTTTTTTAAGCATTGCTAGTTTTTTTTAAAGTTCAACATGTGATTATTGTGATTCAAATTTTCTAAATTTTTAGTCGATAATATATGTTTTAAGTAGTTGAGTTATGTTTAGATTGATGAAATATTGATCGTTGCAATGGACAAAATAACTTAAAAATTCGACTCGTTGACTTTGGAAAGGAAGTAAATATTTTACATTTCATTCCACGAGTTTATAAAGTTTGAATTTCTTATTATAAGATGAAAAGTTTTGAGCTCGTGCAATTTACTCTTTGAATTTATATATAGAATGAATTTCTAAAGTGTAAATATACATCATAATATAACTAGGATAAGTACCAAATATTAAGTTAATTAAAGATTCATACCCTAAAATCATAATGATGAAAAAAGTTTAACATGGTAAAAGAGGGTAAAAAGTATACTACTTCGTATGTTTTAAAATTAAACTACCAAATCTAATTGCCGAGATGAACCTAACTCAACAGATAAAATATATATATATATTCTCTTGAGATCGAGAACGAGAAATACTCAGTCACACATTTGTTGTACTCCAAATAGTATTAAACTAAAATGATTTTCACTGCATTGTCTCTCAAAATTTTGGAGGATTTCATAATAATAATAATAATTATTATTATTTAAATAACGATTTCATAATTCTCTCTTCCGATGGAACCTACTACCGCACTTTTAGAAATTTCTACGATTTAGTTTTTATTTTTTAAAATTTTGCTCGAGAGTGAATAATGCCAATCTTAGAAATAGAAATCTAACATTAATTGCAAATATTTATGTAGAGTACAATAGTTATACACAATTTCTACAAATGACTCGGAATAAAAAGTTTAACACACAAAATACTATAGGTGTAGGTGGAGATCAAAAGTAGATTATTTAATTAATAGAATTAAATATATATTCTCGACCAAGAGGTCAGAGATCTCACTTATTATTGTAGCATTTTATTTTTTGATTTCTTTGGTTTTTTTTTTTCTTTCCAAACTTTGAACATTTTCATACAGCAATCTCTTGAAGCTAATTAGTAAAAATGTAGCTCCATAAAGCACCAATATCAACTGCTGAACAAAAAGAAAGATCCCTAAACACAAATACAACACATAATTAGAGAAAGAGACCACGAGAAAAAGTTCAGCTAATTATTAAACACTACCAACTATGAGATTTAGGTGCATTATGTCAACAAGAACATAGCTCAATTGGTCTGATGTATGATTAGTGACCAAAAGGTTCTAGGTTCGATCGCCCCATTTTCATAAAACCATTTAGGTACATTATCCCATCTGCTAAAAATCATAAAACCATTTTCAAAATTCAGCTTTGAATTTAACAAACAAATTATTTTCTTTTTTCCCTAATTCCAATTTCAAAACCAAGTAAACAGATTAGTTTTTAAAAATGCAATGAGAATAGAATATATAATATGAAATCACCCCAAATTTTACACATACATATATACATAATGATAATAATAATCACCTTAAAATAGCAGAATTATTTGTGAAAGCTGATCACCATGAAGATGAAGCTCCTCCAAAAATGGCATTCCAAAAGGCAGGTGGAACAACATCCCCCAATTTGCCTCCATTTTGATGATGATGATCAGTAGAAATGATGGTTGGAAGTTGCTCCACAGTAGTAGTAGCAGCTTCCCCTTCAAATAACCCATTATTATTATTATTGATATGACAATGATCAGATGCAGTAGTGCACATGGAAGTTGGCTGTGGAGCTGCTGCTGCAGGCATTGGCATAAATGGAATTAGCTCCCTTTGGCTTTGGGACATCCCAATCCCATTACTTGATCTCAGCATTATTTGATTCATATGATGATCAGTAGATGACAACCAACAAGAAGATGTATTATTAGTATAATTATGATCATGATCATGATCATGATTAATTATGATCTTATTGTTACTTGAAGAAGAAGGGGCTGGTGATGAAAAATTATTATTATTAGGTGAAGAAAGTCTCTTGTTCTTCCTAGAGGCCCCACCCACTGGAATGTTCCTCAAAGATCCACCTGCTGTCCAATATCTTCTACAAGACTTGCAGAAGTATCTTGGCTGAGACAGACTGTAATTGTTGTAATAACAGAACTTTGTGTTGTTTGAATTGCATCTTGGGCACTTCAATATTTCATCTTTCCCACCTCCTGCCTTATTTGCTTTTGATCTTTCCAAAACTCCCCTTCTTCCCTCTTCTTCATCATCTTCCACAACCTGCCAATATATATGTACTATAGCTCAAACATGTGTACTTCTTCCTTTCAGGTTGGAGGTTCAAATCCTCACATACCCACATTTGTTGAATAACACAGATTCTAAAGAGAAAATGGTCAATCAAGCATGTGAATCCGAGCTTAGCTCAGTGGATAAAACACCAATTACCATCTCAAAAGTCGATAGTTCTAAAAAAAAAAAAAAAAAAAAAAGGGTCAATGAGGCATACCTGTGGCCAGTGAGCAGAATCCATTGTGTTGGAAGAATGAAAAATTGGGGTTTGAAAAGGCAAGAGATCAGAGAGAGAGAAAGAGTTTTAAGAATGAAGGAGATCAGCAAAGAGGAGTTTGTAGCTAATTTGTTTGTTTAATTTGTGGCAGATTGGTCCAAAAGGCAAGATCCAGCAGTGGCTTTGTGGTGCTCTTTATTATGGTGTGTCGGCTGGGCCAAACAGTAGGAAAGAGAAAGTGGAGTGCTTTGCTTTATTATTGTCTCACTCAAGCGACCTTTCTTTGTCATAATATGCTTATCCTATGTTCTCCAACTCTTCTTCTTATGCTTTTAATTTCATGCCAATTTTCTTTTTGCTGTCATATACATGCATTCATCATACTACAAGACTAGAAACCTTGCATGGTTTTTTGTTGTATCTTTTGGGGTGATTACAACAAATAAATGTAAGATGATTTCAACCTCCAACCTCAAAAAAAATAATACATGTCAATACTTCAAAGAAGATAATACATGCCAATTATTACTGAGCTAAACTCACTTTTACTGCTTAGCTAAACTCACTTTATGAATTATTTCTTACAATTTTGTGGCTTACCTATATGTTTAGTGTTATTGGTTATGTTATAATAAACTCTCCTCCATTATATCTATATTTATTATTTTGTATCTAAGCATTGAATTGTATGTGTAAACATGTGATCATGCCCTTTATTAGTTATGATTTTTGTTTATATACAAGTACAACTAAAACAAATAATTGAATTATTGTTTCAAAAGAAATCAACTAGTGTAAGTTTTTTTATTTTTAACAATTTATGAAATAGAGGATTCAAACCTCTAACCTTTTGGTCGAGAGAACATACTTTACTTTATGTAAGTTGAGCTATGCTCATATTGGCTTCAAACAGTGTAAGTTGGTAGTAAAGTCATAATAATATGGAAGGGCAATTGACGTTCTTCTAATGTCTAATAATTACCTAATATCTTTTATTTCAAATAGACAAAATTCTTGGTGAAAAAATTAAAACAAGAGCTATCGATCATTTGACTATCTGTATCGTGAGCTTAAGTCTAATATAATCAATTTCTATACCATAACTTATGTATTTGTCACAGTATAATCTTGGAGGCACGTCCATGCGCATAAGGTGACATTATACCATCATAAAGCGATACTGTCGATATCTAATGAGAGTTGAAAAAATAAAACTATCTTAAAAAAATTCAAGTGTTTTGGTTTATAGGTGTTCCTGGGGGAGAAGATGAGCAATGTTTTCATATCATTGCCCGTGACAAAGGGTCAATGGTCTTTTTCATGGCTAAAATATAAGTTGCAGAATCAACAGAGTAAAAAGATATTCACACAAGAAAGCTTCTTGACAAATATGTCACAACTATTAGCTCTCCTCTGCCTCAACACAGAAGCCATTCCCCTTATAAACATTGCAATCTTTACAAGACAGAGACTCTTAAGTCCAAAATCAAGCATAGGTGGACCCCACCCACTAAGCAGAATTAGCAGGTGGGACCCTTCCAAGAATCAACCATTGACAAACAAGGATTTAAACTTCAGCTTTAAGTTTTCCCACTTGAAAATGAAAGATTACCCCATCTTTTAAATCATAAATCTAGCCTTTCTAACATGGAGACTCTGATTAAATGTAGAAAAAGCAGACCAATGAAGTTAAACCTATGTGCTTTCATGATTCAGCTTCATATGTATATTAGAGGCAATCAATCATCTTCTCTAACATCCTTCATTACAACAAATGAAGGGGAAATAGTAAACTTTGGCTTTTATGGGAAATGAAATGCTATTTTCTTTTCCAAAAGGAAGAGGTTGTAAGCAATGTATAGGCTGTGGTATTTAGGCTTAGTCAAGAAGTAAGGTTTCTCGTACGCCTTCTGTAATATGCAATGTATAACATTAAGAAAAAGAATTACATTAATAACGTAATAATTTGAACGAGGTATGAAAATTTGTAACTAGAAAGGTGAAACTCATGCTCCAATTTTTTTTCTTCTAAACACAATTTACCAGAAAACCAGTCATTGGATCCTCATTGTCTACATTTTCCACCAGGAGGAGTTGACTTGGCGGGAATACTCAATGTCTCCATAGCCAAGAGGTGTAATAGTTGGTCATATACAGAATGATGAAGCTGAGGGGCAGATATTGCTCAAGAGAAAATTGCTTAGATTCTTTGTTCATGATGATCACCCACTTTAAACTACTCATTCAACTTGCAAATATCAATGAACTTCTGGACTGCATTGTGATATTGTGTCCCCTGAAAAAAAATACCATCTACGTCATCAGATATACCAGAACACATAGGCCACAACAAATGATTTTTTTTCTGACTTCAACAACTTATGAGGTTGGTGGATTCAAATTTCTCACTTCTTGGTCGATAGTATATGCCTTGACGAATTGAGCTATGCTCAGGTTGGCTTTGAATTTTCCAAGTACATAAGAAGCTGAACTTCGATTACACCCTTTTAACTTCTAAATGTAACAAAATAGTAGGGTGCAACTGAAGAATGCGAAGTGACCTCTTTATCAGGTGAGACATTAATACTTGGGGACATTAAATAAGTCAAAAAACTAAGCTAAATCAGTCTCTCTACTTTATTATTTTGTTCGGGTATTTTTGGTGCAGTCCAAATTCTTTGCCCTTCATATTATTTTCTTTGCCTCAATTGGTCCCTTCATGGCAAATTCAATATTTTGTCTGCTGGTATTGCATAGCTAAAATTGTTAAACCCAAAAAGATATATTACAAATAGTTTCTTAGTGCACGAAGACCTCCCCACTCAAAAGCTTTTCTCATTGCAGAACAGAGACACTTGAAGAATATTACCTCCCAGTATAGTTGGTGGCAGTCCATGCACTGCCAGAATTCTAAATTCTTATCGAACAAACAGTTAGGAATTTTTTGGAAACCCATCGCTGCCTGCACAGCCTCCTCTGTTGTAAGGGGCTTTTGAATAAACCTTCCATTGCATTTGGTACATCTAGACATCAGCTGATCCTCACTAATTTTCAAATTGAATGTTTCAATAACCTACAAAAGATTTAAATTCTAGGTATTATAAAATTGTATAATCGGGCAATATAAGAGTGTGTATTCATTAGAAGGGTAAAATATATCTATTATCAATCCAGAAAGGGTTAGAATAAAAATCATAATTTTGCAATAAGTATCGTATCGTAGACTTAGCTAGATTGCTAAGGCATAGATACTCCCAAGTCCCAAGGCTCTAATCATATAATTATTACTTCATTGATCTCATTAACATATCCTTTTCCATTCCCATCTCCAAAAATCATTCAACCTATACTCCACCAAAATTGAAATGAAGGGAGATAGGAACCCGCATATGACTTAAAAAGTCATGGTGATATGGTAAACTGTACTACTGTTGAAGAAGGTAATCCAGGAATTTAAGGAACGTTCAAGAGGCTTAGTTCTCTCTCAAAATTGTCCAAAATCTCCACCAAGGTTGGTCCATTGTTGATAATTAGTGCTTTTGACTTTCCATAGCCCATGTAATCAATTGTTACAAGTGTGGCATCTATACCTCGAGTAGCTGTTCGTTCTTTAGAAGACTTTCAACTCTGTATATTTGATTACGTAGCAAATACTCATGTCTTAGCAGCTTGGCATCCCTGGTCAAGAGAACTCTCTTCTCCTTACACGCTTGATCAATTAATTCCCTACATATGAATATGATAAAGAAGTACAATTGATTACATGGCAAATATCTCCATAGATAACTAACCAATGAAATATGCAAAAATATGCAAAATGTAAGGTATTAAAACTGTTAATGTGTTGAACCTAGAGTCCGGCTTTTTGGAAAATGGAACTGCAGCATCAATCCCAACACAGCGTAGGTGTTTTGCCAAACCTTCAACCTGAGTAAACATTTTTCATCCATTAGACTTAATCTTGTACCTTCAAATTTTGCCTACCAAAGATTCATTAAAGCAAGATATTAACTATAAACACTTTTTCACTAGAAGTGCTGTATTCAAGAATTCAGAATTTGACTGATCCCCAAAATACGAGAACTCTATTTTTTAATTTCTTCTTGTCTTGCAACCTTGCATAAAATTTTAGAAAATAAAATCTACAAGCTTCAAGTAAAAAAAAAAGGGAAACCTAAATATTTACCATTACATCACATAGAAATTTAGGGCATCCATCACCCCCGAAGGACAAATCCCATGGTGGGAGGCCTTGCCAATCTTCAACACACACTATTCGTTTTTCACTGCTAACCACTTTCATAGTCGATGATCTCTTGCTTTTTCTTTTGGGGTTCCTGGGCTTTTTGTCCGACTCTTTCAAAATAATTTTCTCACTGTATCTTTCGACAATTTTCAGAAGTACTTCATCCATAGGCATACAATTTATACTCGATGATGTAGAACAACTTTCCCTTACAGTAGCCATACTTTGTGGAAAATCAGACACAATAGCTCTGATAATGTTTGAGGCTTCAGAAATTCTGGTCCTTAATATCTTCTCATGCGTATCTTGCTTTTCCAGAATCACTTTCAACCCAACACTCATTTCAGTAGAAGGAACTGCAGCATTCCTTATATCATCCCCTGGAAATTAGAATTAAGAATCACAAATTTCATAATCCATAGGATAGTTGAAGATCCAACACACAGTGACAAGTTATTCATTTTGCCATCATTTGTACTTGGGAGGAGGTGGGGGAGTAAAAATATGCAAAATCTAGGAAGCAGCAAAATAAATGGTAGAAGATTCTAAGTTCTAACCAGTTCTCATATACTTAGAGAAGGCCATTTTGCTCTAAAAGGGAATTTGTTTTTTTTCAAACAATAAATAGCCATTACTAATTGGAGATTACTTTGACAAATAGTAAGGCTCAACTTATAAATGGACCAAGAACGACTAATCTTCATACAAATAAAATGGCTAGCACATAGTCCTCTTTAAGATTTAAAAACTTATCATCATTTTTATGAAATCCAGAATTGCATCTGAAGTATAACTTTGTTAACATTAAACTTTGGAATTGGATTCCCAAGTTGATTGTTGGTCTCCTTGGCGTTTAAGTAGAAGACATGCCTCACTGTTCAGCATTCTCTAGTTAATACACACATTCTTATGGTTTTAACATTCTGGGAAAAAAACCAACTGTATCGAGAAATTGCATACTAACATCATTAATAATATAGCATCATGAATATGGGTTTTGATATGAATGAGCTAGTCATAAACTTTCAGAACAATAATTGACCACATTAGTATTGTAACTTGTACAGATGTTTTTAAATAAATTGACTTGTTTAATATGCTAACTTCTATCTGGCTCCTTTCATATGATGTAAATGGGCTAGTGGTTTGAGAATATACAGGGATGATTCACAAGCTTTGGTAATCCAACTTGCAGACTTCAATGGCAATGAATTCAGAGTTTGACAACTCATAGTAACATACTAACAATAAAGTAAAACAAATAGTCAAAGTGAGCATAGCTCAACGGATTGACATGTACTATCTCCCATGAGGTTAGAGGTTCAATCCCCCCGGCATTTGTTGTACTAAAAAATAAATAAAGAAAAACAAAGTCACCAATAGTTGTGGAGTTCGCAAGCACAAGAAAATGTTCTAGAGAACTGATAGCTGTTAATATAATTTTGGAGCAAAGGAGCAAAAGATTTTTTTTTCTTAATAATGAAAAAGAGCAAAACACTGCTAACTAGAAGCCCATCGAGTCCAATAGACATGAAAGGCACAGGCATTATAGTCTTCCTATATTAGTTTTTCCTGAGTTAAATGTCCACTCAGCTCATTGGGGAATATAACATGGAAACTCAAGAAATCATTTTCTCTCAAGTTTTCTTATAGATAGAAGTATTATGGATCAACATAATTCTAATATTGTTTCTAGCAATCCCAAGGTTCATACCCGACAGACCTTTTAAAACCTTGGAGTAGAAGATATTAAATATTTCGAGCAAGCAGTGGGCATCCATGGCTGCGTATGCTATCTGCTCTTCTGTGAGGGGACGAAATGACCAATCACTACATTGAAGTTCCTAAAGAAGATATAAATCAAGATTAACAATTAGTACAATAGTACTTCGTCATATGGACTTGACGGAGAGCCTTAGCTCATCGGGAAGATTCAAGAGAAAGCTCTAAAAGACCACCAAAACAGTCTAGAACAGCTACAATTTGAATAATTAGGTTATAGCCTGAAATCCCTGAATTGGCAGATAAGACTACATATGGAAACCATACCCATTACAGGAAAACAAAAAAGTATCTGAAGTATGTTAAAGAATGTCAAACTCGTAACATGTGGAAGTGAAAGGGCCAAACCTTCGAAAGAGAAAATCCCAGTACTTCACTGCAGATAGCTGCGAGACTCTTAGCTTGCTTATGCATCTTTATTCCATTTTGCTTATGTTGAACTTGAAGATGATTGTATATGCTCGTAATATCCATAAAAGGTTCAATCTATGAAAATACATTTAATGGGAAAACTCAGAATACTGTAATAATGCTGGAAATGAAACAGAAATTCAATCCAAAGTTAAACACTTACACGATCAAGCCCAGAGAGGCCGCCATAGGAGCTGAAAGTAGTCGACAAGTAAACTAAATCTTGCTTAAATCGAAAACCCAATTTCAAAACATGCGGTGAAGCAAACACATCCCTTAACAAATCCCAAACTGAGGATAAAGGAATCGACAGCAAGTCGAGCAGAAAAACCACCGAATCATTCGGCTCGTCGGAGTGGAATTGACAAGCGATCTGGAGAAGCGAGACTCTGGGAAATGGAGATTGCTGATTGGGAGTTCGAATTAGGGGCTTCCATTCGGCGTCGAGGGCAATGAGCTTCGAGCGAGTCAGCGTGTGAGTAAGCTGACTGAACTCCGGCGAGTCGTCGGAAGAGACAGTATGGATTTTGAAGGAAGGTCGGCCGTTTTGGGGATCCATTAAAAGGAAGACAGATCAAACGTGAAAGGAATTGGAATTGGGACATTTTGGTTCAATTAAATTAGGCGGTTAATCCATTTTTCTAAATCATATAAATATAAAATATACTTTTTTGAAAAATAATTCTTTTTTTTTTTTTTTTTGGGCTTAGTTACTCTCAATCAATTGATTATTCTATTCCTAAACTCTAATTTAAATTCTGTAATTTTGGATTAAATATTTGTATCTCTCAAATCTTGATATAATATATCTTTTTTAAAAAATAACATTATCTTAAATTTTAATTTAATTCTTATTAAATTATAAGTTTGGTATTTAAGACTCGTTTGATATTGATTCCGTTTTTTCGTTTGATTTGAATTCTTAGACAAAAACAATTTGTTTACTTTTAAAAATTTGATTTGAATTTTGGAAACGTTTTTAAAAAGTAGTTAATAAAACAAATAAACTCGTGAATAAATGTAATGTTTATCAATTTTTTTTTTTTAAAAATAAAATAGTTATCAAATAGAGATTGTGCCTACTTTCTGAATTTATTTAATGCTAGTTTAACCCGGTAAGTGTAAAAAAATGGCAAGTGTATAATTAATTTTACAGTAACTCGTCAAAGTGACAATAGCTCAACCGTAATTGATATGAGATTGAATGTTCAAATCCTCATTATTATTTATTTTTTTATTTTATTTTCTTGCAAAGATATTTTAATTAATGTTAGGATTGAACTTATGACCTCTTAGAAGACACAAGACTAAATTGAGTTGCAACTTGGGCGATAATAATACAAGGTAAATTTTTGCATATGTGCGTGGTTTGTTTGCACAAGTGCAAGATCAATCAAAACCCCCACTTCGAGTTTCAAACTCAATAATTTTATCCACTATATTTTCATTTGACAATCTTTTGATCACTCTATCCATTTCTTCATTCATTACTAACCGAAAGTGACCGTAACATTTATTTTTTATTTATAAAAAAAAAATATATATATATTTTAAAATACAAAATATATTTTTATTTTCTCTCCCTTCGTTCTTCCTCTTTCCCTCCCCTTATCCGATTATTTGCCTTTTCTTCTATTTTTGTTGGTTTGGTTTATTTACTTTCTTTTTTCCTTCTCTCATTTTTCTCTAAGCTTTTTATTAATTAAAAGAAAAAAAAAAATTATAAACAGAGAGATTTCCCTTTCAGCAACAAATTTTTGACAAAATTCAATTTTAGTGTCATTTTTTTTTAAACTTCATTAATTTCACAATAGACATATATTTCACATTTATTAAATGCACACAAAATATTTTAATTTACAAAATTTAAAGTAAGATAAAAAGTACAACACCGGTTAATATTTTAACATGTATTAAAAAAAAAAGGTTTTTTTTTTTTTTTTTTGAAAAAAAAAAAAAAAAAAAAAAAAAAAATAGAATTTAGTTATATTCGGTAACGTATATTGTAAGCCATAATCCTACGTGGTATTGCCAGGTCACGAAGATGAGATCCTCAACATCTGAGAATGGATAAGTTTGGTAGAGCGAGCGAGCGAGCGGGAGGGAGAGAATTCCATTTTTCCAAATGGCGGCCACTTTGTCAATTCCACTCTCTCACAATGCTTTCTCTCGCAGATTCTACTCTGCAAAACGCCCTCAAATTCAATTTATATCTTCGTTCTCCCCTATCAGCTGCTCTGGTTAGTCTTTCTTCTATCTCTTCTTCCAATTTGACCTGATTTACTCCAAGCATTGAGTACCCACAAAAATGGGTAAATTGCGTTAGAATCTGGGTAGCTCTGTATTCAAGCATTACGAGTTATATTTTAATGAGTCATACAACCTGGAAAATTACGTGGGTCACTAAGAACAATGCCCAAAAGAGAAAAGGCCCAACATTTAACAGATGAAAGAGGCGTTTGTGTTAAATAACCAATCAACCCAAGAGCTTAAGCCGATGGGTTACGATGATTTTGATTATATCATTACTCTAACACCAGTAATTACATTACAAAAGGTTCGAACGCAGGAGCTCCTGCTTTGATACTATGTTAAATCACCGATGAACCCAAAAGTTTAAGTGGATGGATTATGTCAAATTTAGTTATATCAAAACACTGACAGTTTGTGCATTGCAGCTGCTGGGGATGTGGCAGAACCAAAAGAGAGCTTGTCTCCCTGCAAGCATATTGGTACTGTAGCTTGCGGTCTTCTTGCTGTTTGGGCTTTGTCAAATACCTCTCCAGTGATTGCAGCTAACCAGGTTAATAGCTCATCACTTTTCTCCATCCACATAGTCTGACGCAATCAACAATTAATAGCCACTCATATGTGACATTTTTCACTTTCCTGCACTTCATTTAGTGGTCAGTTTGGAGTTTATGCATTTTCTGTTGATTTATAGTTTATACTTGAGTTTTGTACCATAGATAAATTGGCTACTATTTGGAATATATTGACATGACCTTTTAGAATAATGAAATGCTATTCAAATTTATCATGATGTTTGGATACATAAGCTGAAAATCCCCAACCGCCATTCTAAACCCACAATGAAATTTACCGTAACTCATCAGCTCTCCTCACTTGTGGGGTTGTAAACTTGTAGAAAGTCCAACAAGTGAAAATCAATATTAATTGGGAGAGTAAATTACATTACAGGAGTTCGAAACAGGACCCCTGCTTTGATATATCCTCCCATCATTCGGAGCCCACATCTCTTGATGTGTGTTCCACACTACCATGATCATAATGCTCTTTCTGATAGGATATCTTGTAATATTTTCCAGATTCTAACTGAAATTCAGTTATCTACTTTACCAGTCTTTCTATTGACATGCAGTTCATGTTCCTTCAGATGCTCTATTTTCTTCTCTTTTTGTTATGTTCTTCCTTTCATAGTCACGATTGACAAAGGTCATTCACTTTCTGTGGCAAGCGTCAAACAACTCATAATATTTGATTTTGGTAAAGAAACCTGTTGATCTCATAATGTCTGGGACTTGCAGAGGCTGCCTCCATTGTCAACAGAACCCAACCGATGTGAGCGTGCTTTTGTTGGCAACACAATAGGACAAGCAAATGGTGTCTATGATAAGCCAATTGACCTTCGTTTCTGTGACTACACAAATGAAAAAAACCAGTTAAAAGGGAAATCTCTTGCTGCTGCATTGATGTCAGAAGCAAAGTTTGATGGTGCAGACCTCTCTGAAGTGGTAATGTCAAAAGCATATGCTGTTGGAGCCAGCTTCAAGGGTAAAAATCTCTCTATCTTAACCCTCACACCAATAGGGAGGTGGGTTGTTTACAAATCTGTCATATTCTAACACGAATTACTCGTTAAACAATGGAGCACTTTCATTTTATAAAATGACCTAGTTTTCAAACTCTGCTTCCAATACTTGATATGGTAAATAGACAATATTTGCGTGTTCCACACATGCTAGTCATTTTTTTTCTTTTAGTTCAACAACTTGTAGGGTGGACCTACAAATTCGAATCTCTGACCTCTTAGTCGAGGGCATATATCTTAACCAATTGAGCTATGTTCAGGTTGACTTCAAGCTAGTTTATAGAATATATCCCAGACTCCAAAACTCTTTAGGTGTGTGGATGGTCTCATTTTAGTTGTTAACGGAAATGGAACTCATACTATACTCTCTTCATGTGCTTCAAGTATAACAATAAAAAGTGTTATGAACACATTGGCAAGTTAAAGTAAACGTCTACATTGTTGTTGTCCTCCCATATCTATTGATCCTAAACTGGTCAGTTGGGATCTCAAGGCACTTAAGAGATGACTTAAGTATATAGGACACAATCACATATACATCACATTTGCTAAAAAAATGTTTTAAGTACTTATTTTATTTTAAAGAGGACTCCAAGAATCCTGGAAGAAGAAAAACTCATAATATGGCTTCAGATATGATGACAACATTGCATATTGCAGGTGCTGATTTCTCGAATGCAGTTCTAGACAGGGTAAATTTTGGGAAAGCCAATCTCCAAGGAGCTGTGTTCAGGAACGCTGTACTTTCAGGGTCCACATTTGATGACGCTCAATTGCAAGATGCAGTTTTTGAGGACACAATCATAGGCTACATTGATCTACAAAAACTTTGTGTAAATCCAACTATTACTCCTGAAGGAAGAGCTGAATTGGGATGTCGTTGATTTCAATATAGTTTCTATACTTTTACTATATCTATTGTACAAACATCTTGATGATTTTGGTAAGTAATACATATTTTGAAAGAGAGAACTCCCTCTAACTCCTGTTGGAACACTGTGTTCATGACACTTTTTTTTGGTAAGTTTCTGTTTTCCACAATGTTCTTTGGTTGTTTCATTTGTTTTTTGCACTCGATCTCGTCGACCATAACTTTTCGTCGGGAGAAAATATGATGTTTTTGATTTTACAATATGCCATTTGAGTAAGAGCTTGTATGATTTTTTTTTTATTATTATCAATCTGAATGTCCTGCTTGTGCTTTCTTTTTTAAAGGAAATTAAATGAAGTTCATTTTCTTGCCAAATATACTCATCTGTATTACTAAATATTATTTATCCTACCACAGGATCAAAAAAGCGCATCTAGTGTAGTGGTATCATAGTACCCTCCCACGGTACTGACCGGGGTTCGATTCCCCGGATGCGCACCATATTTTTTCATTTTTAAAGTAGTTTTTTGAACAATTCATGGCTTGAGTTTGTAAATACTTATATTTTGTTAAGGCGGATAACCATTTGGTTTTTTGTTTTTGAAAATTGTGTTTGTTATCTTACCATTTTTTTAATGGTTTTCATTTTGATTAAGGAAACATTATAATCATTAGTCAAATTTCAAAAACATTTTTTTTTTTTAGTTTTCAAAACTTAGTTTGAATTTTGAAAACACTTCTAAAATGTCCCTAACGAAACAAAGGAGCCTATAAGTGGGAAGTGCGTTTATAGCTCAACTGACATAAAATATGTGTCAACGACCAAGAGGTTGGAGGTTCAAATCCTCCCACCCGGTAGTGCGTTGTACTAAAAAGGATAGAAAAAACAAATAAAAACGAGAAATTTGAATCTCTAACTTCTTAATAAAAAATATATGCATTAGCCACTTGAGTTGTATTTGTGTTGACTATAAAATATCGTAATGATTTCAACAAAACATAAAAGTTTACCGACTCCAAACCCATACTGGGACACTACTCTTCAATTTCATATATAGTTTGGCAAAGAAGGAGACTAATTATTCTTTAGGAAGCAAATTCTATAGCTTTTATGAATATCAATTGATTTTTCATATCCATGTCAAACTGTTAAATTTATAAAAATATGAATTGAACACTTGGAATAAATTTGGGGCACCAACTTGGAGTTGTATTATTATAACTCAGTCTACGTTTGATAGGATTTACTATTCACAACTATTATAACTTCCGACTATAATACCTCAATCAACGGTACAAATAACTCCTAAGATTCTTTAGTTGGTACAGAATTCAAAGTTAGATTTGAGTATTAAAAGAAAACTGAGTTCCATATGAAGAAAGATTAAAGAAAGTTTGTTGGGTTTTGAACCATTTTCAGCTGTCATTCCACAACACCACCTGAAATTCCCTTTCAGATCTCTGTCCTTTCTTACCCAACATTCAAAATCTAAACCAAACCAAACCAAACCAAAAAAGCTCCATAGAAAATAAGAAAAAAGGAATCCTATGCCAAAAATAATTGGATCTATCTTGAGAGAATTAGATTGTTATTATTCAAGAATCATGACAGACAGAGAGATTTCTGACTTGCAGAACCACTTTTGTCACCATTCTCTAACTTGATGTTGTTTTGGTAATTTCCCTGAAAAGTACTTTTGTCTCTGCTACTCTGCTTTCTAATTCTATTTATATGAAACCAACATGGTTCTGCTTCTTCATGTATACCATTTTCTATCACTCAATTATATGCTTATTTATAGAGTAAATTGAGTGTGAGAAATATGTGAATTTCAATTAATCCTTCTTTGCAATTTTTCTTGCTCAAATGAGTATTCCAAACAGAGCAGCAGTTGCAAATGCACCCTTTTTCTTTCTTTCTTTCTTTCTTTATATGATGCTACTGCTGCTTCCTTCTGCGATGCTCATTTGGGTAAGAAATTTTGCAAAAATGGAGCCTTTTATATGTTTGTATTTACACTTTTTAACGCGATTTTCAAAACATCGAATTCGAACGTGACAAAAGTAATTTTATTAAAATCACTCTCAAACATGTCGAGATGGTTATAAATGGAAAGAGACCATAATTCTAATTTAATACGTTGAAATCTTATCTGTGATGAGCTATTTTAGAATACAAAAAAACTCCCAACCTCAGAATCGATTCCGCCATTTCCTGATATTGCAATCTCAGCGAACGGTACTCCGTTCACCGTCTTCCCCAACCCTAGCCTCGACGCTTTCCACTTCTATTTCCTCAATGGCTTCTGTAGATAATCGTTTTCCGCATCAAGATCATTCCTCCAATTCGAAAATATGGGGAAGGCGGTGGTTTATGTCGTTATAGCCACCGCCGCCACCGTCTTCTTCTTATTTTCGCCGTCGAATCTCCACGATCGGAACCGTCAAGATCTAACTCGTCGCCTTGGTTACAAATTCCGAACCCCGGCGTTCGATCCTCTCGTTGCAGAAATGGAAAGAATCGAAGAAGAACATGAATCGGAAAATCAAATTCCCGATACTTACAGAGATTTCTACGACGAAGGGAGATTGAACATTACGTTGAGGCTGCTCGTGCTGTTTCCTTTGCTGGATCACTCGCCGAAAGATGGAACAATCTGTTACGAGGAGCTGAGCGATTGGATCACAGGGCAAGCTATTGAGAGATTGAATTACACAACGAGGAAACAATTGGCGTTCTATGACAAGAATGGAGATTCCGCCATTTCTTTCCACGAGTATCTGCCGCAGTTTACAGACGAAGATATTGGTATGCCTTTCGTTTCTTTGACCATGCATATTGCCTATGAAAATTCAAGAAATTTCCCCAATTTTCTTGGATATTTTAGATGCTTCTTAGGTTGATTTTTTTTTTTTTTTGGGATTGAACCCATAACGTTTTAGTCAAAGCACAACTTTATGTTAACTGAGCTATGCTCGGTTTAGCTTAGGTTGAAATATTACTGATTAGAAGAATAGATCAAAGGTTAATTTATAAGTTTACTCCCTAAATTTTCTACTTTGATATTATATAACTCAATTTACGTAAAAATATGTCATCGACATAAATTTATAGGTTGAATCCCCTCACCTTCTAGTTGAACTAAAAAAAAAAAAAAACCTTTTTAATTTTGTGTTTCAAATGTTTTGCATACACTTTTTTTTTAAAAAATTAACGAATTTATTGGATTGAACCTAGAACCTCTTAGTCCGTGGTCAGTAATCATGTCAATTGAGCTATTCTCTTGTCGACATAGTCCACATACTTCAAATGTTCAATTAGTCCCTATCATTAGTTTGGAGTTATTATTATTATTTTTTTTAAAATAAAATTGGTTAAATAATAATAATAATTTTCATGCAAGAAAATATACCATATAAATATATTTCTAAAATTTATAGAGGAAAAGGGAATAGAAACCAACTTTTTTTTAGAAAAGTTAACTTCAAACTAACAATCCATTTTAAGCTTTATTGAAACTATAAAGACTAAAATTAGACATTTGAAATTACAATGACTAAAATGAAATGAAACTCAGAGTATAGGGATGAAAATAGTATTTTAACTCAACTCAAGTTATATAAAAGTCTCAAAGAAATGAACTTCGGGACCGTTAGACTTTGCTAGACACTTTTAAAGCGAACCAAATAATTATAGACACAAAGGTGAACGTTTAAGACTAAACTTATAATTTAAGCTAGGTGAAAACAAATGGGAGAAGGTGGAATAAAAAATATTGTTTTGTTGGTAAGCTAACACATTGTGGGATTGAAGTTAAAAATAAAAATAGTGAACATTCATTATTGTGTAACAGCTAGAAATGAAACGGAGCATGGAGAAGCTGGATGGTGGAAAAAGCAATTCACAAATGCAGATGTGGACTCAAATGGATTATTAAACTTTGATGAACTGAAAGAGTAATGTGCCATATCTTCGATCTTTCCTATGTTTCATTGTACTTTTTTAATTTGAAATCAAACATGTTTTTTGCTGACGAGAATTGGAATGAGATCTTTGTGTTCTTCAGTTTCCTGCACCCTCAAGATAGCAGCAATTACCGAATACAAAATTGGCTCTTGAGAGAGAAAATGAAGTAAACTTTTCTGATCATCATCTGCATATATAATTATTATATGGTAATGGTAAAACCAAATTATTAAAGCATAAGCTTTCTTCTGTTAATTTTAATATATTGCAGGCGCATGGACAATGACAGAGATGGAAAACTCAACTTTGAGGAATTTCTCCACCATGCATATGAAATATACAAGAGCTATATCGAATTCGAAACTCGAGGGGACGATGTACCGACCGCTGAAGAGAAGTTCGACGAGCTTGATCTTGATGAGGACGAGTATGAATAATTTGTTTGTTAATCCCAATTAATTTGCATGTTTAATTTAGTGTTTTTAATAGCTAACATGAGCATAGCTCAACCGCATATTGTATGAACTAGTGATGAAGAGGTCTTGATGCAAAAAAATTGGTGTTTTTAATATCAATATCAAACAATTAATTATGTTTTGTGCAGAGTATTGACTGTGGAAGAATTAAGGCCATTGTTCCACTATCTTCATCCTGGAGATCTGTCTTATTCCCAACATTACACAAGTCATTTGATTAATGAGGTAATATTATTATATCAGTAGTTTATTTGAAGAGATTAATTAGAAATAATCAAACCATTGATGTTGTTAATTATAATTAACATTGCAGGCTGATGATAACAAAGATGGCTACTTAACACTTGATGAGATGCTTAATCATGAGGATGTTTTCTACAGCACAGTATATGAAAATCAAGATGGCGACTATGATGACGATAACCATGATGAACTTTGATTTTCTTTTAAGCTTAGATTTTAGATTTCATTTGATGGGTAACAACTAACAACTTACAATTTAACTCATCCACCCCCTAGATTTTGATTCATCTATACGGTAGAACCAATGATAAAAAATAAAAATATTGATATTAGTATTAATAAAAAAAAGCTATTTTTACTTCTAAACTTGTTTTTACTATTTATATTCATATTGAGATTAATAGAGATTGCTATGACGAAATAAGGAAAGAACAAATACAAATAAGGATAGAATAACCAATAACAAATAAGGGAAGAATAATCCCTAAACTAAACCCTAAATCCTAACACCCTCCCTCAAACTCAAGATGGTAGTTGAGAAACCAAATTGAGTTTGTTAGATAATTTTGGACAAACAAATGCAGATTTGAATCTTCATGACGGAGAGTTTGCGCGAACATGCGGAGGCAGATGCACAACGAACATAGTGAACCAAAATAAACCGAACCGAATCAGAGTAAACTGAATAAGATTTAACGAAACCAAACCGGATTGAACCGGGGTTGAAACGAAACCGGGCTGAATCGGACTGAAACAAAACTGAATCGGGGTTGAACCGATTTGAACCAGAACCGAATCAGAGTAAACTGAATAAGATTTAACGAAACCAAACCGGATTGAACCGGGGTTGAAACGAAACGAACTGGAATGAACCAGGCTGAAACGAAACCGGGCTGAACCGGACTGAAACAAAACTGAATCGGGGTTGAACCGATTTGAACCAGAACCGAATCGGGGTTGAACCGATTTGAACCAAAACCGAACATTGAACTGAAATAAACCGAGACCAAAATAGGTCTTTCATTGGATCGAAGGAAGAGGTGCCAGATGGAGGAGGACTGCGGCAACTAATCTGAAGGAAGAGAGGAAGAGCTCTTTGGTGGTGGCGGCGTGCCGAGGAAACGGCAGCGGCAGCGGCAGCCGCGGCGGACGAACCTGAGCGGCATATCTGGGCCGACTGCAGGTGGTGGACAGCGGACGAATCTGGGCGGCGGGCAGCAGCTGAACGGCGACAAATGGTGGACAACAAACGAATCTGGGCAGCGGGCAGCGGCTGAACGGCGACAAATGGTGGACAACAAACGAATCTGGGCAGCGGGCAGCGGCTGAACGGCGACAAATGGTGGACAACAAACGAATCTGGGCAGCGGGCAGCGGCTGAACGGCGACAAATGGTGGACAGCGAACAAATCTGGGCAGCGGGCAGCAGCTGAACGGCGACAAATGGTGGACAGCGAACGAATCTGGGCAGCGGGCAACGGTTGATTCCGGCGCGGAAAGCGATGGGTGCGACGGCAGCCGGAGAAAGAAAAGCCAAATAAAAAACTAACGAAATCATATGAACAAAGATCGGAGAAGAACAAAATTGGATTGGGGCGACGGCCGCCAAACGCAAGCCGCCGCCCTAGGGTTTTTTTTTAATTCTTAGGATTTCAGAAGGTGCTCTGATACCATGTTATAATATATGAAAAGTATATTATTCATTGTATTGAGAGAGAATTACATTGAGATATATATAGAGATTGCTATGACGAAATAAGGAAAGAACAAATACAAATAAGGATAGAATAACCAATAACAAATAAGGGAAGAATAATCCCTAAACTAAACCCTAAATCCTAACAATATTGAAGATATTGATCAATCTTTAATATCTATGTCGAACCATCCGATTTACGGATATCAACATATCGACATATATTTTCATGTGTAGAATAGTCTCTTCTTTATTTTGTTTATAATTCCTATTTCCTCTTTTATTTTTCTAAAATCAAAACATCGTCATTGTTCAACAGTAATCAGTATTATTTTAATAGATATACTTATACTTATAATATATATATATACATATGCTAAGTTGCCAACTAGTTTTATAGAGTTATAACATTCAACTTGATATTTGGTAGTACAGAAATGACCTTGAATGTATAGTAGTCACCTACCTCGAATCTCGAATATAGGATGCTCTATGAACATTTGGACATCAAATATTGTTATGTCAAGGAGTGTTACAAAAGATTAGAATGACTTAAAGGAAAACTATAGCTGGTGAAAAACTACAAACAGAATTATAGGTTCTGTTTTTTATTTTCGTTGAGATAATTTTCTGCTGTTCCATTTCCAAATAGTCATTGCTTTATGGAGTCCACATGCACGTACTTGATTTGTCATTTTCAGCCATTAATATAGAAGCTTAAAGTTGACTTGCTAAAATTAATGCCTTTATAATCATGTTTGAGTGTTAAGTATCAAGTTAATGCTTTTCATCAAAAGATTAAAAACAATGGGTTTGGGTTGACTCTGATGAAAGACAGACAGGCAGTACTCAAATCATCCATGCAACCCATAACATCCATTTCACTGTTTTCTCCCTTTAAATATCATACCTTTCTCTCTTACATGAAGAAGTAGAAAGTTCACCCATGGCTTCCAAAACCACTGCCTTTCTAGTTCTTATCCTCCTTTTCCTCTGTTCCTTCTCTACAGGTAAGATAATTTTTCAACATAACAGAAATTGCTCATTATCATAGCTTAGGAGAATCATCAGATAACTTCCCTCTTTCCTTCCTTCCTTCCATTGCAGGAAAGTTTGAGGACTTCAATACTAAGATGAATCTTGATCACTCTTCTAACAAGGTACTGTTAGAGACTAGAGTATAGCAGATCTATGGAGAAAGTGGTGAACATTTGGTTTTTCATGTTTGGAAGCCATTTAGTTTTCTCAAACAGGAGGATCCAGAGATTATATAAGTTTAAAAAATGATGCTTTGATGTCAATATATTCCTTATTTGTAAGGAAAAATTCTGATGAGTTTGTTATATTTCAGGAATCTGACCTGAATGAGGAGTTCTTCACTGTGAGTAATTTACACTCAGGCAAATTTGAAGCTTTGAAAGTTATACCATGTATTGTTTTGGTTTATATCTAACTAGCAGAGTAACCTTTTCTTTCATGAAGGATGGATTCCAAATGAAGATGGGGAAGTTTTTAATGATTGACAGACCAGATTATGATGATCCTGTAGCTAACCGTAAGCACGAGCCTCAGAAACCTGGCACTGGAAAGCCATAGGATTCGAGATTCCTGTGTTTGCTTTAACTAAATAATGAGGAAGAAATGGGTCTGTTTGTGTTAATTAAGGTGGCAGCAATCCAAGCTAGTTTGAAACTCTGTTTGTAGTAGAAATATATAGTTGGTTGGATTCTAGGGGTTGACTGTTTGTTAATATCAGAGGAATAAATGCAATTATTATGCATCCCAACATACAAAAATGGAATCAAATATCGTCTTCTGCAGTAGATTTTTAACCTAAAATGGACTCTACGCTCCTAATTTCGAACCATATATGATAATTCATATGCAGAAATGACGCAACGAATTTAGGATTAGGCCATGGCCAAACAAGGGAAGTTCATCCCTAAAGTTGAGAGGATGCTCTCCAAGAATAAAATACTATTAAAGATAATGATCAAAAAGCTCCATTACAATACTCAAAATATGGGCTATTTATAGCCTTACAATAAAATAACCAAATAACTATTTAACAATTAATTAATCTAAATTAACAACTAAACTAATACTAATTAAATTTCTAATCATCTAACATCTTGTCCCACATCAAGAAAGAAATGGAAATAAAATAGCAACTAATATATAAGTATAGCAGTAGACTAACTGTGTTTACGAGATTCAAACCATATAATAATGTGCTGTTTCGTTTCCTTGTTACTATGAGAATGGCTATTCGATCTTTCAATTGTTGTTTTGAAAATAAAAATAACCACTGATGATCAGAATGTCACCGTTAAGAAGACAGTACTGTCAATAATCTAGCCGACCAATCTGGACTACGATATTCACAGACCTAGCCTTCCCATCAAGACAACAAGACGACATTAGTAACGCGTTCGAGCTTTTCATCTCGTATGGGAAGGTTGGATTGTCTGAAAACGTCCATTACTTCTGATGAAAGATGAAAACTCTCCTGATAGTTTCCTTGTGCACAAAATAAGACTTTCAAATTGAAAAGTTTTTAATCCTGATAGTTAAGGCATTACATTTCCAGAAGAGCGACGCTTTACGATTCAAACCGCATAAGAAAGAAGCATTTTGCAATTCTTTTGAGGGCATGTTAAGTTGTCTAAACTAGCAGTGGTAAGATGTGATACATTGTATAACTATTCAATTACACTTTACAGGTGAAAAGTATGGAAGAAGAACCTGATTATACAACAGTGGGAGACAGGACAGTAACTTTAAAGAGAGAAAATAGAGGACACCCACCAAATACCAGAAGAAACGACCCCGATCGTCGCAAAAGCTTGAGCCAGTTCAAATATGACATTGTCTTGCTTAAGGGGCAAATTCTGCCAATCTGTCCGCCTGCATCGCCAGTTAGTTTAAATCATATTTGTAAGGGAAGAACTCTCAACAACAAAGAAGAAAGTGCCAAAGTGAGCATAGCTCAACTGGCATGAAGTATCAAGAAGCCCGTGGTTCGAATCCCCCTACCCATATTGTACTAAAAAAAAAAAAAAAGAAAGTTTATTCATTCCATGCATTTGGAAACAAGCAAAGCCATTTTAACTTTGTACTTTTAATGCCTACCCTTATAACTCAACAATCTTCTGTCCCCTCGTTGAAAATAAGTATATTCAAGCAGATACTCACCCCAAATCAGCCATGATAATGCTGATATTGTCTTGTGACCCTTTATCCTGCAGAAGACAAAAATAATATTTTCTTTATTAGAATTAGAAAGAAAATTCTTCTAATTGGAAGCTTTAAAACAAATCAAATTGTGCGAGTAGTACCAAGGCTGCTTGTGCAAGGGCTTCACATGCTAGCTGAAAATCAAAGTAAATGAGAAGTTATAAGTTGAACCACAAGCAAACAGATACAGTAATTGATAGAAGATGCACTCAACAAATAGATGTACACCTGAACATCACCGTGCTGTCTAAGTTGATTCCGGACAAACTTAACCGTGTCGGAGCTGAAATAATACCCAAAATGGCACTTATTTAGTTTGCCTAAATCGAAGTTGATGAACAGTCTGATAAAACTTCAGAACATAAAGATTGAATCCTAAAAACGACTGAGGGACAAAAATGAGTCCCAACAGACCTATTCATGTAATCCCATAGGCCATCAGAAGCTATCAGTATAAACTCGACATTCGATCCGAGAGTAACTTGAGAAATTTCTGGTGATGCAGTAACCAAATCTCCATTGAACTGTATACTAAAAACACAGTAGATCAAGTAATTAGCAAACTGTATCAAATAAAACAAGCCAAAAACTATGCAGTAAACGTCGAAAAATGAAATAATAATGATAGAAATGAGAAATCATAAAGCATACCTACCGAGAAACAAATTTTTCAGACCATCTCCCTTCTTCAACTCCTTTCTGTAGCATCCTTTTATATAGAATAAGCCATAAGGAGAGGCATATGATAATCAGTGTAAGTATTAGTAGAAAGAAATATTCTAAAGCTGGAGAAATTAGAAGAGAGTAAAGGGACCGAACTCGTTTTTCTTCGTCTTGAATCGTATATCACCAAATGCACGAGATACAGAGATGTCTCCACAGATTCTCCCGTTAACGATCTAAAGACACCAAAAGATGTACCGAGTATCTAAATTTTAATGTTTTTTTTTATAGGAAACATAAACCATTTCATTGATAATATGAAAGAGTGTTACAAAAACATCATATCCTGTTAATTACAAAAGACACCTCCATTGATTATAGAGGGTGGAAAAATCATAATTACAAAAAGGAGTATTTAACTTGCTCCAAGATATCGCTGATAACTTATCTAAATTTTAATGTTTCAAAGAAGAATTGGAGATTTTGGTAAATAATATTGACAGTCATCATTTCAACATGTCATGAGAAATAAACATAGGCATATGCTGCATTTCCTATTTTAAACAGTGCATTAAGCAACAATGAGTTCAAATTTCAAATACATGAACATCAGAAAAAGGTTAGGTACCCCTACTTTTAAGAAAAATGCAAATGGAATATTTGAATGGTTACTTATCCTAGAGTAATCTATCCTGGAAAAAGAAAACTCAGACAAAACTAAATTTCAACAAAGAAAGAATCAACATAAATTTGTTTAGTAGTATTAAGTTCTTTCCTTTTCTAACTCTTTTTCTTTTAAATGTTTTTCAGGAAAAGTTTCTAACCATCTAATGATCCGGTTTTATATGGAATTAGAGACTAAGAGACTAAACTGAAACATGCAGCCAATTTCAAGAGAAACACACACCCATCCACCTGCTTCTCTAATTCTTCTAATTTCTTGCAGTGAGATGCTGTTGTTTCCATAAGGCCGATGAGAACTCGTCAACACCTGTGCTCCTCCCGAACGAGATAATACCTGCCATGAACAAACCAACTATGAATTTAGAAGATCTTTAGAACTCAAGGATACAACTGTACAACCTATAGAACAGATCTTGTTCAAATAAGGTCGTAACATTGAAGATCTTTAATTTCCCTGGATGTGTTTCTTGTTCTATTTTACAAGATTCCTTTCCTCAAAAACATATTTACATATAGAGAGAATAAAATCCAGTCAATGACTTAAGCAAGTTGCTATCCTTCAAGGTTTCCCTTTCTCCTCATGCTGTCAGAATAAGAAAACTTGAATATATACAGCTAAATTTAGACAGCTATGCTTGAAATACAGAATGAGCTTTGTAAATGACATGAAGATCATCGGGTCGATGCTTACAACACAAGAGTCACCAACATGAGAAATGAAGAGCACATCGTTTCGTATGAATGCAACAGTTGCAGTGGAACCAGATTCATCTTCCTCCTCAGCTGCCTCAAGCCTTAAAAAGTCGAGCAAAATTACATCAAATAGAGAATTGCATTGAGAGCATATAACCAAGTGGAAAACTGGATCTTTCACTTACAAAAGGAGTAATCTTTTATCAGTATCATCAAAAGCTTTCTGCAAAGCAGCTTTAATCGCTTCAAAATCCCCTCCATTCAACAGCACGCCACCTTGTAAAGCTGCTACGCAGTCTTTGTACAGCTCCTCCCTGTTAGCACATTATTTATTACACCAATACAATTGTCAAAGCCATTATTTCTATCAAAATGCCAAAACAAAAACACTAAAACACATCCATATATAACATAAACCCATCTTAACTCTATCAATCTAATAATATGTTCACTTTCATAACATGGAAAATAATTGTTACACATTTTTCAATAATCGTTTTTGCTTTTGGCATTCATACTAAAGCCAAACATCAAGGATATTGGTAAAGCCTCCATTCTACAATTGATAGATTCACAACTCAAATTGAACTTCAAAAAAACATAAAATCCTAAAACTTTCCCCACAAGTTGTCCAACCTGAATATATCTGAACGGATTAATTCATATATCATCGACCAAGAGGTGAGCGAATACCCTCACCCCACATGGGGTTGTACTAAAAGAAAAAAGTTGTCCTGTTGTTTTCCCACCTGAGGAACTTGGCGGAGGAATAGCCACCATGGCCATCGAACACTGCAGCAAAGAAGAAGCCATTAAGACTATCAGAGCGCAGAACAGCATCGTCCTCCATTTCTTCCCGCAAGCCTTGCAGAGAAGTCGAACCCCATCTGATTCCAGCAGCATCTGTTAAAGAAGATGGAGCATCAATAGCTATGGCAGAGCAGCAACTGGTTTTTGTTCTGAGAGTGAGCTGATTTGTTTTAGTGGGTTTGAAGGCAGAGGCATGGTGGAGCTTGGTTAAGCGGAATCTATGCAATCGAGGACTCAGCAAAGCCATTTGCTGAAGAATCAAGAAACCAAAACCCAGTTGAGTTCGATTCAAATCAAATACTTTTGGAGAAAAGTTAAAGAGGGAAAGATAAGAGAATGAAGGAAGGCCTCTAATTGGGTTAACGGATCAGATACCATATTTTAAGGTAGTTTGAATCTTGCCCACAGCTATGGAAATAGATCATTCGTTGTTCTTTCTACCATCACCAAGTGGGGTCCGACTGTAAAATCTGTGGCTCATCTCCAAAGTTGTGAACTTGACTCTTGATTTTCTAAACTTCTCTTGGGCTTCTGTTCGATTTTCTGCTTCATCATACATTTTGGCAGTTACTTAGTTTTCACCCTTCAGAAATCGGTTGATGTATAGACTCTAGAGGAGCTTAAGTAAGCAAAGGGAATGGAAATTGAGGCTCAAATTTTTCACTGATCGTACTCGGCAGACTCTGAATACCACTACCTTTTTTAGGAGTTATCCGAGAACAAGAGATGGTTAAAAATAAGATTTTTTTTTTTTTGGATTAAGTATTTAGATTTTATGTCAAACCGTTGGTAACTTCTTTGGCATAAATATGTGTTCTATATGTGTCCTCCACCAATAGATTCGAGGTAGGAATCTTTCACTTCAAATTGTACTCTTAAAAAAAATATTTACAGGTGAGAATTTTTTTTTTAGTATATAAGTATGAACTAATAACTAAAATGTCAGAGGTTCGATCTCACTCTACATTAAAAAAATAGTGGTATGAATATTTAAAATTCTAATTTCAAAAGAATATTAGTATGGTTTAGTAGCAACATTTATTACACTAAAGTGGTACTCTTTATATTTTTTTCTATGAGTAGGAGATTCAAATATATATTTTTTTTTATGAGCGGGAGATTCAAATTTACCTCTTAGTTAATAGTTCATAGATTATGTCGATTGCATACTCCTCCTACTTACCATCTAAAACATCACTACGTAATATATATTATTTTATTTCATGCGTCTACATCTACACTATTCTTAAATGGCTCTGTCAAGACTCAAGACAAACATGGAATGGGGTGGAAACATTTTTATACTACCATAGTACTAATTTTTTTTAATGGTTTAGTACATCGCTCTTGAGGAAACTGGATGGAACAGAACTGATAGAAAAGAAGCAGCTTAAGAGAAATAAAGGGTAAGCAAAAATAGACCTTACAGGCATTTCTACATTACCTGAATACAAGTTTAAAAAACTCACGAGGTATTCAAGCAGGATTCTCGATCAGAAGTGAAACTATACTAAGAAGCGAACATTTAAAAACTGGGAAAATCAGATTAATACATTGAGTCTATGTGTAAGAAAATGGATTTTGTAATATGCTTCTTCTTCAAGTAAATTCATCTTTCAGATAATGAGGCCCTGGTTTAAATGGATCATCTTCTGCATATGCATCCGGCCGATAAAACCCTGCATCATTCATTCGGTTGCTAAGAACGTGAAGAATGGCTTTCTTGGAACCCCCATATTCATCACGGTTGCTCTCGACATATTCCTTAGCCTCAGCTGCAACCTCATTCACAAAATCAAACCGGTTGTCCTCGGATAATAATAGTCTTTCGATGTCCATTGTTATAAGCTTCCCCTGTTCCTTTACCTTCCTTACCTGTTCTTCAAGGAATGGGATTCGATCCATTTTGTAGTGCGACATGTCGTCCTTCTTCGTCTGAATAAGGAATGAAATTGAAAGTTGCAATGCCAATGAGAACGACATAAAGAACTCTGTCAAAATGATGATGCATGATCCTGACTAATTCTCATCTCAGCAAAGTTGTTCTACATCAGAAAAGATTTTAGTCTTCAAGTTTAAAAGAAATAGTTTGAGCTAGAAGAAACTGGCCTGTAATCCAAAACAATCTCAGACACCACTATTACATTAAGATATTTACAATCCTCATCTGCAATAGCGCTCTCTGAATTCTATTTGTTTCGAGAAACCTCAAATTTTTACACCTTTCCATCCAAAGCAAATAACATAGTTTGCATCCCAATAATCACAAGCAGTAAAATCCACAAAAGCCTTGTTAAAGGTGATCAATCATTTCAATGTTTCCTTCATTCCACCTAATCCTACATTAAGTGTACAGTCCATATCATCACTTTTCTTAGAATATCTGGACCAATTTACACTTCTCGCCTAATCTCGTCTAGAAATCTGCCTGATCTACATATATGGTTGCTAAGAAACTTGTAGGATTTGAATATCCTATACCACCATGAACCCATAACCCCACATTTCCTTTTTGAGTGTTTTTAACTACCCATGGTGCTTGTGTCCTAATCATCATTAATCACCCATGTATTTTTTAGTACAACAAATGTAGGGTATGGAGATTTGAACCTTCGATCTCAAGGAAAGAAGTACATGTCAGTTACCGTTGAGCTAATAACCAAAGTTTGATGGATTGGAAAATGAAATCATTTCTCACACATCCACAATTAGATAGCTATCAATAAAACACCATGCATTGGGTTGAATTAATCAAAACAGAACTAAGGAAACACTAACCACAAGGAGAGGCATGGACAAAATCTCTCTTTTTTTTATTTATTTTTTCTTCTTTTTTTTAATATGAGAAACCATATATTCACAAAACATAAAAAGAGAACAACCTAGAGGCCCTGGTAGATGAAGTTGGCAACTGTTACACGTCCAATCTAGGTTGATGAAAGAAATGGTATGTTTTCAAACAAAGATTAAAGGCAATTTAGGTAAATTTAGAACATTGCAATGCTTCCATTTTTTTCTTTATTGCGAGTTCAGTTTTCTACAACCCAAAATCTTCATTCGTGTAGAACTAATTCCAAAATCCAAACAAGTAAATAGCCTCAAACATCAAAATATATCTCAGAAGAACTTCCCTCGTGTAAACCCAAACAAAAAAGGAACAAAATTACAGATTAAGAGAGTGAGATACCAATTTTCTTCGTCGCCACACTCGCCGACCAGCACCTTCATCATCTCTTTGCTTTCTGGCGACCACCTGAAAACTCAAACAAGAAAACATGAACAATGAGAGCCAAAGAGAGGATGGATAAGATTGTTGTTGAAAGAATGTCTCAAATCTTAACCTGTAATCGCGGAGGAAAGTTAAATCCATGAGAAATTCCCGCCCTCAAGTCTATCCTCTGCAACAACTGAAAGAAAACGCGGCCAACATTAGCAAAAATTGATGCAGATTGAAAGAGAAGCTAAGAGAGAGAGAGAGTGATTACAGGTGAAGCAAAGGAGAGTGTTGGGATTGAAGTAGTCATCGCTGTGCTATCTTCATTCTCCGATGATATTTACAGAACAGACAACCAAGCTCTTCGAAAAGTACCAATTTTGGATAAATAACTCACCTCCTCAAAATTTAACAAAAATGTCCCACGGATTGAATTTTGAATTCTAACCCTTTTTTTTTTCTTTCTAAAATTGATTTACATTTTTCTCCTCTGCTGAAAATTTTGAAATTATGTTTTTCATGAAATTAAATAATTATTTCATTCATTAATTTATTTCTCATCAAATGAAAATATATTTTACTCAAAGTGAGCATAACTCATAATGAACAAACATTCACTAAAGTTTGAATCTCTCATACCTCGATTTATTGTACTAAATATATATAATTATATATACTAATTACTAATTTTAGCATGTTCCATACCTTCTATGTTCATGTTTGCTGCTATCATTTCTTTAAAAATAAAATAAATATTATATATTAATTTGTATAACTATATATATATATATATATTTTTCTACCGTATGTTTCACTCTAGAATCTATAACATTTAGTTAATACTAGTAATATCAACTTATCATTGTTTAAAAAAAAAAAATATCAACTTATCATTTAAACAGTTTTATATAAAATCACAATTCAAAATTTAAAAATAAACTAAAATAGACCACAAACATAAAATTGATTATATTTCCTGTTGATTAACATAATGATTATGGTAGTGAGAGGTAAAAAAGTAACAACCATAACTACACTAAAATATTATAACTTCGACCAATAACTCAATTGATTAAAGCATTATAACCTCGACCAAAAGATCAGAGAGTTAAATCTCCGCTACCATTAACCATTATAACCTCAACCAAAAGGGTTAGGGTTTGAGTCACCACTACCACGTATTGTTGAACTATAAAACAAAATGAATAAAAATAAAACTACAACTAAAACTAAAAGATTTGAAATTGGATTGCAATAATAACTATGGAGATAAATGATACCGAAATTGCTTCCTACAAACATATAAATATTTGTGAAACGAAAAAAAAAACTGAAGAATGAAAACTCTTATACATTCCAAATTTACATGGCAATGGTTAATTTGCTCTGTCTTCCCTCCATGACTCTTCCAGAAATAACAGCTGAAAAGAGGCACATCTTGATCTTCCGAGCCTAGACGCAACAGCCCCGGGATAATAATACAGTTGATCTTGATCTTGATGGGGCACAATCCTTTCCTTTTCATGGGCAACTAATGTTTAGTGTAATTTATGGCCCATCTTCTTGCACTGAAAATTGTTGAACAAATAAATAAATACAGAGAAAAAAAAAAGTAATGTAAAATTAGAAATGTAACACAAAAATGGGTTAGTAAGGCCAAAGTGAGCATAACTCAACGGTAATTGGCTTGTAGTCCCTCCCCTTCTCTTGAGATTCAAAATCTCATACTCACAGTTATACTCAAAAATAGTGAGAAGAGACTTACTGCTCAAAATAAAGCCTTGCAACAAGCTCTGGGCTCTCTCAGCCTGCTCTGGTGTACCTGATATTTGAATTATCTTCTGGGTTACATCTGGTCTATCTTCTACCAATGTAACATTGGCTCCGGACAACTGTTAAAAACAAAATATCAGCCCAAGAACGCATTTTCTTAATAGATTGCAGAAGGGTTTGACAAAATTTCACAAATACCACCTCGCTGATCTGAGCAAGCATGTTTTTTGATTTTGTTATAAGCTTAGGAATTGCAGGCTCGGGTATCACAACTTCAAGTGTACTCCGAGTGACAAGCGGCACAGGGATCCTGAGAGGAATATGAAAACATATATGATCTAACTTATAAGAGAAGCATGTAAAAGACGGGCAGGAAAAGACCGTGGAATCATTTGTAGCTTATAAAACGCCCCATCAATAAAAAAGAATTGGGGGAGGGGTGGGAGAGGGGGAGGAACCAGCATTGCAGAATGATGAAGTTCTACCTATTTAATGTACTAGGCAAATCTTCACGTCGGTCATTTTCATTCCGCGTACCGGTTTCATTGCTCGACCCTCCAGTTTCCTGCAAATGATAGTTTGAGTTATGTTGGTGCAGAACTAAAGTCTCAGTAGAAGTGAGCATTAAGAATGCACGATTTTACCGAGTACTCCAGGTATGTTACGAAAGCAATAAATACTCCTAAATAATAATGCGCAAGAAACATATAAGACTCGTGTAGTTGAAGCAAAAGTTACTTCTACTATGAAATAAATGATCCATAATAGACACCAAATGTTGAAGCAAAAGTGACTTCCCATCTTTTTGTATATTTCATACATCAATGAAATCGTTTCTAATAAAAAAATAAAAAAATAATAATAATTGACACCAAATGTTCACCTAGTTGGCCAGAACGCTCTTTTTTCCCTGTAGACACAAACGAAAACATAAACTGACTTTTTCATTTTCACCAGATTGGAACTTGAACCACCATATGACTACCAAAACAACATTTTGGCAGACGGGATTTTATAAAATTGCGAGTGACCCCTCAAGGGATTTAACATCAATGCTTCAAATCTCGTTTGAATCTTTTACTACTTGTCCGAAAGAGAAAGCAATTTTATGCAGAAGCAGTTTTAAGAAAAACCTTTACATTGAAATAGTTTCTTATCCAAAGAAAGGAAGTGCCTCCACTCATAATGGCTGAGAAGATACCATTTTGAAAAGAAAGAATCCCCTCGTGAAGAGAGAAGAAAAAAGATAAGAAAACAAGTAACCTTTAGAAGCTGTGCTGTTCCAAAAGGTTGCACATTTTGATAGGCTGTGCTAGCAGAATCATTTCCACTATGAACTTCACGAGCTGAAGCATTATTATTTGAAAATGATTCCTCGTGTCCAAAACTGACAATGGTGCTTGGTACTGAGATTGTAGGACTTGCATCTCTTTGGAAGGGCTCCTTATAAAGGTAATTCCGTAATCTTGATGTTAACTCAACGAGTGCATCTCGAGCTGCTTTTATGTCCCCTATGATCTGCAAAAATTGTAGGGATTAGGAATTCTAAAAGAAAAATCATCCGGTCCAACCAGCCACATTAGTCAACCATCCAGATAAAGAATATGGATCCATACTAATAGACAATTCTAACTCAAAAACCAAATGACTAGTTATGAACCAAAGTAGAAAAAATCAGAAATTATTAATTACATATCAGGAAAGACCTATAGTTTCTAGTAACCTGAGAATTTGTAACTGCATATTCAAATCAGAATATGCATATTTATATGTATATATACAATGGTTCAAAGACTGCTAACTTCTACTGTTCAGGGCCATGCTCTGTAACTGATTTAAGAAGAAAAAAAACTATATAAAAAGTATAAAAAAAAATAAAGAACGAAAGAAAAACCAAAATGTAGTTACATTAAGCATCTTTAATCAAATCTCGGAACTATCAATATAAGTCCAATGACAAACCTGTACGAGCTCATCAGCCCCTGATACAAACAAGGGAAGCTCTTCTCTTGGCACAATTTGTACATTTGCACCAGTTAATCTCTTCATCTCTAACAACGACCCATCTCTTCCCTCCAAACATCCAATTTCACTTGAAGGGACAAGTAACCTAGTAGTTACAATATTATCCTTGTCAGGAACAAGATCAACAATGCGAGTTTGGATGTGTAACAAAGCTTCCTGTGCTGGAAAAAGCTCATCATCTGGACCCTAAGAACTCAAATTTGCCAATCAGAAAGTTAAACAAGGAAAATACGAATATATAAATGAAAACATAACTTTTAAAGTCAGTTCAGTGATTGTTTATATAACTCCAAAAATATCTTCTGCACGAAAGGCATACTCAAGTGATTTTACCCTTTTACCCTTGGGAACAGGAAATCGTGATGTATACATATAAGGGGAAAAAAAGTTGAAGTACCTCATCCGAGGAAATGATAAGAATCTGTTCATTTGAACCAGTCACAGGGTCGGAAACCTTGATATCCACACCAACTTCATTCCGAAGTAATTCTACGATTCCATCAGACTCTCCAATAACACTATCAACTTTATCAATTGGGCATAATATTCTAAATACAAGGTCGTCACCGAAAAAGGACACCATATTGTCATTAACAGGAGCAGCCCCAGGCTCCATTGAAAAACTAGATTGACGGTTGGAATAGTCATTGCCTCTTGTGTTAGAAGCAGATATGCGTGGTCTAAATGGCCGTCCATCCATTGATAATCGTCGTGCGGTATGTGGAACATAATCATCATCGGGAGGGAAAATACGTTCAGGTGAATGTTGACGCCCATGGAAATGACTACGGTCACGATGCTGACTCTCTCGCAAGCGTGATGAAACGATAGCTATAGCTTTCTTTACAGCATTTGCATCTCCAACAATCTACAAAGGGTTAAAACCCCAATTGGGAAAGTAATTAATAATTATATACCCAACGAATGGAATAATGAAGTCATAAGAACTTAGAACAGAAATCTTTTTCCTTAATTCATTTCGGATCAAGACAGTGCTCGTGTTTAAGTTATCTATAGCCTGGTTAGTTAGCTATCATAGATGAATGAGGTATCTATCTTGGCACCAAAAATTGTAATACCAATGCACGTCCATTAGATTATCACACCAATCTGATATAATTTATTTCTAGACAGCTTTTGAACCTCCAAGCTGTGAAATAGTAGAATTTAAGCAACCTCCAAAAAGTGAAAGACTACATGCTCATATAAGCAAAGATACAACAAAATGAAAGACTACATATGTCTTATATTTTTCTTTACTTATGTTTAACAAGTTCAAAAGACATATAGGACTTGTTAAAACCATAGTCAAATGCTTGACCAGTGCCAAGGCAAGTAAATAAAAACTAAAAATGAAAATAACAAACTTTCCGGACAATATATATATAAGATTTGAAATGTAATTCAATAAGTCAATTCAGGAATCAGCATATGAAAAGGCCGAACAATGTAATATGCATGATAGATGTGACATCCTCATAGAAAAGTTTCTGCCAATATGACTAGCTTTTCTAAACTCACCCATCGAGTAAGATGTGCAGTAAGAAACAACTTGTCCAGAAAACAAATGATTCCTGCTCAAACTCTATTAGTTTCTCAAATAGCTAGTAAAGCAAAGACAGGACAGTAGCAGATTCAAAAAACATGTCACTGCATTACTAGACTGCTTATAGATACCATTTAAATTATTGTCTCATTAAACGTTCTAACATGTTCTAAGGAGCACCCAATCAGCAACTTGGAAAAGAATTCCAAGCTCAATATTTTTTAAAATACCATAGCAACAAGAAAGCGGATATTCTTTCAAGATACTGAAGTGTTCAGAAACTAAACCTGAACAATCTCCTCCGACATTGAAATGCAACGAGGCAAATTGTGATCTCTAGGTAAAATCCTTATCTGGGTCTTGGTTTCCATCCTCATTTGCTCGATTATCTTCCCTCCCTTCCCAAGCAAACAACCTACGTGCATTCTAGACACGACAAGCCTTGTTGCCACACGAATACCACCACCAGCTCCACCTCTAACCCCGCCGTAATCATCATCCTCATCCTCAGCACCATACCCCATTCCATTAAACCCAGGACTCATTTCACTCTCGAGAATCCTTTCATGAATCAAGAAAAGCGCTTCCTGGGCCGGAGAGAAGGACGGCATCCGGCCTTCCGGGTCCCTCCGCCGAGTGTCGGATATCTCAATTATCCTCTCCTCATCGCCGGAAACAAGCTCATGCACGTTGATCCAGGCGCCGGTGTGTTGCCTTATGGACTTAATGATACTACCAGATTTGCCGATAACACCGCCGGCCTTGGCGTCGTGACAGAGTATCCTGTAAGTGGTGGTGATCATAAGAGATTGGTCTTGAGGTTTAGAGGGTCGAACAGCACTCCCACGGTGACGATAGTTATTATTGGGGTAGTGATTGTTGTTGTAACGAGGTCTGGTTCTACCCATCGGCTCGGAATCATAGTCTTGGTGGTCATAGTAGTAGTTTCTCTTAGATCTAGACTTGTCCATCTCAAAATGTTAGGGTTTTGGATTGTAAATGAAATAATGCTTACCCCGAGTTTAGAGTTGTTATCAATGGCAAGCAATTAGAGTCATAGAAATTCCAGTTTTGTTAGAATCTGCTGGAGTAAAAAGGGGTCCAATAATCTGTAAGTAGGTTAGATTCCTCTGTTCCAAAAACACCTCAGAACTCACTCCGTTCCTTCGAATAAGTCTCTCTGCTCGTATCCTCTGGTAAAACTTGTGCAATTAAAAACCCTAGTTGCAGAAGAAGAAGAAGAAGATGAAGACGAAGAAGAAGAGAAGTTGTGATGAAAATACGAATCCATGAATGAGCTTCACCAGTTCCGCAGTTTACTTGCTTTACTTCTCTTTGCCTGTGATTGTAAGATGTGCAGTCCACTGTTGCCCTTTTAAACGACGCCGTTTCTTAACCTTTTCTTTTTCCTTAACCACACTTGATTAAAAAAATTAAACAACTTAACCGTTCCAGTAAATAAATCAAACTACTTTTCATTAGTACTCATAATAATTTATTTTTTTTAGGTACGGAAATTGAATTTCGCTAATTTATGGTCACTGTAGTTATAATTATTTTCTATTTATTATAATTTAATATTTTTGTAATCATTGATTATGAATTAATTAATAGATAACTTTCAATTTTCATTCAAAAAGAAAATCATAAGAATGTTGTATTTCGAAAAAGAAAGTAACAGAATATTGACTCACTTTAACTCTTTTCAAATGTGTAATCAATTTATGCTTGCCGTTTAAATATAAAAAAAATTAAGAAAAGAATAATCTTTTTCTTCTCGTATTTTCTTTTAGTTTTCATGTAGGATTAGGTTTATGATAATTAAAGTTATTAGCGAACTCAATAATAATTTTTACATTTATGAGGCCACCTAAAATTATTCTTAAAAACAGAAAAAAGAGTTATAGTCTCACAGAATTCCAAGCAATGAGTTGGAGCTGTGAAGTAATAAAGTAGAATAATTAACCGATTATGATTACGAACTATATATTATAAACCACCATTTTCTATTATGGTAATAAATGTGTTTATTTTGTATTATTAAAACTACAACATAATCCATCTCAAAAAAAAAAAAAAAAAAATCTCAACTCAAACAATTATGTATTAAGGATAAACATTAAATTTAGTACCATTTTATTTATTTATTTATTTATTTTTTGACAATATGTGAAATGAGGGATTCGAAGATCTAACCTCTTGATCGTTAGTACATATTTTATATCAATTGAGCTATGTTGATGTGATAATCTATTTATTAAACGTATCATTGCACGTTCGACATTTCAAACTCATAAACACCAATTTTGTACCAAGGATCAAAATAAAATTTAATAATATTTCATTGATGATGGACATTTCAAATTAAATTTATCAAGATATGGACCAAAAACAATCCTGCTCAATAAACACTAATTTTTCCATTTACAATCATGAGTTATTACAACAAAAAAAAAAAAAAAAAAAAAAAAAAAAAAAAAAAAAAAAAAAATGTTCATAAATCAAACACTTATTTGTAAAAGCATTAAATATGTGCTAATTCAACCGTGCTACTCGAAAAACATTTTAACATTTTTTTAAATCACTTAATTGACATAAAGGTGTACCTTCGACCATGAGATCTGAGTTTCAAATCCCTCTTTTTCCGAATTGAAAAAAAAAAAAAAAAAAAAAAAAAAAAACTTAAAAATTTCAATAACTATTAGTATCAACCCTATAAAACATCATAAATATTTTAGAAAATACTTTCAATCTCATGACTTAGTGGTTAATAAGAGTTAAAAATAGAGGACTTGAGAGAAAATGAGATCAAGTCATAGTGACTACCTACTTAAATTTTTATATCTACAAGTTTTCTTGACAATCAAATATAGTAAAATCAATAGACGGTACTTGTAAATGTTTAGACTAGTCTTCACTCACTATAACCTCAACTAATCTCAAAAACCTTACACTACCACGTATTAGTATAATTGCAAGGAAAAAAAAAAAAAAAAACTCAATAGGATTATAAACTCTAGGTAGGTGGCAACCAAATTTTGAAATATTCGAATTAATAATCAAATGACCAACAAAGGATACACACTTCAAGATCCTATGTTGAAGCTTTCAAGTGACAAAAGTTAATAATTTAAACTCTGCTGGCCTTGGAATGGGTGAGAGATTCAACATATGTATGCACAGAGAAGAAGAGTAAAATAATGTAGCTTAAACATAAGTATGCACATAGTATAAGAGAACAATAATTTAGCTTAAACATAAGCATGCACAGTTTTTCACAGAGAAGAGAACAATAATTTAGCTTAAACACAAGTATGCACAAAGAAGAAGAGAAAAATAATTCAAGTACACACAAAATCTCACGTTTCTCATGCCATGTCCATTAAGCCTTTGAATCATTTGTCTCATAGTGTGAATCAATTTATATAATTCAGCAAAGAGCTCCAATTCAATAATTGAGAGCCAACAAACAGCTAACTTTAAGGTAAAAAAAAAAAAAAATGCTTGTTTGAGGATACGAAATTGTGGAGTTCCTCATAATAACTAGAGGCATAGCGATCTTAAGAAACCAAAACCATAGGCACCATCCATAATGCAAGAGCAAGCTTGTTTCCCACTTTTTATTTACTACGAACTTTAACTTTGAGGGTCCAGTAGATCTTTCCTTCAGGCAATGGGATCGACTTTGGAAAGCGCAGTGGTACTTCATATTCACCACATGTTGACAAGGGGGATGGTAAATGTAGATTTTCGGGCGTAATTTGAATAGAAAATTGCCGTGCCACCTAAACCCAAAAAGAAAAAAAAAATGTGTAGGTCTGCTGCATTAGAAAAGAAAAAAAGAGATCCCTATCGATAAAAGACTGACTAAACTTGAGTATCATCAATCTCATACAAAGTCTTGTACTATTCAATCCCATCGTCTTTAGTTGTTACAAACAGACACTCTAACCTAAATGTTAAATCTAAATCCTTCATCCTTCATCCTTCTTTCCTAACTTACAATTTGCAAACAAGAGTTGTACTTTGCAATTCATCTTTATCCTATTTACAAGTTCCACTTTTTGACATTCCCAAGCCCTCCCAAAAAATAAAACAAAACCACATCCAAAAAGAAAAGAAGGAAAAACAAAACTCCAGGCAAAATATAAGATACAGTAGAATATCAGCAATCTAAAGAGCAAAGCTCACAAAAGAACATAGTGATTAATCAGTTAAGCATGTTCCCATGCGTTTAAATTTAACATAAAGCTATTATCTGAATTGAAAAAAAAAAACCATCCATCATGGAAAAAGAACTAGCTATTTTCTAAGGTTATTCTCTGTAGAGGAAAGGGGGAAAAGGAAAGCATCAATTCAATGAAGCCTACCTCACCGACAAGATCAACTAGTTCCATTCTCAAGGAATAAATAACCAATCATCTAAATTCTCATTTCAAGAAGTACACAAGTATTGATCAAAGCCTACCTCAGCAACAACCTCGTCTACCGTCACATCAGACTGCAAAGCCAAAGGCTCATCTTCTGTAGCCCGAGTTCGGAACTTTTTCTTGTCAATTAACCTCCTCAACACCTAGACATGTGTTGAGCATCAAATATAACTAATAAATATATCGATTTGAAGGAACATAAAAGTATCCAAAAAAAATCGATCCTAAATCATTCCTGAGTGTAACTGATTAAAAGAAATTGAAAATTAACGAAGAACAAAACATAGATAGAGCTAAGTATGGATAAAAATTGGAGTTACAAACCAGCTGAGTACTATCCAGACGTTTTGCTGCATTTTCGTATTCTTTCATCTTATCCTCCTTCGTCACTGTCACAACCTTAACGACCTCTTCCTCAACTGGTTGGTAAATCTACATCCAAACAAATTGAAATTATCAAAAACCAAAGAAAAGTATCTGAACCCTCGTGTGAAATCTACAATGGAGATGCACTCAACGTAAGAAACCCAAGCTATCTCAAAGCAAAATCAATAAGCCTTTCCTCCACTAAGCCCCCAAAAGACAGATAAAAGATTAAAGCATTTATGTAACTCTCAAATGAAAATCATAAAAAAATATCATATCAAGCATGTAATACAAGTAAAGAAAGCATGATTTCCTGTCAGGTAAATTCATCGGTCGTCTCCCCCAGCCCCTCTCTTTGCAATTGGGAGGGTACAACGAAGTAAGACTAATCAATGCAATCAAGAAAACAACAGCATAAACGCGTATGTAAAAACAATCAAAAGTAAAACTGATAAGATCTATATTGCATAGAATTACCCTGCGTTGCTCCTTGATCAGATAAGCATACTTGTCAATATTTGGAACAGCAAGCAACTTGGGCATAAGATGGTTCCGAAAGAATCCGGGGGCAACCTTAACTGTCTCACCGGCTTTTCCAAGCTTTTCGATGGTCTTTTCAAACATCAAAGTAAGAATTATTCAGCTCATTGTCCATAAAAACATACTGTCGGGCATGAAGACCAAAAAAAGTCATGAAGTCACATACTCACTGTTGTCAGAATAACTTCCAACTTCCTATGTCTAACTCCCTGACTCGAGAATACCAGTGGCTGCATCATTTGATCAGAAGGATGAAGCCAAGTATCTTTAACAATTTGCCGGAGTGCATTTCTACCATACTGAATACAAGCCATTCTGATCTTACAACGAGTCTGTAGAAGGAAATGGAAAATTCAGAGCTACAAATCTTATAAGAGGTGCTTGGTGCTAAAATAATCGAAATTGACATGGAAAAGGAGATGAAGGAATCACCGGCGGTGAAGTTCAGAGTGTTCCGACGACGGCGACCGAGTTCGTGAAGCTGCCGCTGTATGTGAATACCGATTAATTAACAGAGTGCCCTAAATTGTTTTTCTTAAAACAATGTCGGGCCAGGCCCAAGTCTAGGCCCAAACGTAGGTCCATACAAAAATAGCCCAGCCCAGACTAATAAGGTTTTCTATATTCCCTAAACCCTAACTTAACATTATGTTATACCTCATCTCTCTCCTTCTCCCGCCGTTTTCTCTCCCGTCTCTCCGCCGGTAGCCGGCCGCCGTCGTTTGGGCATGGGCCCGACCTTTTAAAAAAAGAAAAAAAAAAACAACAATTTAGGGCACTCTGGTTAAATTTGCATTGATGATTTTATTTTATTTACAAGAAAACCTTGAAAATGGCTGCTTGTTAAATTAGGTTACTTGAGTGAAAAATCTGACATTTTTCTACTACTATTGAAGCAATGGCTCCAACAGCTTCGGTCGCTTCTGATGGTGAGGCCAAATGGGAATTCAGCTGGTTTGTTCTCTCTCTCTTTCTAATTCCATAAATGCATAATTACAAGTTTTCCTTCAATTTTAACTCAGTTTGTTCTTTCTCTTCTGATTAATCCATCTTGTTCTTTCTCTGGTTCAATCCAATTTTTGCGCCTGGCAACCCATGTTTACCCTGAAATTTCATTTTTTTTTTTTTTTGTTGCTGAATCCGTATGTTTTTAACTTTAGAATAGTATCATAAAAGCTCAAATATGTCATTGAATTCTCAATTGTTGGAATGGATGGAATCGACCCTTTTAAACTATGCTAAGGTTTCGCCCTAGAGGGAATGGGTTCAATCCTTGGTGGCCACCTACCTAGGAATTAATTTCCTACGGGTTTCCTTGGCAGCCAAATGTTGTAGGGTCGGATATCAAAAAAAAAAAAAAAAACTATGCTAAGGTTTCTTCTTTTGTTGTGGTTTCTAGATGCCAAGCTTGTTTTTTGGGTCTTGTCAGTGTTTGACAATTGCTATTTGATCATAAATGGTCATTGTAGTTGATTCTTTCTTTTTGGTCAAGGATTGTGTTGGATCATACCTTGGAAACATGCCCTTTAACTCATTGTTAGAAATCTTTCTTCTTTTCTAGATTGCCTTCCTAGAGACAGGACAAGTAATTTGCTTCTTTTTTCAAGTGTTGAATCTGGTTTGCTCTCTGCAGTGACTTTGAAGTTGATTATGAGTCTGAGAAGAAAGCTTCAATTGTGTATAATGCTTTAGTCGTTGATAAAGAGGTGCTTCTAGATAATATCAATCTTCACATTGTGCTCCATAGTTGACTTGTTTCTAATTTGATTTCTGTGCTGAGTACAGTTGCAGCCAGACAAGGTGAAAAGGGTGATGACAGTTTCTGATGGAAAACTTTCAGTGTGAGCCTCTTTTGCTCTTTGCATTACTAGTTTTTAATGTACTTTTTCTTTGGAACATTAGTAATGCTGCTGCTTTCATAGTTCTTTGCAATCATATTTTGGAATTCCCATTAGCTGCCTGATTTTTTCTTGTAGACACTTTGAGGCAGTGGAAGCAAGATTTCTGCGTGCATCATACAGTGCTTTTGTAGATGTGCTTACTCTTGCCACAAAAACAATCGAAGATTTCGGTCAAGGAGTGGATTTCTGATAGCCTCACTGATTATTTACATGTTCCTCAAAGATCAAGTGTCATTTTTTTGCTTAAAGTAGCTGTGATTTTAATATTTACACCTGATCTGTAATTTTATCACAATATGGTTTGTAGTAATTTGATCCGAGTGTTAAGATCTTCATTCTGCACCCATCATTTGAAACATTGAGATCTTCATCTAACAAGATAACATTTTCAATACACATGTCGTACCATATTACTCCTTACATTAAGCCACATTATTATTTTATAATATGCTATTATTTGGTAATCCAATTTAGCTTTAAACATTGCTGATATAGGATGATTTTTTCTCTACCTTAATGCCAAAAATTAGAAAGTTTTTTTTATCAAACAATGCCCAATGATCATCAAAGCCTAAATGGCCAATGAGTTAATCAGGTCATTTGACTTGGTTATAGAAATCCATTAGCTTGCAAAAAAATGCTTTTTTTTAAAAAAAAATTAAACAAATTTAGAGTATGTAGATTTGAATCTTTGACCTTGAGACAAGTACAAGTCAATTAACATAAAAAAAAAAATGTTACAAGACCTGGAAAAAAGGACTTTCGTATTAAAAATGAAGGGACACTTTAAAAATCAGAGCTGCTTACAATCAACAAAATTATTGGATACTTCTTCATACCCACATGATGATATCACTTGTATTAGTATAATTTGAAGTAAAAAAAGAACAAAGAAATGATTTCAGCATGGGATGAAGGAAAAACTGCTATATGGAATTCAATAACGTTCATGAAAGTACAACGTGGTATTATCTCGAATGAATTGAATTTGAAGCCCTCATTCACCAGCTGATTCCTCTGCGGTTCATTGCTTTCCTGAAACTCTTGTACTAGTATTCATCCAAATAAGTGTACAACGTTTCGTCTTTCTTCGACTTGCGTCGGCTAAGCAAGGCCTTTAGGAGGCGTTTGCTTTTGCTGGGATATTGTTCAACATCCTTGCTGTTATCCCTTTCTGCTGGCATCCGCATTGATGCTGATTTCCTAGGTTCTGAAGGATACTGGTAGGAAAGAAAAATTCATGTTGCAGAATCTCAGTTTTTGCAAAACATAAATGTAATTCAGAGAAGTGATGTCATTTTTCTCTTAACGAAGTAAAAGTTGGGAGAGCATATAGAACGCACCCGTCGTTGGCCATTACTTGGAGTGGTTGGCCTACTTGAGTTGGGCGTAGTTGAACGACTTGAGCTTTGTGTCTTTGGCCTACTTGAGAGCGAACCAGAACGCAAAAGTGGAAACCGGTGTGGTGAAACTGACCGTTTATCTGGTTTGCAACAAAAACATATTTGCATTTTATGAGAGCAGGCTATGACTTCAAAAATGAATATAACCACACACGAACAAACTCTCTGCTAAAGGGAAGGGGGAAGAGCATATGAACCTAATTCCTTCTTGGGCATGGTAGACGTGAATGAGAACGTTCTAGCTTGCGGGGACGGGGAAGGTCGTTGCGAAGGCACAGGAGAATTTTCTTTACTGCATGAGAAATATTCAAAGTCGAGATAGAATTAATTAAACCAAGGTCACTAGAAGCCTTCTTCTAATAGAAGGAGAGATGTAAATGCAAGCAATTTTGGTGCAGATCAAAAGAAAATGTGTTGTTTACCTGATAATGGATGGTGGCGTTTGTCTAATAGTTGCTCGAACGGCTAGAGGAAATCAATCACATAAATAAATGGAGAAGTTTCATTTGAAAATTTGCCGAAGTGAATCACAATAAATGATTGATTAGGCAGCTTACCATTTCTAAATTGGTACCACTCATCTTCATCATCTAGGTTGCATCCTTGGTACTTGGATCTAGTTTGGGTACCCCCATTCATGGTCTCTCCAACTGGACAAATTTTCTGAACTATTAGACCCCGAAAATGTTTTTTTCTCAGAAAACGAAAGAGACGAACTGGGCCATTGGGGAAAAGATAGTAACTTGCCTGGCAATATGTAACGTTTGTGATACTTTGGCGTATTTATCACCAGGGATTGTTGGGAATGTCCTTCGTGATCGATATACTCTTGGCAAGTTCTTAGCCTCTAAGTTCCCGCATCAACGAAATGACAACAATGTCAGTAAATTTGTAAATCTATGTGTACAAAACGATATGTATCGATGCATGAAAAAAAACCAATGTTCGAGTAAGAAACACATGTCCCAATCATTAGTTCTACAGCTAAACGAGTCCTTTGGAACTACAATGTTTAAAACAGTATGTTGTAGATGTCATCCGAAGTACATTTTCAGACATGAGCAGATCCCTAAAGACAAGATACATAAAACAACAAAAGTAGTTTCTAGAGAACAATGGAACACTTGTTGAACCAGGCCACAAGAGCATAAAAGTGACCAATTTAGAGTACTTATCACTGTGGAAATGAGAACTAATCACCTTCCTCTCAATCTTTATCTTTACTACTGTGAATTATGGATTTTAGATATTCGATGCATGTGACTTAGAACTAAATGATACATGTGTAGAACCTATAGAAGAGATCTTGTTCAAGTAAGGTCGTTATTCTATGCATGTGATGCGACTTTCACGGCTTGTTCCGTTCTTTTTTTCTTCTATCAATAACTCGCAAGAGAAAATAATCAAACTTACAACAGTAATGAAGTTTGATCTTACCTGTTCAATGCAGGACACCCTAAACTCTGTTCCAGAAACTTCATCCACCTTTTCATCCAAAAGATCATTAACCTTAAAAGTAACAGAACCTAAATGATCCACCGTATTCACAAGAGCTTTAACAGCATAATCTTTCAACGTTTCTACCACTCTGCATAAAAAAATGATAGTCTCCAGTTTACTCTCTAATAAACTAATACTAATAGAAGGGAAACTCTGATTACTTCTTTCAGAAAGACCTTTCAAACAACTCAAACTAACTCACATCTGTTTTTGGTCGTCATTCGTGTACGAGAGTTCAAAATATTCTGCTGCTGAGTATAATTGTGCTCTCAGGTTCTTCAAATCCTGAAAATCAAATGCAGAAAGGGAGTGAACAAAAGACGAAGACTTGCCATTTTCGAGAATTTCGCCAAAGATCAAAGTACCTTGAGACAATCAGAGAAAATCAAACTCTGCTTCATAGAAATCTCATCAAAATTGGATGTTTCTTGTGAGATGGGCATTGTACAAGATTTGGTTTCTGTCCCTGTCCCAGAAAATGAGATTTGAGCTCAAACTACTAGACCTGCAACCATCAAATTACAAAAATCCAAAAATTCAGCAAGCAAAAGAAGCCATGGCAAGAGATGAAAATCATTGAATCAAGCAGCATTCCCACTTGCAGTGAAAACATTAATAAATTTCAAAACTAACTTTACAAACCTTAAAATTCCAAAAGTTTTTTAGAACAGCCCAGAAGGAAAAGTAGAACAGACAACAGAAGTTTTTATTTAGCAGGTGAGGGAGAGAGACAACATTCCCTTTGACAGGTTACAAGTAATGAGAATCCTCAGTTCAATAAATAAAAGAATAGTTGACTCGCTGTCTCATAGATTAAACATATACCAAATTTGAACCAATCAACGACATGAAACAAGTAGTGCTTTGCCATAATTCAAGTAGAAAAAACAAACAGATAAGCAAATGTTGGAATTCCATGAATTCAAAAAGCTCATTCTGTCTGAATCTTCACCAGGACTCAACCTGTACTGAATAATTAAAAATTCAAAGCAACCCACAGAAAACATAAAAGCGAATGTCCCACTCACTCCTTAACAACATCGAAAAAGCTACAAAAATTTCAGCACCCTTCTAAGTAATTGCAGAGAAACTCTTGCAATATAGAAGCTAAGACTTCCCAGAAGATCAAAACCCCAAATAGCACATTCGAATTAAGTTGAAACAAAAGGATATGTAATTATTATGTCTAGAAGCCAAATTGCTTTCCCTTTTTCCAATTTTCCCAGCAACCAAATAGAGATTATAGAGGAAAAAGATAGAAAACTGAAAGAAAGGAAAAGGAAAACTCGAGGGAAGTAGCTGTACGCTGTACCTGTTGTTTTGCAGCTGAAGAGGTCGAAACTAGAAACGAAACAGTATCCAAAAACGAAAACCCATCTGATTTTTCAGCCTCAAATATGTGAAAACACAGACAGTAGAGCCAAAAGAAGCCAAAAATTGCAAAAAACCAACTGGGTTTGGTAAAAGATTTTGACTGAACTAAAGAAAACGACAATTTACAAAACCTCTGTAAAATGTTTGAAGGAAATAAACAAGAAAAGACAAAGTTTTGAAGGGATTGAAAAGAGGGTCGTCTTCTTCACCGAATGGATGGGAAATGGGAGAGACGAACATGAAGGCGAGCGAGCACGTCGGTTAAGGCAGAAAATCAGGGGCATTGTTTTTGGTTTTGGGTTTTAAAGAAAGAAAATAAGAAGCTGAAATTTGAAAAGTCCTTTCTTTTGGAAGCAAAAGTGGCCATTTTGTATGTGAAATGAAATCCCTTATTTTAGTTCTCTCTCCCCATGATTGCCTCTTATGGTTGCTACTTTGGAAATGATGGGTCCCAAAAACCCTCCACCATTCTCCTCTTGCTTTCTAATTTCTATTCCCAAATCAAAGCTTTTGCCTTTTCTCTCTCTTTGAATTTAAACATTGTCTTCTTTCTCTTCATAGGAAATCCCACTTGATTGATTGTGGGGCTTTGTAACTTTGTAACATAACCATTGTAATTGAATGATCTTATCAACAATTGTGTTCTCTTTTAAGTTTCTGGTTAAAACTTACAACCAACTCTACTGATTTTTTCTCTCAATGGTATTCTCTTTTAAGTTTCTGGTTAAAAGTTCCTACTAACTTTACTTGTATTGAAACTATAGTTAAGTAGTCAAATATTAACGTATTTTTTATGGATTGTATTTTTCTTTGATCTTTCGAAAACTTCTAGAGGACAAAGATGAATTTGCAAATGAACTACAATTTTTTGTCAACGAAATTTGAGATAAACAACACCAAAATTTAGTCGTGGGATTTCTACTTGCACCTCGAAAGTGCAATATTGTTGGTCATTCAGGAACGAAGGAATGGTTGGAATGAAGTTTGGATCGAAGACACTCTTCGACCGGTTGTTGGTGCTATGCACATTTTGTTTAATTTTATTTATTCCTTGCTTTTGTTCACTTAGAAAAAAGTCTTTATAAGTCTTAGATAAGAGATAGTAAGTTTCGTTGTTCTAATATTCAATATGGCATGCATGAAAGGTTAAATGTAGCGTTCGATTAAAAAATGGTACATAAATAAACTGAAACAACAATTGAATGAGAGAGGTTTAAAAGAATTGATAGTTATTACTTATACCAACAATGTACATCTTTTTTTTAGTGGTTCAATCATAAGAATGTTAAAGTAAAATGTGTTTCACTTCGAGCAATTCTATGTTAGATGAATTCTTAAAAAAAGTTACATGAAACAAGATAAAACATTTTGAAAGGGTTCGTGATTTTGAATTATGAATGTGGCGTTACATTAAATGAATTTAAAAATCATTTTATTGATCTTTGAGTGGTTGTTAATGTTATAAATGTATAGTTTTGATTTTTGGGTTACAAAGTGAGAAGGTTGTGGCGATTGGGCATTATTGAGAATTATTGAAGTTACCTTTATATTTCTCCACTTGTATTGGGAGGTAGCCATAGTTTATACTTTATAGTAGTGTTGGATTTAATGCATTAATTAGTTATGCAATAAATAAAAATTAAAAATAAATAATGGCGCCTGCATTGTGGGTCCCCTTGCCAGTCTCAAATCTCCACGCGAGAGCTCAGCTAATCCCGTCTTTAATTTCCTATAAAAAAGCAATTAACCCATAAACTTCTCAAAAGACCACTTTATCTCTTTTAATTAATTATTATTTTCATTTTGATTGTTTTTTTTTTTTTTTTTACTTAACCCTCTCTTCGAGAGATTTCGCTGATTGGAGGTTGAATCGGAAGACTCATTTACCAATTGACGAAGGAAATTGATGACGATTCTTGCGTGAGTGCTTTGGCCCTGAAAATTCGAAGCATTACCCCTTCCAGCAAATTTATTTTCAGAATCCGAAAGAAGAATGTCATGGCCCATGCTTTGGCGAAGATGGTCGTCGATGGCTACCACGAAGAAGTCTGGATTGAGGACGTCCCTTTGCATCTTCATCCTCTGTATGAACGCGAGAGATCCTTGTCTTTGGACTCCGCCCTTTATTTTTTATTTTTCTTTGTTATGTTTGTATCGTTCGGTCCTTTACATCAAACAAAAAAAAAATCTCTCTTCATTTTTTAGTCTTTTAAATTTTAAAAAGTTAATTAAAATTTTAAGTAAATTATAATAGTTTGTGAACAATAAATATTATTAAAAAAAATTATAAATATTTTATTTATTTATAACTTAAATAATTGGTCAAACATAGACTGAACTATAAAAATTTAGTCTACATAATTTTAGGTTGGTGTCTCAGAACATTTTTTTTTTTTTTTTTTTTGAAAAAAATCAGAAACATAATTCAACTTGCATAAATAAGTATTTATTTTATTTTTTTTATCAAAAAGTTAGAGATTCTAAGTCTTTGGTTATTAAAAAATAAAAAATAAATAAAAAAAAAACATTTTATTAAATTTGATATGCATTGGGAATATTGAGTGGGGTGGGTGAGTTTGAATATCACAATTTGCACTCATTAGAAAACCGAAAATTAACCCCCACAACTTTCCAATCCTGCCCAATAAAAGTACGACGTCAAATCATAACCGTTCTCGAAATATTATTTTAGGTAAGGACCGAAAATCAACGGTCTAGATCTTGTAAGGAAAAATGAAAGATAATATTGGCTATTATTATCTTTTTGACAATATTTAAAAAAAAGGAAATTTGGAATTTGAACTTTTTGAATTCTTTTGACTAAGTGGAAATTCTTTAAAATCAGCGCCGTGATTGTTGGGCAATGGTGGGCCCAGATTTGACAACTGGGATTGGGAATGAACGGTCATGATGGCTCCCACGTGGAAGATCCAATTTTCGTACACTGGTGGGTACCTGAGCTGGCCCATTCTCGCCAAATATGGGCCGGTTCAGATTCATGTTTCTAACTAACAGTCAACGTGGGCTTTTAAATTCTCTTTCTATGGGCTTTATAGGCCCAAAATCATTTACCAGATAAAAGTGTAATCCTTCTTCTAAATGGAAGAGGCCGTTTTTGCCATTTTGAAAAAGAAAAAAAGAACTCTTCAAAATTGACCAAAATTGAAATCAAATGTTACCTTATTCATTGAAGGGATATTTTAGTTTAGTAGATTGTCTTAGATTATAGTATTTTATTATTTTTTAAATAAAAAAATATGTTTGATATTTTTTCAAAACTGTCAATTAGAAATGGTCATTTATCTTATTATTTCGATATAAAAAGATAAATTTTTATAAATGTCCCTTATAAAATTACTATTTTTTTTAGTTCAACATTATTTAACCATCAATGACGATGACAATTGATATTTTATTGAGTGAGTTATATTAAGATTCACTCCATACTATATTAATAATTTTTTTACAAAATATTTTAAAGAGAATATTACATTAAATAAGTTATCAATTTATGTTTCTAATTTTTATTTTCGGATAGTTTATTGCCAATTATTTTAGTAAATAAATTGAGGATATTTAAACATGGAAGAAGTTGAGCTTTTGTTCATGCTATCTTAATTTATAATACTCATTTTTTTTCGAAAACGGAAGATTTGAAACTTTAACCTCTTGGTTACTAAGTTCATACATTATGACAGTTGAATTATGTTTATGTTAGACTTTCGAATCTAGTTGTGTGATATGGCTATCCAACCCTAAACAAAATGTGTTTTTTTTTTTGCTTTTTGAAATTGAAGTTATTTTAAATTTTCATTATCAATTAATTTGATTGGAAGGGGCAATAAGCGATGAATTGATGGGGCATCTTTCACGTAAATAACTATTATTGGTAATGATTAATTAATTTAAGTTACAGTTTGGAAATAAAATACATTTAGTGAAACAGCCAAAACACACGATATTAAGATATTAATTAATCTTAAGATTTCGGTTGCGTTTTAAGGAATGTGGTGCATATTTTCTTCATTTAATATTAAAACCACTCAGCCCTACCAATTGGGCAATTTATGATATAACTAATGTACTGCTAATAAATGCCTAAACCCACCAAAATGAGAGAGTTATATTATATATGCTTACTGCACATATATTTTATTTAAATGTTTTTTTTAGGGCATATTGGGCTTTTCTATTATCTAGGTTAGTTTTTTAAAATGGCAATAATTATCAATATCATCATAGTTGAATCGATATATTGTATAAATTAGTGACCAATAGGTCACATGTTTAATCCTCTATTCCACATGTTTAAAAAAAAAAAAGTTAAATATTAATGTCTCATATATTTTAGATGGTAGATTTTAATTAATCTCATGTGTTATTACCTATAATCTAATAGTCCTAATTAGCCCAAGAAAATCATTATTATATATTTTTGTTTATTTTGTTTTTAGTACACAAGAAAGAAAACAAAAATGAATTAAAAGCGTAAGAATTGGTTTTCCTCGGGTGGCTAGTGAGATTGGGAGTGTGACTAGTGTGAATTACGCTTTTGTCAAGTTCAAAATAACTTTCAAGACATGCATTAATCATTCAAAATTATTCTTAAACTCCCAAACATGCACGCACATGTTTGAGAGTAATTTTTTTTTACAACATGTGAGGTGGACTAGGTAGTTTATTATGCTGGTTGAGCTATATTGTTGTTGGTTGTTTGAGAGTGATTTTGAAATGACTAAAATCACTTTTGTCATGTTCAAAATCACCTCAAAACATGTTTTTTAATTATTCAAAATCAATTTGATTTTACAATTTCAAAATGATTTTCACACAATCAAAATTGATTTTAAATTATATTATTAAAGGGGTGTGTTTTGGAGTAATTTTGAATATGAGAAAAGTGGTTTTAACAATTTCAAAATCACTCCAAAACACGTCCTAAAACGTGTTTGAACGTGTTTTTAATTTTTTGAAATCAATTTTAATGGTATGAAAATTGCATTTAAAAATATAAAACCAAACCTAAATCGACATTGAACGATTTAATAAGGACATGTTTCAGAGTGATTTTGAGCTTAACAAAAATGATTTTAATCATTTTAAAATCGACCTCAAACATACCTTTAATAATTCAAGTAGGTTGAAATCGGCAAAAAAAAAAAAAAAAAAAAAAAAAAAAAAAAAAAAAAAAAAAAATCCAATTTATCTAAAGCCACCAAAAACAGTTGCATGGTATATGTATGCATGAAAGGGTATGAAAAGAAATGGATAATACAGCCCCCCTTTTTTTTTGTTGATTGGTAATTGTTTCAACAATTTAATATCATATTTAATCCCACCTTCTTTGAAATTGTAACTCCCAATCAATTTTCGCACGAACTACTAAAATCCTCTTTCTTCCCTCAAACATTTATTTATACCTTTTTTTCTTTTTTTTTTTCGAAAATAAATTTATTTATATCTTAGCCTTTCATTATCTCCAAACTAATATTTCACACATAAAAAAACAAAAACAAAAACAAAACAAAAAACTCAATCTCTCTCTCTTGGTTTCTCTCTGGTTTTCCCACCACCATGGCCATGGAATCCAACAGCAAACTCCATCCTCAAAACCTTCAAAATCCGCACGACCACTTTGACTGGCCATATCACGAAGATCTTTTCCCCTTCGACAAGTAAGAACTAACAATTCTTTTTTTAAGATTATAATGTCTTAATCAGATGAACTATGTTCGAGTTGGCGTAAAATTTCATAGTCCGAGATGATTCAAAATGAAAATTTTACGTGACGGGTTGATTTAAAATCCATTTATCTCTAATGGGTTTGGCTAAATTTTGATTTTTTTTCGTAGAGCATTAGAGCTTCCTCCATTAGATATAGATGGGTTCTTCGACGACTTCAATAAGTACTCACTTTCATTACCATTCCATAATTGGGACAATATTTTGGAGTTGGAGGCTGAAATCTTCTCGCCGGAGGACAAACACCAACACATGATTCCACTTCCACCACTTAATTATTACGATCACGGAACGGCGGCGGTTGTCGACGAGACGAAGCCGATGAGAATGATGAAAATAGAAGATGGCGGCGATGGAACGAGGAGTAGTAGGGATGATCAGTTGCTTATTCTTGAAAGAAGATTAGGGTTTTCAAGTTGGAAAGAAGAAGAACAACAAGATGAAGGAGAAGATGATGGTGATCAAAAGATGAGGTTCATGAGAAATGGGAGGAGAAAGAGTTCAGTGTTGGGATTGGAAGAGATTCAAAAGCACTTTCACATGCCAATATCAGAAGCAGCAAAAGAGATGAATGTGGGTTTGACAGTGCTTAAAAAGAGGTGTAGAGAACTTAATATCATGAGGTGGCCTCATAGAAAGCTCAAGAGCTTGAAGTCTCTCATTCAAAATGTCAAGGTAATATTATATATATGCTTCAAATGATTTTAATGACATCTTAAGTTTAGTTTAGGTTTCTGAGGCTTATCGGAGCATATAGTTCAGCTGGTTAAAACAATATATATCCTCGATCAAAAGGTCGGATAGTTCAGATTCTCACCTTACATATTGTTGAACTTTGTGAGGAAAGGTTTAAGAAGCGCTATATAGGTTCTTGAAAAAAATGTGTTTGAAATTATTCAACTCACTCTCTTGAATGTATGGTTTGAACTATAACTTTTTGTTTCTTTTTCTTACATTCAACAGTACCGTCAGGTGCAATCGTACGATCCTCTAAAACGTGTGGATTCAACATATCTGAAACCAAAACCCTTACTTAGGGTTTATCTTCTTCTTTCTTTAGATCACTTGGACATGTTTTATGATAATGATTGTTTAGTGTAATTTTGAAGTGCAGGAGATGGGTTTGACAAATGAGGTAAAAGGGTTGGAGGAGCACAAGAGGCTTGTGGAGGAATTGCCAGATATGGACCTTACACACAGAACCAAAAGGCTCAGGCAAGCTTGTTTCAAGGCCAATTACAAGAAGAAGAGAAGCACTTTCCAATAATATTGCTGCAATTCTCTCAACCCTTTAATTTGTTCCTTTTTTTGGAACTAAAAACTAAGAAGATTGATATGTAGCTCTTTTCTTTTGCATTTTATACACACATTTAGTTTAGGAAAAAAAATTAAACTTTTTGTAACTGCAAATATTTGGTGATGAAAAGAATTATTGAAGTCCATGGATGATGCAATCATTCACCATTTTATACTAATTCTTACCCATATCATCAAATAGAGGAATAAGAGAAGATTAAAAACTACTCCTTTCATTAAATCCGACATTTGGAGAAGTCTACACATGTGTCAGAGAATTGATGCATGATTTACAAATAAATGACATAAATTTATTCACTTGTAATTATAAAAGTTTATGAATTTTAATTAGTAACTCCAAAATTTAAGGATATAAATTAACTTTTATCCTTTAATTTATATACTTATAAAATAGCATCAATTGAGATACCACATGTTGCTGGAAATGATATAGGTCGAGTTCAACCCTACACACATTTGAAAGTATGAGATTTGAATTTCTAATATTTTATGATCGAGGTTACTATTTGTCACGTCAGTCATATAGGCTCATGTTGGCAATTTTATTACCTTAAATAGTTTTTTTTTTTTTTTGACAACATGTTAGGGTGGGGGAGGGATTGAACCGATACATCATGCCGTTGAACTATGCTCTTGTTGGCATATACTACCTTAAATAGTAGGCTCATGTTGACAATTTTTTTGATTATTTGTTTTTAGCTTATATACTACCTTAAATAGTGACGATAAATTCTTTTTAATATACTTTAGAACGAAATAACTTTAATTTTGATTAAAGATTAAATATAGAGAGACAAAAGAGAACGAGGACGCACAATAGATATAATTAATTATATTAGACAGAGATATATTTAATTTACAGGTGCGTATGTAAATAGATAGGAGAAACAAGAAGTAATTAGGAAGGACAATATTTGTAACATTCCTTAGGAAATTTATAAAAAATATTTAGAAAGCTTATTAATATAAAGGGTTATATCTAGATTTCTATGTTCTTTTTTATATGATCATGGTTATACTTTCTCCATTTCATCTTGCTTGCGTCTCCATGGAATCACTTGCTTCAAGCTCCCATAAATACTTGCCTGCCGTTATTTACACAAAAATAATAATAATAAATTATTTAAGAGAATGACAATCAAGCATTTTAGCATATACTAAACAATATAAAATAGTCCTCAACTATAAAGTTGATTTCTATAGACTAACCAATCAAATAAACGTTAAAATAAATCTTTTAAATAATAGAGACATAATTTTTTTTTTTTTTTTCATTATTATTCTGTTAAAAAAAAAATATATATATATATGGTTGCACAAACACCTAAAAAAATTTAGTAAAAAGTTTAAAACTTTTTGCAAATATGACAAAAAATCAGTGACTATCACTGATAGACTTTATGACTATCACTGATAGACTTTATGACTATCACTGATAGACTTCTATCCGTGACAAAATTCTATAAAAAAAGACTACTATTGATAGACCATACTATAGTAGTAGAAATTGTAAAATGCTATATTTTTAATTATTTTACTCTAAATTGACATTTGTTACAATTTCTCATATATATATATATATATATATATATATATATAAAAGAAAGGTAGAGATAACCTTGAATTTCGAAAAAAACTGAGTTATTTAAACCTCTTTTTGATAATTATTTGAGTTTTTAAAAATGACAAAAATTTTATAATAATTTTCATATATATTTTTTTTAAGTAAAAATGTAAATTCTTAATCGAATTATAAATAAAAGATAATTTTTAAAAATTACTTCTTTTCGTTTTCAAAGAATTGATTTTTCAAATTACTAAAATAAAGAAAAAAAAAATACATAATATTAGGGATTCGTAATTAAATTCAGCTAACAAATATTTGTATATAATTTAATCACGTAGATAAAATATCAATTAGTAAAAGTGGATGGTTGAATCTCTAGCTGTAGCTCACAACTATGTTTAATTATTTGCATTATGAAATAATCCCAACACAATCTCACACTAATTTTGACTTAAGGAAAAATGAGTAATGAAAATTAGAAATTATAATTTAGTTTAGATAAAGATTAAAGATATATATATAAAGAAAACTTACGATCATGTGCGACTTTGAATTTGAGCTACTAAAAAAGCTCCTCCTACTCCTAAACCGTGTGATCTTCACCCTCGTAACGCCGTCGTCAGCGCCGCCGTCCGAGAGCGAAATTTCAGACCCACTCTTCGGGTTCTCCTTATTCTTCCTGAAGCTCATCCACCGCCTAGACCCAACATATTTACCAAACCTGCCCTCTCTCGACTCTGTCGCCGTCTCCGTCTCCGCCCAACTGTCCGGGAACCTGAACGACAGGTCTCGTTCCGCGGCGGTGGTCGGAGAGGCAAAATGTGCGACTTTTGCGTCGGCGAACAGCCTCGGCGGCAGATCCAAAGATCTAACACTTTTGGGCTTCGAAATTGAATTCGATTCAACAATTCCGAACGGCCTCGGCTTCCCCGGTGCCTCCTCCCAGTGAAACGGCACAGAAATTGAGGCGTGCAGCGGCGGCGTCAGCATTCCCGGCGGCTCCGGCGGCTGTCTTGGAAGAGAAAACAGAGACAGTTTTGGTGGCGTGGAGGTCGGATTTTCCCCTGTTGCAGACCTCATTCCGGCGAAATTTCACAGACCCATTTGATAATGAACAAAATCAAGAAATCCCAGTTGAACGGAATGATCAGTTACTGTAGAAATTGGAGAAGTTTTATAGAGAGAGAGAGAGAGGGAGAGAGAAAACAGGGAGGTTTTTTAGAGAGAGAAAGAAGTGGAAGAAGAAGAAGAAGTTAGTTTAAAGGGATGCGAATTGTGAGGGTAACTGCAAAAACGCTCCTGGCGCTTCGTCTTCACGAGAAAATGCCAGAAATTATTTTCTTTCTTTTATATTTTGGATCTTACATTTAATTTATATTGAAAATCTTGTCTGTGATTTTTTTTATTTGATTTTGATGATTTAATGGAAGCATCAACGGTCATTTTTGTGTCTGTTTGTTTGAAAAGTCATACTGATTTTTCCTCTTCTGGGAAAACGGTTGAGAAAAGATTGGCCTTTTCTTTTCTTTTTGATGCTTGATAAAATGGTGCAGCAAAAACAGGGGTATGGAAAGAAAACAAAATGAACTTTCCTCTTAAAGCCCTAAATTGTGAACTTTTAGTAGCTCATGAGATTTGCTTTGTTGGTTCATTACTTGTTGCCAATTTAGTAGATACCACAATAAATGTAGACGAATGAAAATTTGAACCTTCGACCTCGAAAGAAAGAATACATTCATCTGATTACTTTATGAGCTGCTTTGGACCTTCATTGTCAAAGTTTTATCTTTTATGAGACAATCTCTTAAAGCAACAAAGATGAGAAGACAAATGAGTTCAAGTCATAGTAGTCACCTACTTAAGATTTGATATCTTACGAGTTTTCTTAGCAACCAAATGTAGTAGGATCAAATGGTTGTTCCGTGAGAATAGTCGTAGTGCGCACAAAATGACCTGAACACTTACGAATATCAAAACAAAAACAAAAACAGAGGGTACAACCTGAAAAAAGAATGAGTATACTATACTTTTGATTTTCTAAAGTATGAAACTGAAAAGTAGTTGGTTTGGTGATGAGTTCTGTCAATTTCGAACAAGTTGGTCAGCTTCATCAAGTGGTTGTGTTGGGATGGTTTGATTTTCAAAAACCACTCTCAAATTGTGGTTTTTTTCTTTTTTCTTGAATCAATCTATCAATTCAGCCTCAATTTTGAACAAAAACCAACTAAAATGAAATCGCTTACACCTAACACTTTACAGTAAGTTGTGTTTGACAAAGACATTTAGCTTTAAATTATTACTTTTGACTCTCTCTTCAAGCAATGTTGAAGAAATACAATAGCTGCTGAAGTCACTTGCAGAAGTTCTATGGCTTCCTCTTGCAATTTTTTATGTTCATTTAGATCCAGAGGCTCCAGTTTACAAAGAGCAACTTCTGGTTTTAGTTGGTTTTGGTAATTAAAAGGGAACTACTTGCTCAGAGTCTCAGACATAAAAAACCAGTGGTGGATGCTGATGGCTATATTTGAGGAAATTAATGATTCGTCAGACACCACAAATTGATGTTTGCATAGAATGTCTAAGAAATCAATGTGTTGGGAAGGTTTTTGGGACCATAAGCCTTCATCACCACAAACTCATCAAATTTCCTGAGGAATTTATGATGGGAGTAGGATTCTGTCACATCATTTATCATTACAGGCTGATTTGAGGAAATTTGAACAAACTTATGGCAATTTCATTACATTGGAAGACCATTCTTAGTCATTTCTCTATACAAAAATCAAGAAAAATAACACAGAAAATCATACATAAACAATCAATTTTATTGAGTAAGATACAGTTTCACAACTACCTACTTAGACGAATCATACCCTCGCATGCCAAGGTTCCTTCTAGATCTCCGATGATTCGAGTTATTCGAACTTCTAGACCTCTTTGCACTTCTTGTAAGAGAGTTTTAGCACTACTGGCAAAGCGCTTAATGTCAAAGCTACCAGCCTTTTCAAGTTCGTCGGCAACCCTGGCAAATTCCTGGCTGATTTTGGATTGAATTTCCATCAATTTCTGTCCCGTTAAGACAACATATCTTTGTAGTTGAAATGTCTGTTCAAGGAAGTTCTCCAATGCTTTGGTTTTCCCTTTCGTTCTAACTACTTTAGAATCTCCACATTTTACACTCGCCTCATAATCATGCTGCAAACACAATAATGAGATTATCAGAAAGTGAGTTGCAAACAGCATCATAAAAGACTCCAATACTTTGACATATACAGAGCAAAAACTTCATAAATGAAGAGATAAGTAGAAAATGAGGAATGAATTTATAACAGAATGTTTGTAAAACATGAAGTAATTTAGGAGATGAACTTACCATCCTTTGGCAGAGTTCATCATTTTTCTCCTGCAGAGAATTATACCTGCCCACCTGTTTATTCAGCAATGTAAGAAACAAGAGAAATTCTCTAATGCGAACTTGTCCATCATTCATGCTTTCGGTGTTCCGAGCAGTTTCTTGTTTTCCGATGAGCTTCTCCAGCAAAAGAAATTGCTGTTTCAGCCTTTTGATTTTGTAAGACACTCCTAGAGCATGAATATCCACCCTCCATTGAGAACTATAAGGTCTTCCAAACTGCTGCCCTATCGATGCCAACTGCTCAGCATTATCAACCTTCTGTGGACTGTTTGTGCTTGCTTCTTGAATGGGACTGTGACAAGCAATTTCTTTCTCATCTTCAAATTCGGTTCCTGGAGATTGTATCAATGGATTTCTATCCTCAACGAGGTTTGAACGAGAAGTCTCTTCTCTCTCAATAGCATCCTCTCTTATCTTTCCAATAGAATCTTTATTTCTCTGTTGCTCTTCTTCTCCCGGTTTTATCTTTATAATCTTGACATCAGACCACGTGCCATTGTTTTTATCCGGCAGATCCCATTTCGTTGTCTGGTACCCTTGAGAGTTAGACTGTGATGCTAGTTTGCCTTTCAAGGAAGCTAATTCCTCTTCTCTCTCCATTGACAGAGCTTTTAATTTCATATTCTCATGTCTAAGCTGCAAGATCTCTTGATTCTGTCCAGCAAGATGAGACTGAAGCCGCTTCGACTCAAGTTCCAAGCTGAGCGTCTGCCAATGAAAAACTTCTAATTTTTCATCTTTCATCCCCATTTGCTCTGCAAATGCATCTATTTCTAGGTCATGTCTCTGCTGAAGTATTAATACATACTTTTCTGCTTCAGAGCATACCAACTCTTCCATCTGTTTGACATCAATCATTCTCCCTTCAGAGGTAAAATCCATAGATGAACCCAAAAAGGAAAAAAATTATTAAGTCAAAGACACCTTGAATTAAGAGATGTTAAGCCATACATATGAAAGAATATTGAGAGGAAAGTGCATTAGGATCAATGGCAATTACAATAGTTAGACAAGACCAATGTTGGTTAGAATGAGCTATATATATATATATATATATATATATATATATAATGCATTTTGCTCTTCAAGGAAATTTAGGTTTCTTACCTGAGTCATTATTTCTTTCAGGGGAAAGACATTCAGCAAGGGGAGGGAAATTATTTGACTCAGTGGAATCTGGATGATTGTAGTCGATATAAATATCAGTTGGCTTTGATATTGTCTTCCCATTATTTGAGAGCGTGCTCGTATTTGAATGCTTGTCCCCAGCACTCATAGGAACATCATATCCTGAATTGATCTGATTGGATAACATACTTCTTAATGATTGTCTTTCATGTCTAGATTCTGAAATTGTCTTCCATCTATCAGCTTCTAATTCTGCTTGCTTTTTCTTAGCTTTGGATAACTTAACCTCCTTAATGAGCATTTGCTTCTGTGCCGTATCCAGCTTGGATTTTCTCAGTATTGCTGACAAGATCTTGTCTTTTTGTTCTAAATCCTTGCGCATCTTAATAATCTCAGCTGATAGTTTCTGTACCAACATTACGGACTCTTCCTTTTGCTCTAAAACTGAATCAAGCTCTTCTTTAGATGCTTCAACTTGCCTAACTGCACGGGCCATCTCAGCTTCGAGTTGCCTTTGGTTTGAGACCAGCTCAATGAAGGCGGATTTGTGCTTCCAAAGTTCAGAGGAATGCTCTTGGGACTCACGTTTGGCAGTTTCTCTCAACTCTTCTACTACAATTTCGGCCTTCGACAGCCTTTCTTCCAGGTCAATTCCCTTTTTAATCTCTTCCTCCAACTTCATTTCCTTAGACTCCAGTGCCATCTCCATGTCCTTCAACTTTTCATTCAGTTCAGAAATAAGTTCCTCCTTCCTAACGAGAAGCCTTGCATCGTTCATCAGAGCTCCAATGTGTTGGCGAAGCTTCTTTCTTTCAATCAACCACCGTTGCTCCTGAGCAGCGAAAATACAGACAACTTTTTCATTAGCTTTGGCATCTTCATGTCTGATTCTTTTCAACTCTCCTACCTCTCTCTCAGCAGCCTCGAGCTTATGAAGAAGATTGGGCTTCTGCCTATCCACTTCTCTCTGAGCACTCCATATTATCAATCCCAAGAGTTGGGCACTTCCTTGAAGCATCTTTTCCCGAACTTCAGACCATTTTTCGTCTTTGCAGTCTGATGATGACAAGAGTCGAAGAGCAAAGAATGCGCAAGAAACACCGAAATACATAGGAGATAAACTGTCAATCTTCTCTTCAGAGATGAATGTTAGCGAGTTGGGGACCTCTTTCTCATCCATCATGTAAGACTATGTTTCTTCTCCTTTAAATACACTAATACAAGAGAAATAAAGGTTAGTTTATAAGTTAACAAAGCAGAAGAAAGTGAGACAGGATGAGGGCTTATCGAAGTCGAAAAAACTAAGGTCGTCAGTTATGAAGGGGGAAAACACAACTCACAAAGAGCAGCAATTCTTACAGAACATCATGAAGTATCAGATCATCAAATCATAAAATTGTAATATGCAAGATGGATCAAGGCTATAAGGTTATCGACCAGACCATGAAATGCCAAAAGCTTGGCTGCTTTTACATGTGCCAGAGTCTGCAGAACAATCATGTAGAAACCAAACTACAACACAATACAATAGTAGAAAAAGGAATAAAAGAGAATTGTCCCTGGTTTTCAGGGAAAAGACAGTCTGCAATGAACCCCACTTGCTTTTCCCCTTTTCCATCTCCCCCAACCCCATCTCCTCCAATTCACAGGTCATGAATGATTGATTAAGCAAACACAAGGTTTTCTGGCTATTAGTGACAACTACATGTAAACTGAAGAGAAAAGGAACTTTTATGCATCAAAAAGTCCTCTATAATACTATTCTTTTTCCACAGTAGCCTGCCAGCATAGGACTACATCATATATTGTTCCTTTTCAAGGCATAATCAGAACTATTTCAAAAAGGCTGCATCTGCAAGTTACTTTCAATTCTCATGTCGTTTACTTCTTAACTTTTGAAACAGAACACAAAAGGGTCGCTAACAATTCACAGTAACAGCGATGATTGCAATTTGCAAAGGAGAAACAATAATAACCCAAATTCAAAGATACCCACCAAAACCCATTTAGCTAAAAACCATAAAAAATCACTCTTCTTTCTCCATTAAAAGAAAAAAATGATATGAAATACCTTTCAGAGGTTCAGCCAAAGTAAAAGCAGCGTGGAGCATCTTCTTGTGCATAGTATTATAGAGAAGCAATCAATTGTATGAGTTTAAATTCATAGACAAAATGATGGAGCAACTCAGTCAACAAACCCTTCGTGGGTCCAGAAGAATTGACTGCTTAGTTTCGACCTGTAATTTGTAAAGCAGAAACTAGCATAAGAAAGAAGAAGAGCACAGAATTCGATATATAATCAGAACTAAAATTTAATACAAAAATCTTGAGAAGAACCCCAATTAGCACGAGCATTTTATAATCCTGAAAGTTGAAGATCGGCCCTCGGAATCCGAACTTGACAATGCGGGATTTGAAATGGGTCCGATTGCGAGCCTCTTTGATTGCTTTCAAAGCAAGCTCGTGGGTTTTTTCAGAGATGAAAAATGAAGGGAAAAGGGGAAAAAATATAATTGGGTCACAGATTCTTATGAAGTTGAGAGCAGAGAAAGCATACTAAAGAGTAAATTATTGCGTCGTTCATGTGACCCACTTGATTGATCCGTCTGCTTCTAATCTTACTTGAATAAAAACGCCTTTGTTTTTCAGCTCTGGATGGAATAGTGAGATGAACAGAGAACTCTGTCTTCTTTTTCGTTTTCTTCCAAAGAATTCCCATTTCTGTTCTTCAATTGGCCTTCTGGGGTTTCATTTTATGTTATATTTGTGCAATTTAACGTTAAATTTCTCAAAGAGTGCGGCTAAGTTCTACAAAATATCCTTCTAACTTTATACTTCGTCTCAATAATACTCCTATCAACACCGTGATAGTTTAACCGACATATTATACAACACTAATACTAATGAATATTCGTGAAATACTCCGGACAAAAAAAAATCTTATCTTTTAGAGAGTTATAATTATAGATTGGAATTATTAATGTAACTTTCTAAAGTTGAGATGTATTATTGAAACGAATTACAAAGTTTAATGGTGTCAATATGAATATGGCTCAACTAGCATAATGTATAAACTATTCACCAAGAAGTCAAAAATTGGAATCTGTCCAAAAAAAAAAAAAATTGAATTTTTCAGTGCAAAAATTGTTGATGGTTTTTTTTCTTTTTAGTTTAACAATTGTAGAGTGAAGTAGATTAATGGGAATCGAACCATGAATGATAATTTGTGTCATGTTTACTAAGCTATGTTGGAATGGACCAAATTCTAGATAAATTGAATGATGATTTTATAATACGTGAGATGAATATTCAAATTTGTGACATTTTAGTCAATATAAACTCGAGCCTCTTCCTTTTAGTTTATTTAGAGTTAATTTTAGTCGATATAAACTTGAGCATCTTCTTTTTAGTTCTTTTTAGTCTACTAACTCTTGAGACAATAAGTTTTATTTATGACATTTTTTTTAAGCTACTCAACCAACCACTCAATCAATCACACTCACACAATAGCAAGTTGGAATGGTCTCATTCAATATTGGATCAAAATAATTATGAAAAAATTGGCCTCAAAATCCTTATCCACTACATCCCAACTTCTCAACCAACTTAGAATATTATAAGTTATGTATCTAATACCAAATATACCCACATCCACAATTTGTTTTTTAAAATATCAATATCAAAACTTAGAATTTTTGTATTAAATTATGTGTTGAAGAATATACAAAAAGAATTAAATATATCATAGTTTTTTTTAGGTACGAAGTATCATGGTCTAATAATTTAAACGGTTAAGTTCAAAATAGTGATTTAATTAAAATTGGTCGTGATAGCAATAGCAAGTCTTCGTGTGTATATATATAGACATAATTTTTTCTTTTTCTTTTTTGACAATATGTGAGGTGGAGATTCAATCATTTGACTTCTTAGTTTGAGTGTACACGTTCTATATCAGTTAAAGTTGGCATATATATAGACATGGTTGTTTTTTTTTTTTACTACAATAACCATACACCAAACAAAAATTAAAAGGAAGGAGTATCCCTACGAAGAGCCAAGTGGACCTATGATGGATAACTCAATCCAAATCTTGGAGTGTTAAGGAATATTTGATTCTTTGATAAGATTAATAAATAAAGAGTTGAAAAGAGAGTAATAAATAAATATGTTGTATTAAAAAATTGATACATATGATTATAGTTAAAGGGAGTAGTTAAATTTTGTTGGTATCGAAACTACATGTCGGATTGGACCATTACAGCTAAGGGGCGTTTGATGGAGCCTGGAGTGGGCCTTAAATGGGCTACGTCTTGTCGGTTAGATGCCACGACTTGTCAACTACGCAAAGGCCCTTTGTCGGCCCATCACCATGTGGCTTTACACCTGGGCCCACCAACCTCCTGGCCCATTATAATATGTACAAAACTCCACCTTACTTATGTAATTTACATTTTTTTTAAAAAAGTTTATTTTCTCAATAATTTGAGATTTTCTTGTCATATTATTTCTCCCTTTAACTAATGTAGAGAAAGACCTTTGAGATGATAGGAGTCAAGTCACATGTGGAAAGTTTAAGGAAAAAGTGTCATATTTATTTATTTATTATTATTATTATTATTATTTATTAATTTTTTTTTTTTTTGATAACACGGTGGGTGATCCAACCTAAGACCGTTTAGTCATTAGTATATATATCATGTCAATTGAGTTATGCTCTCGTTGGCGGAAAAAAATGGCTTTATAAGGAGAATGATAATATTTATGGCGATTATTTTTTAAAAAATTTATATATATATATATATATATATATTTTGAGCTATGTTCTCATTGGCAGGAAAAAGTGACTTTATAAAGAGAATAATAATATTTATGGAGATTTTTTTTTAATCTATATTTATGGAGATAAAAAAATCATTTTTAATTTTCTATTTTTTTTTTTGAATGTTTACTCATCTTCTCACCATTTATTTACTAATTACTAATGATTTTCACATTGGTCAAAGATATATGTTGATGCTTATTTATGACCTAGTTGAATAGATTAAGTCTATTTTTGTTTTGTTTTACTTTTGAAGATGGGAGTATGAAAGGATACCCTTCCTTAAATCCTTTATAAGGCTAGCTTTAGACATAACTTTTTAGTTTTATTACCAAATAATCTATTTTATTTCATTTTCTTCTTTCCAATTCATCCATTTTCTCCCAACAAAAGTATATAAAACAAAAAGTTTACAACCATCAAAGTATATGAAAATGAAGTAGTAGAAATACTTGTGGGCTATTACATTATTAAATTTAAAGGCAAAATTAATAAATATCATTGTATGAACAAGCAAAGTTTGATATTCACTTATTAAACAACATGACTATTTAACTCAAACAATCAAGCAAAACTAGCCCTCCAATTATTGACACCAAGGGGCAGTGCCCAATCTTCACCTCCTGGGTAGTCTGCAGGGCCACAGCCCACCATCTGTATAGGAGACAACCGAGTCCCATTGGTCATTGGGCTTGGGCTCCTTTGGCCTTGGTAGGCCATCGTTCCTCCGCCCGAACTCGACGAGTCGCACCCCGACCCGAAAATCGATCCTCTTCTCATCGACATGTTCCATTTTGGTCCTTGATGTTTGATTGGGCCTTGGCTTTTGACCTTGGCCTTCGCGGAATGGGTTTGGGCCATGTAGCTTGGGACATTCTTCGAAATCGATTGTCGATGTTGTCGGGACGAGTATGGATCCGATTCAATAGAGTCCAAATTTAGTTGGGCCAAGGCAACGGGGTCCATTTCGACGGTCTTCTCCGACATGTCGTCTGTGGCGGTGGTGGTGGCTGTGGGTGTGATGTAGGACTCACGTGCGGTGGAATGACGAGCATGATATGGCTGAGAAGACATCCAATGCTCAAGCCAATTCCAACCATATTGAGCCTTGTCATGGCTAAACTCAAATTCATTCACATCTTCACCCAATTGTAACATCTCTTCTTCTTCTTGTCTTTGTTGATGTTGTTGCTATATTAACAAGCATATCATAAATATTAAAATTTCAAGAGCTGATAAATGTGTTCATTCAATGAGAAGACAAACCTGATAGGAATATGCATAAGCAAGAGCTCTTTCCCTTTTCATTAGGGCATCGCGTTTTCTTGAAGAATTTTCTTTGATTTTCTCTACACTTATAACCCTACCATCCCAACCTTGCATCTCATATTTCTTTAGTCTGTTTTTCAACAACTTTTCTTCTTCATCGTCATCGTCATCATCCTCTTCTTCTCCAAATTTTGTATGATAATTTTGATTCACCAATTGCAACCTACGAGCGCGAACTCTTGCTTGCACCCGCACCAACGCTTGCATGCAACGCATCGTCATTTGTGCTTGCTTTCGCACGTTGTGGCCTCGCACCAATGCTTGCAGCCTCACTAGCCCCTTTAGGGCACGAAGTGCTCGTCGAGCCTACAACATTGAACGAACACAAACGCATCGTTTCATATTATTTAACGACAAAGAAAAACTATATATGATTGAATAATTGTGAAAAGTTTTAGACCCACGTAACAAAATAGTAGCGTGTCTCAATGATTACTATATATATATCATTTCCTCAATCGATATCTAAGTCAATATTGGATATTATTTTTTCCCTGTTTTAGTTCAACAATTGCAGGAGTGGAGATCGAATTTCGACCTTTAAGATGATAATAATTGGTGATGATAACTTATCCGCTGAACTATACTAAGATTGACAATATTACTATAAAGTTGTTATTTTGTCGATCAAGTCAATCAAATGTTTCATAATAAGGTTAGAATTTACTAAGAAACAACCTTGAACTTTAGAAAAAAAAATCCATCTCACTTACCAAGTAGCCTCTATAATAAGCTTGAATAAGAGTTGCTGCTCTATCTTCTCTAGATTGCCACCCATAGCCAGCCAAACGAACAACTTTTGCTGCTGCCTGAGCTGCTGCAACTGCAGCTTCTGCAGCCGCCGCAGTCGCTGCTGCAACGGCAATGGCATGATCTCGACCTTCGATCCTCGGCGTCGATTGAACGCTCTCGTCGTAATTCGTTATTTCTGTCGAAATCTCTGTGGGAAATTGTTCAAATGATATAACCTCTGGAGCATTGTGCTGCCATTTTTCCACATTCACAGTTTCCTTCTGCAAAATTTTCTTGATTTAATTGAAAATGTTTTAAATGTTAACATAATCATACAATGATTTATAGATATTAAGAAAACAAAAAATGGTTTTGAAAAAATTAAAGTGCTTCTTAAATCTTAATTATTCTCCCAATATCACCTTTTTACTTCATTGTTTTATTTTCTCAAACTAAACTTCCATAATAGAAAACAAATTATAAAAAATGGAGAGGGAGGAAAAAGAAACATCATGATCATAGACACTTAATTTGATATATATATTCTTAAAATAGAAAATTGCTTGAAAGAAAAGAGACAAAATGTGTTTGGAAGATGATGGAGATGTAGCACCAAGATGCACATGATGGATGAAGATAAATGATGTGATAGCTTACAATGTTTGACAACAATATATCATATACTATTTATTTTGGTCCTTCTACTCATGGGGGACCAAAATAAAAATAGCACCTTTAATTTCTTTTTCTTCCATCTTCTTTCTCATTCATGCATGGCTGTAAATTAAAAATCAATATATATTTATATTAATCACACAAAAGCTTTTCTTCATCAAGAATCAAAATTGCTTCTTTTCTTCCAGCAAAAGAAAAGAACAAACCCAAAAAAAAACAATAGTGATCATCAAAAATGACAGCAAGTTGTAAAAAACACAAATCCCAAGGTTGCAATTATTACAAATTTTTGGTCAGGTGGATGTCGATCGAAATTCGAGTTTCATGTGGATTATTTAATGTATAAACTAATTAAAAAAAAAAAAAAAAGGAAAATTATGGAAGGAATTGGGAATATTTGGCCAGATGCCTTGAATTAAGGTTGATACGACGGCGCGATTTTAAAAATGAGATAAAATGATTTTTTCTTGACATCACTCGCTGAGATTTCTGTCGCTCTCGTTCTTTTGCGGGTTTCATTTCATAACTAAAAAAATTTTGTTCTCGTGAACGTGAACGAGAGCGCGAGAAATCCCAGAGGTCATTTTGAGTAATTTTTAGAATCGAGCGTCGAATAAGGTCATCTGGCCAAATATTCCAAGTAATTGTAAGATTAAAATGAGAGATGAGATAGAAAAGAAACCTTATTGTCGAAGTCAGGGGAGTAGTCCTTAGAAGAAGCAGATTTGAAGACTTTCTTCACAGTGGAGAACCAGCCAGTTCTTTTCTTCCCCATTTCAACTCAGCAAAAACAATTCAGAGCTAGCCCTTCAAATAAGTAATTGAACATGCAGTTCTAAAAAATTAAGAAAATGGGCATGGAGATTTAAGAGAAAGGAATGAAGTTTAGAAGGAAAGGAACAGTTTTTGAAAGACCCAAATGAAGAATGAAGAAGATGAAGAAGGAAGAAGAAGAAATGGTAGCTCTGTCTGTACAGAGAGAGATGTGTGTGGTAAAAGGGAAATTAAAGAGAGAGAAAATGGAAGTTGCCGTTAATGTTAAAGGGAATCACGAGGGGGAAGAAGAAAGAGGTATTAAGTACGCAAACAACAGTTGGGGCTTTCCTTTGTGATACGTGAACAAGACGATGCCTTTTTCCATTTTGAGTTGGTGGAGCCTTTAATGTCATAACCCTCTTTCTTTCTTTAACCGGACAACGATCTTCCATATATCTTTATCACGATGATATGTTATTGTCCACTCTAGACATAAACTTTTATTTTATGATCATTTTGCTTTTGGTGTGTGTCACTCGTACCAATACAGATAGTTGTCAAAATTTTTTATACTAAGAGAGTATGGCTACGGTCGAAATTGCACAAAAATGTTTCCATCTTTCATAAATAGTATCGTTTTAGTAAAAAAAAAAAAAAAAAAAAAAAAAAATCATATCTTGGTGGCAATCTCAGTCGGGATTGGGATCGAGATTTTTTATTTTTCAGATTTTTCCTCTCTGGGAGAGAACAGAAAAAAGACCCACAAATTTCGTGTTTTCTCGATGACAATCACGAGTAAAACAGATAGCGGGAATAAGGAAAATTTAAAGTAGAAGGAGAGATAGAATACAGTTCACCAATATCCCTTCGTATTTGTACCCTTTTTTTTTATTATTATTATTATTACTAAGATACGACCTTATAATAAAAACGATGACAATTAGATAACTTCAAATGAATTTGAAATTGCATAGAATACGAAAAAGAATGTCGAGAACTTTTTCTTCTTCGTTTTTTCATTTAGAATAAGATGGGTATATATACAACCTTAAAGTTAAACCTAATTTCTATATTAAGTATGAAAAAAGATAAAACATAAATATAAATATATATTTGGCTAAGATATATAAATTCTCTAGTATCCTCTTTTAATATATCAAAATATATATATAAAAGTAATCCTAATTCTCACATTAAATATGGAATAAGATAAAAACATAAATATGATAGATATTTTTTTAAGGTAAATAATTCTCTAATATGTACCCTCTCTCAAGTTGGAGTATGGAGATCACAAATGCATGTCCAACTTGAAAATAAGGTATACTATTATGGGTAAAAAAAAATTGCAAGCCTTGGTCGTCGGTGTTGCAAACTTCAGTTCGATGCCTCACATGACATCTTTAAATTTTTGCGAGCCTCGAAACACGGGTTGGTGCAACAATCTTCTAGTCGATGTTCATCATGACACATCTTTTTCATGTCTTTTGGTTTGGAGAACAGTCTGTCTACAAATCAAGTTCCTGCGAGTCTTTGCGTCATTGCTTTGACCAACGCAATATAAATTTCTGCGACCCTCCGAACGCGGGTCGGTACTGCAATCTTAAGGTCGATGTTCCTCATGGCACATCTTGTTCTTATCTTTTGGTTTGGAGAACATTTCATCTACAAACCAAAGTTTATGTAGGCATTCAATGAGAACGACATTGCTCTTGACCACGCAATATAAGTTTCTTCGAAGGTGATGTGGGAGTTTTTGCAGGTCGTAGGTGGACAAAATTGGGCGGCGACTGAGGTGGTCGTCGTCGCCCTAGGATTTAGTAGTTTTTTTTTTGCTTCTTAGGATCTTCGTCGCTCTGATACCATGCCAAGAAAGTATTTTCGTTGTTCACTTTTCTTATTTAGAATGGATCAATATGATCCATATATATATCGCTCTAAGTAAATCTAATTCCCACATTAAATATGGAATAAGATAAAGACATCAATATGAATATATTTTTCTAATAATATAATGCATAATTCTAAGATAGATAATTTCCTAAGGTAGATAATTTCTGAATAGAGAAAAACTCAACTATTTTATAGAAAGTCGAAGAATTTATGCATTGAAGAAGCAAGAAAGCGCTTTGGATACTTACATCGCTGAAAATCATTTAGCCCGATCTTCGTTTCTTAATTTCATCTCTCCGCCAGGAATTTGGAACATTGAAAGTTCATGATCCCAAACCCGACGGAGATTTCCACTAGTATAGAACAAAAATAATATATATATATATATATATATTTATTTTATTTTTTTTGCTAAAATTGTGCTATTTTAGGAAATGTATAAATTTTCTTGTGCTATTTCAAGCAATTATCCTATGTATATTTCTTCTATTTATTGAATGTCACATCAACATCCTTTTAATAATAAGTGGAGTTAACGTTAAAAAAAATATATAAAGACAAATAAAAAAAAATATGATATTCCATAATACTATAAATTTTTACATATACACATGATTTTTCTCTTAACTCTCTCTCTTTTACATATAAATATAAATATAAATATATATATATATATATATATATATATATATATATATATATATTTATTTATTTTGCCTAAACTTAGTGTTGCTTACAATCGCCCTCCACATATCTAGTATGATATTGACTATTTTAGATAAAATTGTCATAATTTTACTTTTTGATCTCACTCAAAATGTTTAATACCAATAATGACACTCTTATACTCGTGATTCTCATGTTTAATACCAATAATGACACTCTTAATACTCTTGATTCTCTTCTTATTTAGTCAATGTGAAATTTTCGTCTCATTTCAAACGCAAATAACTTCCTTTCTTACATTTCTTATCGTCTTTTGCTGATTTTGCAGTTTTAACATATTTTTTTTTAGTGCTTGTTAAAAAGGTGAAGGGTTAGGATTTGGGAAATGGATGTTAAACTTCCACAATTTTGGTGCAAAGATATATCTTAGTTAAATATTTTTTAAGCACTACAAAAACCAAATTAATAGGGTTAGGGTAATGCTTCCACCAAACCAGCTATTTATTTTTTTTTACAAAAATATTTAATTAATGCGGAGTAAGAGATCGAACATCTGACCTTTTAGTCATTAATACCTCTCATTTTTTGGTTCTTGATGTTAATTGTGTTATGCTCCTATTAGCAACCAACTATTTGTTGGGTCTAAATTGAACTAATCGTCCAAAATGTTTAAGATCAAACCAATTGGTATAGGGTTGCTCAATTTGGGCGGTTTATTTTTTCTGATTTCTTACTCGCATATCTCTAGATTGTGGATGAGTAAAATGGATATCGACATGATTGGAGACAATAGTATTAGAGGAATTAGGTGTGGTCGACCTTAACTTGTTGGATGACATTGACGATATCTATCAATTTTACATAGTTTTTTTTATCAACACTTACATATGTCTAGTATTACTTTTCTTGTTATAAACCACTTTTAAGTTTTATCCCATTATTGGAATGTACTTAATCATGCTAATCAACATTTTAACTAAAATTATGCAACACTAATAAACATATGATCTATAAAAGAAAGAAATATAGAAAACATAAATAAAAGCTGGATGCTTCTTTTCTTTCTCAATTATCTTTATATTAAGTGTAATAGGATGCTTGAAAGTTAATTAATATTTGTGTGTTAGCACTTGACTTTAACTAATGAAGCCAAAAACACACAAATTTCGAGATATATATATATATATATATATAAATTATAGAAGTAGAATAATAATTCATCGTTCATATATGTTAGGGGTGAAATAATCAAATTCGAGGTCTAGAGATCCGATGGACTAAACGCACCAAGGAGGGACCTACTCAATTGAGGAACCGATCCCTTAGTGCAAGAAGGAGTTCAGCCTCGGGTCAAGGAGGAGTCGCGACCTCGGCTCGGCTCCATAAGAAGGAGCTGGATTTCGGCACAACATAAAGGTCGACCCCCTCGTGAGGTCGGCTCGTCCAAAAGAGAAAAGACATTGATCCCTCTCCGAGGTCGGCTCAACATTGATGATTGAAGGAAAACGTCTCCCTAAGAATTGTTACACAACTTTTATAACGGCCGGAAGTTATGAGAGCAATGGTAAGAATTCTCATACTATTTAATAGTCGAAAACAGTTATATATGAATTCCTATAAAATGAGAAAAATCATAACATATTAGATAGGCAATTTGATATTATTAGTTAGGACTAACTTGAGTAATATTTGGGTCGGTGTGGAAAGCTCTCATCTATCCTAGTTTGTCCTCTTTTTGTAAGGTTAATTTAGATTTCCACCCAACTTATATATGTTTCAAAATGATTATTTTATATGATATGGAATTGCTAAATAAATACCAAAATGTATACCTACAAACTTTTTTTTTTGTTTGTTTACAATAAAAGAAGAATATGGTAGCAATTTAGAGTTAATTTAAGAAAGTTTTTTTTTTTTTTTAAAAAAAAAATTTGTTTATATATTTTTCTAAGAAATAGATTTTTCAACAACTTTATAATAATTTATTGGGAAATTGTAGTAAATGACAATTTAAGACTTATTGTTTGTAAATATAGTATGTTTTTAAAAATTTTGCGGATATAGCAATTTCTATCGCTGATATCTTATGACTGATAGAAGTCTATCGCTGATCACCTCAACTTTTTATAGATTTTTGTCAGTGATAATAGTCATAGTCTATCACTGATAGAAGTCTATCGGTGATATAATAAAGTCTATCAGTGATAGAAACGAGTTTTTTTGCCATATTTGCAAAACATTTTAAAGTTTGCTAAATTTGCAATTAGTTTGGGCATGATTGCTATTTGTGCAACCAGCCCTAATTTATTTGCAATATTCCATTTTAAAGTCCACTTTGGCAACTATAAATTTTTTTGTGGTACGAATGTAACAGAGACAAAAATATTGTTTATCTTACAAGCAACGAAAGCGAGGAAGAAACTATAGCGATTGAATGAGAGATAAAGAGAAGTGTGGAATTAAAATAACTTTTTTTCTTCTTATTTCTTAAACCTTAACTCATCACCTAATTAAGTTGCTTCTATTAATTGCAAGTTGTAATGTCCTTTTTGCATGAGAGGGAGAGATTTCTTTTCTAGGATTTTTTTTCTTCAGAGATCATCTTCTTAATCTCGTAATATTTTTAGACTCCGTCTCGAAAATATGTTTTTTTTTTTTATCCTTTTATTAATGTCATCAATACTTCACTTTACTGAGCATGAGCACAATCACAAAGAAAAAGTTTGTAATACCCTTTGTTGAGCACGAATATACTATAGTCGCTCCTTCGCGGTTGTGCTAAACAATTTTTTCTCTCGCGATCGTTCTTAGCAAACGCGTATTCGTGTACAACAAAGGTTAAAAAAGCATGTGTTTTAAAAAATCGAGTTATTTCGCATTTAAGACTCTCGAAGGGAGAGGGGATCATCTGTACAAAAATTTAGATCTCCATCTTTTTTATGTGAAAAACAAAACTAATATTTTCATTTTGATAAAATTGTCTCATCAAAATTTAATAAACTTGAAGTAACGTATGAGATATCAAAACTAACCTAAATATATGTAGAACGTAGTCATAATATTGTTGTTTGTTGTCGTGTAGATAAAAGATTATGTATTATTTGGCAGTCTTATATTAAATTTTCGTCGACATTTTTACATATTTATAGGTTCGACATCGACATGAGGGATGAATCGATATTTCTATTATACCGTACAAAATCGATAAAATATATGGAAAAAAAAAAATGTAACCTAACGTAAAAATGTAGTATTATAATGAGTGTATTTTAATTCATTTAAAGGTGTAAAATGTTTATTTATTAATTTTATTTTTTTTAAAAAATATATATATATATATATATATTTCTTTTAAATCTTTAGAAATATCTATCAACATCTACCTTTTTGCCAAACTGAGCATAGCTCAATTGGCATAAGGTTGTGCCCGTGGCTAAGAGGTCATGGGTTCAATCCTCGAATTTATTAAAACACCGTTGCACTTATTTTACATTCGATTAGGATAACTTAAAGTTAAACTCACTTGAGCCTTAAAAATTAATAATTAAGGCGACAAGCACGTGTCCATCACATAAAACAGTCCCATCTCCATCTTTGAGCTGTGAAGTTCCATTGATTATATTTTTTTTTTTTTGAGTACATTGGGGGTAGGGGGATTCGAACCACAGATCATTGGTCACAAAGTCATACATATGTCAGCTGAGCTATGCTCGCTTTGGTAAGTTCCATTGATTATAAATCACACAATCTTACTTTATTATTGTCGGCCCCTACTTTTTTTTTTTTTTTTTGAAGAAGAATACAATTTTCATATGCCATATATTAACATTTTGAACTTAAATTATAATTAGCAATATATAAATGAGATCTTGGTTTTTAAATTTTTTTTGTCTCAATTAAAAAAAAACTCAATTAATTGAGACATATACTCACGATCAAAAAGTTAAATACTTGAATCCTCTATTCTCACTCTCATAGATTGAACTAAAAATAATCATTATATTATATACATAATCAAAGTTAAACTGCAAGTTTAGTCTTTGAACTTTAATGTTGGTGTGAAATATATTTTTGTACTATAGGTTCTTGAAGTTTTCAAATATGTCTATCAAAAGAAGGGTGCTCTGATATGAAGACGACGCCATTACAGAAGTCGAAGAGGAGAAAAATAAATTAGATCGTATGGTTGTTAAACTTAATTAATATTACTCTGATTCCATATCAAAAGATCCATGAGAGAGAAAATGAAAATAAAATAGATTACAAAATATAAACATCCAAATACTGAGTTAAAACAATATTATAACTAGACCCAAACTACAATGAATTGTAACTTAATTACTTAAAGCCTAACAACTTCAAAAACAAAAATAATAAAACTCAATTAGCTCTAATAAACCCTCTTAATAATGAGATTTACATATTCAACATTTTTTAAAAATTAATGAATATATTATACATAAAATTGAATTTTGTGCCTATTAAGAAATTAATCTTTCAATTTTGTGTTGGAGGATTATCAAATATCCTAATCCGATGAATATATTATACATGAGCCCTCTTAATAATGACATTGACATATTCAACATTTTTTAAAATTAATGAATACATTATACATAAAATTGAATTTTGTGTCTATTAAGAAATTAATCTTTCAATTTTGTGTTGGAGGATTATCAAATATGGGGTTTCATCATAATCCGATGTGGGATCCTCAACATGCCCTTCAAGATGGTACCTCCTTAGATTCAACATTTTTGGGCTTCGTAGACTCTGATACCATATTAAATATCTTTCATCCTAAAACCAATTGACAATAAGAGGAGTAACCCATGTATCATACTCAAATTCCTTCATCTTTTCGAGGTGGAATCTTCAACATGGATGCACTTGTGAATTATAAAAAATATCAAATAATTGAAGGACTTACACAAAATTATCTCAATAGTGAAATTGCGATTTTTTTAGGATGGAGGGGTTGTTTTTTAAATAAATTAAAAAAAAATAGAGTTGTTTTGAAACAATTCGAAAAAGTTTTTTTTTTTTTGAGTGCACGCTCTTTAATCGGCCTAATTTGACCAGTCAATAATCCGTGAACTAGATTCGTGGTCCAATCATATGGCGTCATTTCATAATTTTTTTTTTTTTTTTTTTTTTCCTTTTTTTAATAATTAAATATAAAGTTATAAACATTCGTGGGAAGTTTATTTATAATTTAATTTAATTTATTTATTTCTATTCTTTTTTGAAGAAAAAAAAATCAATATTTAATTGATAATATTGTTTACATGTAAAATAAATGATAATATTGTCTACTTGTAAAACTGAAAAAAAAAAAAAAAAAAAAAATGGAAATCATTTTTTTTTTTTGAAGTGATAGTGTGGCGCCATACGACTAAAAAAATCCTTTTTTTTCGAAATTATTTCAAAACGATCCTATCTTTCTAATTTATTTAAAAACCCCTCCTATCTTTCTAATTTATTTTAAAACCCCTCCCTCCTACTATCTTTCTAATTTATTTTAAAACCCCTCCCTCCTAAAAAAAAAATCAATAAAATTGGCATTTTGGATTTATGATATAAGTGAATTAGTTGGCTTTTTTGAAGGAAGTTTGTTTAGACTTTTTCCAAGATCTTCAAATGTTACAACTCATGTATTACTTCTAGAGTAAAAATTGATGGTTCCAATGTTATGTCGTTAATACATTTTTCTGATCAGTGATTATTGTCTGTCATCAGAGAGGATTCTCTGCCAAATGTAGCGCATTGTAGCTTGTATTACTTCTAGAGCAAAAATTGATGGTTCCAATGTTATGTCGTTAACACACATTTTTTTCTGAGTGATTATTGTCGGTCGTCAGGGTGGATTCTCTGCCAAATGTAGTGCATGAAGCAGCTTTAATTCATTAATAAAGTTTTTATTTTCTCAAAAAAAAAAAAAATAATAATAAATAATAGACACAAAATTAAATTTGATTTTTGTAGTACACAAATGTGTATAGAGATTTAAACTTCTGACCTCAAGTTGAAGAAATAGATGTTAATTACCGTTGTGTTATGCTCACTTTTAACGACACAAAATTAAAAGTTTATAAACTTATTTTACATTTCTTAAAGTTCAATAACTTATTAAACACAAAATTAAAAGTTAAAGAGATTTATTTGTATTTAAACTTGACGAATAAAAAAATTAATATACAGACTTGTAATTTAACTAGTAATTTAACCAATAATTTGATATTATGAATACGAAGATTAGTCAGCCTTGTTAGATGAGAGATCAAAGTTTTGTTGAATTAAATTTGAATCGATATTCTAAAACATTGGAGTATGGGTTAGAGTTGTCAAAATTATGGATATAATTTCAGTTCATGCATTTAAAGATAGATAATTAATTAATTCCTAAAAAAAAAAAAAAAAAATAAATAAATAAATAAAAGTAAAAGTGCTTTTCTTTCAAGAAAGTTGGTTGGAACTTATCACTTTGTATACAAGTGTAATCATAATCTGTGAATTTCTCAGAAAATAGTAATATTGATTTCCTTTTTTCTTTTTTTGAAATTGAACTAATCAAATGAAAATGGTAATAGATCTCAATTTAAAATAAAATAATTAAAATTATAGCACTCTTTTAAAAAAATTGCGAATATGACAATTCTTATCACTGATAATGTAAGTAATTTATCACCTCATTATTTTTTTATAAAATTTTAGTCTATTAGTAATAGTAGTCACTGATAGTATCATTAATAGTCATATATCAACGATAGCTTCTATAAGTGATAGTCACTGATTTTTTTGTTATATTTATAAAGTATTTTAAATTTTACTAAATTTACAATTATTTTAGACCTGATGACGATTTGTGCAACCGGTACTAACCCAATAATAAACACATGCATAAAATAGTAATCAGCTCATTTTTTTTTACGTTTTAGAGCAAATATGGTTGTCCTAAATAATAAATATGATGATTGATATCATAATTCATAATATATAGTCTTTTTGTCCTTTTATTTCATGCGGTAATAATTAAGTTGCCAATCAAATCAATGATTAACTTACCAAAGTGAGTATGGCTCAGCGACATATGTATGTATTTATGATAAAAAGAGTTTGTGATTGTTATATTTTTTATACTATACAATTTAGTAAAATGATTTAGAAAAGAAAAAAAGTAATTTATACCTCTAAACTTTGAAGGTTGTATCAATTAAAATCTTAAACTAATGATTGTATTAATTTAAATTCTAAACTTTCAAAAGTGTATCAATTTACACATTCTTTTAGAATTTTATTTTTAAAACTTTAGTTTAAACACATGAAAACTTATAATTTTAAGCAATTAAACTCCTAAACCTTCATGAAAGTTTAAGAATTTAATTTAATCGATAAATTTATTAATCTACATGGGTAAATTTTTTTATTAAATAGGAATAATATTTTTACACACTAAAATTCAAAGAGCAAGTAAAGTTCATGAATTGATTTTGTATACTTAAAAAAAACAGTTACTTTCTAATTATAGAATACACAAACCCAAGTGAGTCAAACATTTCTGAAAATTAAGATGAAACCTTCTGTTTTGAAAGAGTTTACACTTTAAAAACTACCATACATTTTAGATTAACTTTCCAAACTAGATTTTCTAAAATTGAATTCAAATGTAGTTTAAAAAGTTGGAAACTTTGCCGAATCAAACGCTGTAAAAAGCAATTACACAAATTGTTTGGGAAGAGAGAGAATATTTCTCCTGTTCCTCGAAGCACTTTTATGAGTAACTACTCTACGAGATCTTTTCTTTATACCAAAATTATACAACCCTGAATAAAGCCATCATATTTTGTATGAATAATTTATTTCACGAAACCCAAGAAGGAAGAGAGAGGACACACTGACGACATTTCAAAATCCTCAAAAGGGACATCATGAGATCAGTAATTTCAAATGCGTTTCTTCATCAGGTTTTTCTCTCTATTTCTTTCATTCAACTGTTTTTGGATTTGGGTTTGAAATTGTTCTTGTTTATATGTAGAAAGTTTCTAGATTTGCAACTTCCACTCTATTTTCTCATTAGAACTGAAATGAAGCAATAAATGGGAATTGAAGAGGTTCATTTTTTGGGTTTTGCAGCTGCAACTTTTGAAGGGCTTGGGTGGGAAAAAATGGGGTTTTTGCTGAAAATGTGAAGAAGAAGAAGAAGAAACAGAGCTAAAGTTTGCCTTTTTCTCAATACCCTTTTCTTATTTCCACCATTTTTGTTCTGTTCTGATGAAACTGGATGAGAATGAGAAGGTTAAAGTACCAAAAGATGAAGTGCAAGATGGAGGGCTCTTTCATGAAGATCCAACTAGCCTTCGTTCCAAGGTCTCCCATATAATTTACTTTATAACTAAATTGTTTTCTTGCCTCTTTCTTCTGTACTCATGTTTATAGATTATGGTTCATGCAGAAACTTCAAGATGATCTGCAAACGCTGGGGAGGAAACTCCAGCTGCATGAGGACAACATAAGATTTCTAAGGACTCTGAAAGACAAATTGGTTGATTCCATCATTGATTTGCAAGGTATCCTCATTTACCTTCCTGAATAGAGATTCATTGTCTAAGAAACACGAGACACGGATACGACACGGACATGGTGACACGACATGTTTTAAAAATCTAGGACACGGACGCGGCAAGGATACATTTATTAAACTATGCATGTATTATGCATTTATATGCTTAAAAATGAGTTTGATGTAAGCTTAAAATTATTGATTTTTGTCCTATATTATTATGTGTCTATTTAGTATCAATACGTGTGTCTCGTATTGGTTTCGTACAACAACTGTCTAATACATATCACTCCGGCTAACATGTGTCCAATACGTGTCTTACAAGTGTTGAAGTTTTCAAGTGTCCGACACAGAAACGTTAGCCAAAATGAAGTGTTCGTGCTTCTTAGTTCATGGTTTGTTGGCATATTTGAGACAATGATGTCTTTTCCATCACTTAATTCAGTTTTTTATTACAGTTACTCTAGGAAAGTACCATGCTTCGAGCACGCCTAAGATGGAGGACAAGGATGGTTCTGATACTCAAAGTGAAGACAAGTCATCAGATCAGAAACAGATACTAGAGCAGGAAAACACTGCTGCTAGCATCTTGTGCCAGCTGAAAACTAATCCAAAGATGCTTGCTTCTGACCCTACACTGATTGATGATGTGCTTGGTGTTGTTGCTGAACTAGGAAAAGTAGATGATAGTAGCCTTAGCAGGTTTCTTATACTTCTAATTACCTTTGTTTCTCATTTTTTAAGTAAACTCACGTCTACTTGGAATGACTTTTTAAGTGCTTAAAAACCCTTTTATTTTTTTCTCGCTTAAAAATACTTTTTTAAGCACTTGAAAAGTCATTCCAAACAGGTCATCATGGTCTCTCATTGTCTCATGTTAACTTTCACTGATATGCATAATTTTGTTTTTTACTTTGAAAGTGATGTTAATGACAGTGGCATGAGCCATGGGGATGGGGTTATCCAAGGTGCTTGATGGTAGAGCCAAATATGAGAACATTAGCTAATTCATTTTTGGTTAAATTACCATTTTAGTCTACATGGTTTTCATTTGAAAGGTGTTAAAAGTATCAATTTGGTCCCCATAATTCGGTTAAATCTCTCGAAACGTCCATGTTATGTGCTTTTGGACATGGTAGTGAGACGATGAGCTAATATTCAGTGTAAGTTATAGCACGTCCAAAGAAAGCACGCTACATAAGAATATTATTAACAAGGACGTTACATGGGATTTAACCAAACTACTAGGACCAAATTGAAACTAACCACAAACTACATGGACTGCAGTGGTAATTTTAACCTTCATTTTATTACTAACATTTTGCCACGATCTTTTAGCAACTTCCCAAGTCGAATTTGATCTTAAAGTTAAGGTGTTGGATAGCATAAGATTTTAGTTTGTTCTTAGCAATATATTAGCAGATATGGACAATTAGGGAGAGATGGCTATTGGGTTTTCTTCATTTTAGTGATCTTTAGGAGAACTGAAATTTTGAAGATTTAACAAAAAAATGTGATCGTTCTATACTTTCATCTACATGTTTTACTTTATCCTCTCCTTTTCTGTTTTTGGTTTGGAATACAGCCTTTTATCGGAGTACCTAGGAACAGAGACGATGTTGGCTATTGTCTGCAAGACATATAATGGAGTCAAATCTTTAGAAAAGTATGACAAGGAAGGATGCATAAATAAAACATCTGGCCTTCACGGATTTGGCACTTCACTCGGGAAAACTTTAGAGGGACGATTCAATGTCATATCTCTCGAAACATTGAGGTATTCGTTTCTGACACAGTGTAGTTGTTTGGACATTCCTGACTTTAGCACATAAATATTCTGGAACCCTTCTCTTACCGAGAACACAACATGCTCTTTGGTTGTTTTTTGCCTGTAGATCGTATGCTGGTGAATTTGTGGCCAATGATCTGCAGAGAAGGCTTGATATTCCAAAGCCAAGACTGCCTAATGGGGAGTGCCCAGCCGGTTTTCTTGGTTATGCTGTTAATATGATAAACATAGACATAACATACTTGTTTTTTCTCACAGCAAGCGGAAATGGTCTTCGGGAGACTTTGTTTTATTCTCTTTTTTCTTCTCTGCAAGTCTATAAAACAAGGGCAGAAATGCTACAAGCCGCTCCTTGTATATCCGAGGGAGCACTTTCTTTGGATGGTGGGATTATTAAGAGGAGTGGACTGTTTTGTCTCGGCAATAGGTACAAAGCTCTTCATTGCAACTTGAATGATTGCTCTATTATGCATTTGAATGATCTTTACCGTGGTCATTGTCCCAATGCTTGGGGTTTATCTGTTTATGAATATTTACTTTTACGCCTTCTACGATGTTAGGGACGATGTGAAGGTGAGCTTTTCAAAGACCTCTACAAGTTCAAGCCTACCTGACCATTGCATAGAATCTGAGAGGCAGATAAAAGAAATGAAATGGAAAAAGGAAAAAATGCTTGAAGATATAATGAGAGAACAAGCACTGCTAGATAGTACGAAGCTCAATTTCGAAGGAAAGAAGGCTGAGTTTGTCCAGTTCCTAGCTGAAGCTGCCGCTCGGGTAAGCTCCAAACCAACCTAACAAATATACTGTACTGTGGACAATGGCCTTGCATTTGACTTCAATTTGCAACTACCTAGCTTCTGTCTTCTGATTTTCTTTTGCATTCTTTACTTTTCCTTGTTCCCTTGCACGGGAATCTTATTCAAGCGACGTAACCTTCGTTGAACAGTTGAACGAGTTACTTGATTAAACTGTTACAAACGGTCTTTGCCTTGAATGATCTGATATCCTTTAATAAGTTTGATATAAACCATATAATGTGCTATTGGTCCTTTTTTATGAGTATTTTACAATGTCATTTTCTTGCTGCCAATGTGGCTACTGTATAAACATGCTGTCATCCAATCTTCTCACTTGTAGATTAATTATTAAACCAAGTCGTTTCTTATAAAATGGCAGCAACAAACACCAGTTTCAGCGGGGAAATCGGAGGGGAAGTGATGCCGGGCAGAGAAGGATCGGCCAACCATCGAAGGAATGGTTAAATGTTTTGAAAGTTTTGAGGATGCTTGTTGTCGTCGCCGTTGCCGCCGTTACGTTTCTCTCGATGCATTGGTTTTATTGTATGGTATGTAATATGTATCAGTGTTGGAAAGGTGATGGTTGAAGGAAATGAAGGTATTTTGCAGTGTCAATTTTGTGTTGTAGACTTGTAGAGTAGAATAGATTGTGGTTCGCTATATCAAGCTTTTCCTTTCACGGTTCTGTGAAGTTAAATCAATGCTGCACTTCTTTCACGATTCTCTTTATGCCCCATGCTTTTATGACCAATAAATAAGTAATGTACACGTGGGATGCAAGGATTAAAATGTCTGATTTCGAAAACTTTATGAAAATTGATGAATTTTTTTATTGTAATTTAATTATAGTATAATTGATCATTTTTAATATCATATCTGAAAATTAAGATAATATTTAAATGATGAAAAAGTCCATCCAAGTCAATTTTTAGAAAAATATGAAAAAGTATCGAAATAAACTTTATCATTTTAACAATTATATCTAAAAGGGCTGGTTGCACAAATAGCAATGAGGCCCAAACTAATTGCAAATTTAGCAAACTTTAAAATGTTTTGCAAATTTGGCAAAAAAACCTGTTTCTATCACCGATAGACTTTATTATATCACTGATAGACTTCTATCAGTGATAGACTATTATCTCTGATAGACTATTATCACTGACAAAAATCTATAAAAAGCTGAGGTGATCAGCGATAGACTTCTATCAGTCATAAGATATCAGCGATAGAAATTGCTATATCCGCAAATTTTTTAAAAACATGCTATATTTGCAAACAATAAGTCTTAAATTGTCATTGACTACAATTTTCCTATCTAAAATATATATATATATATATATATATATAATATTTAGGTTAAAATATTGATGAAAATGAACATATCTAATACTAAAAAATGATTCACACTCGGATGTTCGTAAAAAATAAATAAAAATAACTAGTTTGGTTTGAATCAACAAATATATTATTTAAAATATATTTAAGTTAATAATTTTTTTTTTGAGTACATTGGGGGTGGGGGGAATCGAACCACAGACCTATTGGTCACAAAGTCATACATATGCAGCTGAGCTATGCTCGCTTTGGCAAGTTTTATGGGTATTTATAGAAGATATCGGAGATATCCATTAATTTTTAATATCTATATCGAACTCTCCGATTTACGGATATATCGACATGTTGACAGATATTTTCATCCTTGGTGATAACAATCTCATATGTTCAAATGATATGTTTCAATTGATGCACAATTTAAAATAAAAGATTAAAAATCGAATAAATCAATACATTAATGGTCATTTAGTATACTGTTCTAAAATTAAAGTAACAAATAAAAGTCAAATCGTGCCTAGCTCAATTGACATAAGATCGTGTCCTTCCAGGAGGTCAATCTTGCATTAATTCAAATCAATGACGAAAATAGGGGAAGTTCAATTTTATGAAATATGTATTTTTGAAATATATAATTCAGTAAATCAATTTTTTTAAAATAAAAAGATCAGCCCACTTTGGCACTTTGTAAAATAAAACAGAAATGAATAAAAGAAAAAGTAAAACCCTAACTCCATTTCAGCATCTTCTTCTCCACACCAGTTCTTCTTCTTCATCTTCTTCTCGCCGTCTCCTCCTCCTCCATTTCAGCAGCTGAGTGTCGCCGCCGTCGTGTTTCTTCCATTTGTGCCGCTGCAGCCTCCATCCTAGCGGTTTTGCACTGATTATCTACTCCCTTCTTGTTCTGGTATTCTCCCAATCTCCATCTCTGTCTTTCTTCTCACTTGAAAAACAAAAATTAGAACTTGTTTAATGAAAGAATGGAGGAGTTGTTTGATTTTTTTTCTTTAATAACAATAGCCGAATAGCCTCGCGGCAAATTGGGAGGTGGTTTGTGTTTGGCTGTTCTGATTCAGACATGAATCAGTCCTATCCGTATACATGCACTCATTCCTTTTCTCAAAAATTAATTAATTTAAGTTTAGCTAAACGATGATATATGTACGTATTAGGGTATGTGCATTTTATGTTTTCTCTACATTTGAGGGGGAGATTTTTTTTAGCTAAATTATGCACTTTAGACAAAAATAGATTTACAGAGTTCATTATACAAATCAAAAGTCATTTGGGCATAAATCTTTGGATTGCTGATAAACAACGTCAAGTAAATTTACAGAGTTGATTATAGAAATCATAAAATTAGATGTTAGCAGCATTTTAGAATTGTTATAAAATATTCCTCAATCACTCTTCTCCGTATGTGGGGAAAACTTTCTAGCGAGTGCTAAGTAAGAATTAACACTTTATTTTCAATATATTCGTGGTAGAATTCAGTCAGAATCAGAAAGTATGCAACTTTAAAGCATTTTTATTTTCATTTATAGTTTTTCTCAGTTTGACCGTTAATTGGTCCGTTTTCTTGTAATCACCTTTAGGTGCTCGAGCTTATGCTCTTTTTCATTCATCAATGAATTCGTTTCGTTTAAAAAAAAACATTTTTATTTTCTATGCTGATTATCATAAATCCGGATAGGCTTTAATTTGTAGTATAATTAAAATTTAATATGTTCTCAATCTTGTAGAGATACATTTGTAAGTTCAAGTGTCGGAAAATCTATTGGTTAAATTGATTAGGAGTGGGATGGAGGAGGCCGTATTAACTATTAAGGGCGATGGAGCAATGAATCAGTGACTAACTGGCATGAGCATGATAAAAAAAAATACAATGAGGTCGGAGTTGGAGGTAGTTAGGCCGACAACTGCTGCTACTCTTCCCATCGCTGTCTGTGCTTTTCCTTCGAGTTCTCTCTTTTGGGTTGGCTTAAATTAACAATCTAATGTAGGCTTATTTCCCAATTTCTGAGTAATATTGCTATTTACACTTGAAATGACTTTGCAAGGATAAAGTCTTGTAATTGATTTTGTTGGAATATGGACTTGCGATGTTGTTGTCTTTCTGCAGTTGTCATTTGTTGGATGTGAATGTGATATATCATTGAAGGCTACGTATGTTATGTAGGTAGAATATGTTCTTTTGATATAGTCTGAAGTCGAGAACTTAGACTAAGGAAACCGCTACGCATATGTTGTTAATAAGTATCAGTGTGAAGTGACAAGTTTAATTCTAATCCTCTCTAAGGGTTTATAGTGCCTTTTTTAGTGGCCCTGTTGGGTAATTTTATTACATATGGAAATGGTTAATGCTGCGTAGCGTATGTAACAACTTTAAGCACGATAAATTTATTTGTCTGAAATAATTGTTAAGAAACTCGATGCCTCTACTCTTGCCCAACAGTTGAAACAATATAATCTGTGTTTTCTTCAACCAATATTTCTACATTTTAATTACTTTTGTTCTCTATACTCTTTTTCTTCATTTGGTTACTCCATATTTGGTCTCTTACATGCAGCAAACATTTCGGAGAGAAAATGGCAGGCAAGGCTGCCAAATCTGTGGCAAAGGCCATCACCGAGTATCAGTATCCATGGCAGGAGAAGTTGGCCAAATACAAGAATGAGCTAACCAAAGGTGTCTGGGGTTACTGGGAGCTAGGGGCATGGAAGCCACTGGGCATAAGTGCACGTCATCGTGCCAGACTTCGCAAGGAAGTACTTATTGCTGGGCAAGATTGGTCATATGATCCAGAGAGGAAAGCGATGAGAACAAAGAGGAAAGGGCACAAATGTGATCGGATAGCTGCAGAGAAGCGGGAAAACACTGCCAGGTTGATGGAGAAAATGCCAGATATGTTGCTCGAATACAAGAAGCGCAGGTGGGAGAAGAAGATGAAAGAAGAAGAGAAGAATAAGCAGCAATGAACGGATATGGTTTTGTTCCTTTGTCCGGACAACTATATTTGTTTTGGTTTCTTGTTAGTCAGATTCTCATCCATGGGGATATTGCTTTTGTTAACTCAAGTTGGATTAGATATCACTTTGGATTTCATATTTTTTGTTATCCTTGTAGTGATAGTGATATGAAGCAAACTGATGTTTGTATTGAAATAAGGAAAAGATTACAAAATGAGGAAGAATTAGAGAGCCCTATTTGTAATATGTAAGAGCAACATTCTTATCAGTGTTTGGAGCTTTGAAGTTTGGTCTCAATTTTGTATGCTCACCAGACAAAATGAAAGGGAAGATATTTTTTTTATTATTATTTTTTTTTGGAGATAAGGTGAAGGCAAACCAAAGATTTTTATTAATGTTTTAGAAACTACATATAAAAAATAGGAAATGATTGACCATTTTTTCTTCTTCTTCTAGTATGTTGTATTCAAGTTTGGATTGTTTGGAGCTCCCTAGTGCTATTTGGTCCTCCATCAGACTTCAAGTTTCTCCCTAGTGCTATTTGGTCCTTCATCAGATTGCTATTTGGTCCTTCATCAGACTTCAAGTTTCTTTATGGGCGTCGGGCATTTGTTTTTTTGTTTTTTTTTATTTATCTTATGTCTTTTATTACTTATTTGTTTTTTTTAATTATCCTACGTCTTTTATTACTTAATTGATCTATTTTCTTTAAGGGGTCTTACATCGGGCTTATCTTTTTTTTTGGATGCTCTTGTATTCTTTCATTTATTCTCGACGAAAGCTTAGTACCTTATAAAAAAAGTTTGAATTGTTTGGAAGATAAAAATAATGAAAAATGTCGGAAAAATAATTGGACACTTCTTTCTAATATTGTGATTGTAAAGTGTCTATAAAGATTATTCGAATTGGAATAAAAATAGATGTAAACTAAATGTGAGTTCATAAAATAAGAGATAAAAAAGACCATTTACCTGAAAAGATAGGTGGCAAATTAGTTGCCATATTTGTAAAAGTTTTACATGGAAAAAAAAAATTCTTGTATATATCATTGAAATGCTATTTTTTTTAACAATAATAACTTATATATATATATTTTTTTTCTTTTGACAACATGTTCACGTTGGGGTGGAGATTGAACTAGGACTTCATGGTCACTAAGCTATTGAGCTATGCTCTTAACTCAATAATAACCTATATCATATCTCTTTGTCAAAACATATAATTATATATCACTCATATATAAACTAAAAAGAAAAAAAAAAATTACATGTTTTTTATTATCTTGTTATTATTGACCAATCTAGTCAATATGAACATAATTCAACTTACATATTGTATAGAACAGTGACTAAAAGATATCGATTATATGCTCATATTGACATATTGTATAGGCCAACGACTAAAAGGTAACGATTGAATCCCCTATCCCATGAAAAAAAAAAAATTACGGACTAATCTCCTTTTATTAAAGTTAAGTATGCTATCATTATCCAAAATCTTTAAAAAATATTGAAAATGAGATGATTTAAGATAGAAAAAGATAATGATTTTGGTTGAAGTTGGAAGTAAAATGACGTCGTTTTGAGTTTTCCCTACAATCCTCCAAATTAGATATTCTTGAAGGCTCACTAGTCATTCACCTTGTTGCGTAATTTTGTGTGAGACTATCTCTGTTTCTTCTTCACCTCTTCCAATTTCCCTACGGCTGCCGATGCCATTTCCATATCTTTCACTTCCCCATTTCGATTAGCTTCTAATTCTCTCAATCCCCAGATTCAATTTCCATCTTCCAATCCTCCATGACCCTATACATTTAGCTCTTTTTCGGTAAATTACTTTCAGTCATGGCCGCCGCCGCCGCTCTCAGGTCCAGGTCTTCCAAGGAAGTCGCTACTTTCACCGCTTCTCGTTGCAGACACTGTATTTCCAATTATATTCGCGTTGATAGCAAACCCAATTCCCACTGCACCACGAACCGCAACAAATCACCTTACCACTTGTTCTCTTTCAAGCCGGTCTCACTTAGAGGCGACTTTGTTGAGAACGGTACTCAAACTTCCGATCATCGGAGGATTTACCAGAATTCTAATGAGAAGTTGAGCAAGGGCGGCTGTTTTATGAGCACCTATGGGGACCCGCCGGAGGTGTGGTCTGGAGATGGGATTGTGATTCGTGGGAGCAATTCGAGCTTGAATGGTCGTGGAGGTGGCGGTGGCAGCGCCAACTCTGGTTCTGGTGGTGGGTTTGGCTCGAATTCGAATGATGAGTGTTGGGGTGGTTCTAGTTTGGGACCTAATTTTCCGACCCCGAAGGAAATCTCCAAGGGGCTTGATAAGTTTGTGATTGGTCAGGCGAGAGCTAAAAAGGTAAAACTGGTTTGTGGTTGGACATTGTTGATTCATTCAGCTACATTCATTTTGTTGTCTTAAGAATTGAAAGTGTTGTTCGTCTCTCCTGCAGGTGCTCTCTGTGGGTGTTTACAATCACTACAAGCGTATCTATCATGAATCGCTACAAAGGTTGGTTGAATTTGAATGTTGGATGCTTCCTGTCTATTTTGAATATTTTTCCTTTGCCTTAAGTATAGCTGAGTTAGTAAGGCGTGGCTTTAATTCAGGTCCATGGTTTTGGTCAGAAATTAAAACTCACAACCAACACATCTTTCTAGTTTTCTTCGTTACTTGTTCTGTGGAGTGTGGACGAAGTTTGATTGTGATAATTAGGTGGCTAAGGCTAACATAGTTGTTATACTTTTAAGGTAACTCCCAAAACACACATATCCTGATGCCTGTATTTGGAGCATGCCATTTTTCTATTCTAAAACCTGCAGTGGCTTCTTGATATTATGAAAAGAAATGATACACTGATTTGGACAGTCAAATTGGGAGCTGGGGAACTTGCAACTTTGAGTTCATATCAAATTGCTAGTTTTTTTTGCTATTTGTGGGGGATTTGAATTGAGAGAAACAATAGGATTTTTAGAGAGGCGGAGCGGTCTTGTGACGATGTTTGTGACTCTTTGTGGGCCTCGGTCGCTAGGCCTTTTTGTAATTATGGTCTTCGTTTGATTTTGCCTTTTTGTAATTATGGTCTTCGTTTGATTTTGTTGGATTGAAGATCCTTCCTGTAGTTATTGAGACTCCTGTTGTTGAGCTTGTTTTTTGTATGCCCTTCTAATTTTTCATTATTCCCAATGAAAACTCGATTTCTTACCCAAAGAAAAAGAATTTTGAGTTCGAGCACACAATTCTACAAGATGATGGGCTCTCTCTCTTTTTGAGTGTCTGTCTAGCATCTTGGTTTTCAATATCTATAGAGCATTAAGCTTTTATATGATGCGAGTGATGTATGATTTCATTCCTTCCTTCCAGTACAGGGAGTTGAGTGTATAATCCCTTGTGGATATTAATGATACTCGTTATGAATATTCTATTTTGATGGATGATTGATTGATTGGTTTCTCTCTCTCTCTCTCTCTCTCTCTCTCTCTCTCTCTCTCTCTCTTATGCTGCACTTGCTGAGGATGTGCTCATTCTATAAAGTAAAGATAGGGGACCTTTAAATGTTTTGTTTTGCTTGTGCGAGCTAGGCCTGCAGGAGATACAATTAACAACAAAGCTGATGCTGCTGTTGATGATGATAAAGTGGAACTTGAGAAAAGTAACATCCTTCTGATGGGGCCAACAGGCTCAGGTAATTTATTATATGTGCCCGTTGTGCATTTCAGTTTACTCTTATAGTGTGTGTGATTGCAATGAAGTTCAACGATCACCACATCTTCTGAATTTTGATTTGTCATAAGTTCATAACTGATAACCTAGAATAAGGATCTATCCAAAGTCATTTAGAGATTAGAGCAATATTTTCTCCTAAGATTTCCAATGCCAAGGCCCCTCTCCTTATGAATAGAATCGTGTCTTTCTTCCCACCATCTAAAAATGGCTCCCGGAATCAGTGCCTACTCCTGCCTGAAGGTAGCTCCATATTTTGTTTTCCTAGAGTCAGTGGGGATTTGGAAAAGAGGCATGTAATAGGTAGGCATGTTGGCGAGAACTGATTCAGTAGGGGTAAGTATTTCTTTGTGTAATAGCATTCTTCCATTTAGTTGAGCTTCTTAGAAACCCTATCAGTAGTCAAATTCCAAAAGTCCAGCTCATTATTGCAGTAGACCCCCCAAAATATGACACTTTCTTTCAATTTGAAGCGTAACTAATTACTGCTTGATTAAACACTGGTTAAATAGTTTTGTTTGCTGTCTAATATCGTCACTAATTATTGTGAACTCTTATATTATTCTTTCTTATTCTCCTTTAATGTTTGTTTCAAGGACAGGGAAAACACTACTTGCCAAAACCTTGGCACGCTTTGTTAATGTTCCATTTGTTATTGCTGATGCAACTACCCTAACACAGGTAAGGCTTACGTTTCCGTTTCACGAGTATTTCATACCTTGCTAGTTCCTAGGTCCATTAAATTTCATTCAATTGTAATGTTTTGCTAACGGCAATTTAGAATTATAGGAAAATCTGGCTCACTTTGGAACCACGGAGTAGGTTTATCTAATAATTGTTAGGATATAGTATTAAGTTGCTTCCAGTCATTGACGTTTTCTGGTTGGAATATTTTTTGTTTCTGTGTGTAGGCAGGATATGTTGGAGAAGATGTGGAGTCTATATTATACAAACTTCTGATGGTATGTACCTGTGTACAGCTAGACTTTTCACTTCACATCCAATATATCAATTAATAATTAAGACCATGCAGCGTACACTCTTTTTTGCTATGCTCTTACCATATATTGTGCAGCATATTCTTTTTCATTTGGTTTAATTCGAAAATGGAAAAATTGTTGTTCTTCAATACGTAGTTCAGAACCTGTAACTTGTTTCATTTTTTGCTTTGGTCCTTAATACTCTCTTCTCTTGATGTTGTTCTCATATGTATTTAAATGTCAGGTTGCTGATTATAATGTGGCAGCTGCACAGCAGGGCATTGTTTACATAGACGAAGTTGATAAAATTACCAAGAAGGTTCTCCTTGGTTCTTATATTCATCTCTCCCTCCCCACCTTCTATGGAAGGACTAGTGTGAATTTTCTTTACCTGATAATTGTATTGCGTTTTTATGAGGCAGGCAGAGAGCCTTAACATTAGCAGAGATGTGTCGGGAGAGGGCGTGCAGCAGGCTTTATTAAAAATGCTTGAAGGAACGGTAAGTTTTGCATTTCATTGTAGGTGAAGTTTTATGATAATATGCAGCAGCCACATGTGACTTATGATGCCATTGAAAGATGGTGAGACTGAAAATCAGGAGCTCTTAACTTTGATTAGAGCCCTTTATAGTTTATATTTTTGGTTTTCTAGTTGTTTGTGATGTGCTCATATGTGATATTTTTTTCTGATCTAGATTGTAAACGTGCCTGAGAAGGGTGCACGAAAGCATCCCAGAGGTGAAAATATCCAGGTAGGTGCTGTACCTTTAAGAAATTTGCTTTCCTTGCAAGGAAAAAAAAGAACAGTGGACTTTTAGATGTGTTGGTCTGCTTATGAAATAACCATTGTTCTAACGGGATCATAATGATATGAACAAATAAGTGGCTTACGTGTTTAATCATGTGATCATGATATTTTACTTGTTTTCTGAAGTAGTTCTTGACTTGGGAAATGTCAGAGGTTATGGTGTCATGCATACATAATCATTATGAAATGCTTCTTTGCAGATTGACACCAAGGATATTCTTTTCATATGTGGGGGTGCATTCATCGACTTGGAAAAAACAATCTCAGAAAGGTTATCTGCATGTAATAGCTACTCTCGTTTACTCCTTACAGCTCTATTTATTTACACAACGTTTTAACTTGGGATGTTTTTTTTTTCAATTCAGGCGCCAAGATTCTTCTTTAGGGTTTGGGGCCCCAGTTCGTGCAAACATGAGGACAGGTGGTGTTACAGACGCCATTGTTACTTCTTCTCTATTGGAGACTGTAAGTGAAGACCACGCTTCAGTTTATAAGTAACACTAACAACTCATGTGTTGTGGCTTGTTTTTATCATTCTCTTACTGGTTTTTCATGGAGGATTTTATATTTTTGCAGGTCGAAAGTAGTGATCTCATTGCATATGGGTTAATACCCGAATTTGTTGGTCGATTCCCCATCCTTGTCAGTTTGTTAGCCCTAACAGAAAACCAACTTGTTCAGGTATATTCTGTAATTTGTTCTTCCTGTAATCATTTGTTTTGAAAGATGACCCTCATGTTTATTTCAAGTTTCCGGTCAAGTTATGGCATTTATTTTCAAAGAATAAAATAAAAAAATCACTGATTGCATGGCGAGAGCTAGCTGCACAAGTTGATTGTAGTTTCAGTCGACATTCTTTTAGCTGCACAAGTTTATTGTAGTTTCAGTCCACATTCTTTCAATATCATGCTCGCAAGATATGTGGAACAATACGCCTCTACTTTTGAAAAATATCTGTACTCTGATATTTGGTTAGTAAACTAATCTTTGTGACGATACAGTAGTTGACCATCTTTCTAAGCTCAAGTTTTATTGATCTTAATTGCTATGGATTTCATCTGTCCAACTCAACATGACTTGAATGCTGGCATTCGTAGGTCTTGACAGAGCCAAAAAATGCATTAGGAAAGCAGTATAGAAAGATGTTCCAAATGAATGACGTAAGTTATTTTGTGCTTTTCTTTATTCTTTCTTTAGAATTCGAAGGGAGAACTTGAGTTTTTGTACTCGTAGAATTAATATAGATTTACTTTTCTTCCTCCTGTTACGTCGGAGGAGTTATTACTTCAGCTTTCTGACTAACTTTAAACACTAATATCTTGGGATAACGTGTCACCAGGTCAAGCTCCACTTCACAGAAAATGCCTTAAGATTAATTGCAAAAAGGGCAATGTCTAAGAACACTGGAGCACGGGGTTTGCGGTCAATATTGGAGAATCTATTGATGGATGCTATGTATGAGGTATGTCATTCCTTATTTCTCCATATGAACTTAAAGAATACAAGTGGCCGAAGAAAGGATAGCCTATGAAAGATGCCAAAATAAAAACCTGCCATAGATACGGAAAAGAGCTTCAATCAGTATCAGTAAGAATAAGATCTGAAGAAAAATTACAAAATTCTTAGAAACACACACTGAGAGGCATTAAACATGGCCTAAGACCAAGTCTCCCTAGAGCCTCTCAACACCTTTAAATTTTTTCGTTCTCCTGAACCAAATGCCCCGCCACAAAAAAAAAAAAAGAAAAAAAATAAGAAGAAAAAAGAAAAAAAAGCTTGTAGGGTCAAGCGGTTGTCTCGTGAGATTAGTCGAGGTCGCTCAAGTTGGTTCGGACACTCGCGGATATAAAAAATAGAAGAAAGAACTTGCATGCCCAACTAGGGGCAGCCAGCAGGTGAAATTAGAGCTCGTCCATCATGAATAAACTAAACACTCTCGGTTACGAGCCAAAACACAGCCCAGATGATCTCCAGAGGAATGATCCAATTCCTCATAAACATTCTAACAAAGTAGACACCACTACAATCCCGACTACATGGAAGACCTAAGCAGAAACATTTTACATTCTTGGGAATTCTAACCTTCCATAGCAAGGAGAATAAAAAATACCTGAAAGATTGAGGGTCGCACAAGATGAAAGAAAAACCTACAAGAAAACCCTTTGGAAGAATTGGGGTCTATGAATGACTACCAATAGTCCTAGGATAATCATGAAAACCGACCAACAAAGAAAGGAGAGCTAAAACATAAAAATTTCCTATTTGAAAAAGGAGGGGAGAAAGCCAAAATTACACGATGTGCAATTACCCGAAGAATGATGATAGTCACAAAGAGAGGCCTTAAAAAACGAGGAAACAACTAATAGAGGGGACTATCACCCAACCCAACCAATATTCAAGCATTGGAGCCATCCCAACTAATGATAGTCCTAGGATAATCATGAAAACCGACCAACAAAGAAAGGAGAGCTAAAACATAAAAATTTCCTATTTGAAAAAGGAGGGGAGAAAGCCAAAATTACACGATGTGCAATTACCCGAAGAATGATGATAGTCACAAAGAGAGGCCTTAAAAAACGAGGAAACAACTAATAGAGGGGACTATCACCCAACCCAACCAATATTCAAGCATTGGAGCCATCTCAACTAAATATTTCACAAATGGAAAGGAAGGGAAAGAAGATGAGATTGCTTCCCAGTAATTCTTGTGTGTACCTTTAGCCCCACAAAATTTAAGACCCACCCAAAAAGGTGAGAACCCCTTTCTCACGAGTCACAATAACCCTATATGGTACAATGCATTTGGCTCCCAATAGAAACACCACAACCATTTTGGTAGTAAGGCTTAATTAGGAAGCCTCACGTTTCCCATGCCCAATCCACCTAATTCAATGGGAACCCACACTTGTCATCACTTCTACAGGAAGTCTCATGATCTTCTCGAAACCATTACTAACGGAGGGAGGAATCCTAAAAAGAGGAAGTCAGGATCCCACTCAAAATAGTCTGAATAACAGTCAACCTTCTGCCCTAGAGAAAAATGCTCTTTTTTAGGAAGAAAGATGCTTTTGGAGTTTGGTCCTTTTCCATAATAGGTCTCCGAAAGGATAGCTGGTTGGAATTATGACCTAGGGGAAGCCCTAAATAAGTGGCAGGAAAGTACTCAACTTCACAATCTATGATAGCCTCTAATCAAAACTTCGAGGGATCATAATTAATACCACGTACAAAACTCGTCTCTATTATTTTAAGACTGTAAATGGCTTTATGGCTTTAATGATCGATAAAAATAAGGTTAAATAGTAGAAGAAAATCAAATTAGTGAAGATGAGACAGCTTTGTGAGAGGATAGTGACTGCAGAAATAACAGGTGTGCATTAAGTTCGGGAATGAAAAAACACTTTCCTTTTTCTTTCTTTGGAAGGCATTAGTCTTCTAGATTCTAAACGAAGCTGCATCTACTGAGTCAACGTGTTCTGTTTTTTTTACTGCATGAAGTCATTTGACAAACAATGTCTGATGCGTTAACCTACCACACCACCTTGGAGTTTATTGCAGATTCCTGATGATAGAACAGGTGAGGATATAATCGATGCTGTTATTGTTGATGAAGAATCCATTGGGTCAGACAGCCCTGGTTCTAGCGCTAAAATTCTTTATGGAAATGGTGCATTGGATCGCTATCTTTCAGGACAAAAGGTAGAAGATAGAAAGTTTGAGTCTAACCATATAGTTGTTGCCTGTTTAAAATGACTTTCTAAGTGTTTAAAATGACTTTCTAAGTGTTTAAAAAACTTTCTTTACACTTAAAAATACTTTTTAAGGACTTAGAAAGTCATTCAAAATAGGTCATAAGGTTACATATCATTCTTGGTAATCTAATAACGCTGCCAACTTCGCCTTGCAGGTAACGAATCAGGGTTCCGAAAGAGAGCCAGAAGCTGAAGGTGAAACAGATCTTCCTTCAGTTGTTGCCAGCAGCATGTAACCAACCATTTGTGGAAGTCTGTATTATAGCTGTAATGTTGTACATATTACTAGTCTACATTTATTAATAATTCAAATGGGAAATTATTGTCATACAGATCAACTGATTCTCTAAAAAAAAGGGTGGTCTATCTTTCATTTTCAACCTCCTTATACTTTTTTTTTTGTTTTTTTTTTTCAACTATGGGGGTTCAAACTTTTGGCCGTTTGGTCGAGAGTACATACTTTATGTCTGTTGGCAAAATCTTGATACCTTAAAAGCTCACATCTTCTAGCATTATTTCGAAGGAGACAGTTCATTTATACAAGCATGTGGCTGATGAAGCAACATTGTATTTTATCTCTGAAATTATTTCTAAGGGTTGCTTTAGTTCTGAATCTTTAGAAATAGCTCTTCTCAAGGACATCATATTTTATTTTATGTCCTATGAATTTTCACACCCTCACCAAAAAGAAAAAAAGAAAAGAAAAAGCATGAGTGTTCAACTTCAATATCAATAATGCAAGGTGGGGAAGGCATAACATTTTTACACCCTACAAAGTGGAAGAAAAGGTGGGGAAATCATACAATTTACTTGGTCATGAATGTTCAATGATGCAGTTAACATTGTGAATAAAACCATTTTGTAGCTTCACATTCACTAAGCTATATGTTTGTTTTTTTTTTTTTAATAGAAATATTTGATTTTTGGATTAGTTTTCTGAGATTTTTTTAGGTAGGTCTCACACTTATTAGTGTCTTTATGTAATTCATTAGTTTTTTAAAAAAGAAAAAATTACTTATTACAACAACAATAGGGGCAGATTTAAACTTTCGATTTCAAGGGAGGAAGCTTATGACAATGTCAATTACCGTTGAGTTGTGTTCACTTTGACTCGTTATTTGTGATTTTTTTTTGACATGTGGGAGTGTGGGAATTGAACATGTGACCTCTTAGTAGTCGTACATTGTGTCGATGGAGCTATACTCATGTTAGTTTCATTAGTGGAATACTTTAGTTCTTACAATATCAAGATTTCATGTCTAAAACTCATATATAATATAATATAAATAAAAATCTTACTAGTTCTTGTAAAAATGTGGCAAAGTCAAAGGTGAATGTTAACCAATGTTTGTGATGCACCATCTCTAATCATTGTAAATGTTGTATTTAAACTCTTTATTATAAATTTCACAAGTTGTGACTAATTTAATTTGTGGGCCAAACACTTAAAATTCAAATTTCTTAAATAAAAAGTTAAAACAATAATGATAAATCCCAATTATCATAATCATAGATCTTAAATAGATATTACAATAAAATAAAAATAAAATCTTTGCAAACACTAAAAAGAACGTGGCAGGCTTGGTTAGTAATGAACTGTGATCATCACATATCCCAAGTTGTCTTCACCAATCTTCTGGCCGTGGGATGTCAGTTTTACTCTTCCCCATCACCAAATCAACGGTGCCATTAATCTCTCTCTCTCTCTTCAGAGAACTGGGAAAAGAGAGGAACAAGAACAAGAACAACAATACAGAATTTTGTTGTGGAGAGACGAAGAAAACAACCTCCAATCCTTTCGGGTACAAAAGGGTTCTTTCCAATCCATTCATTGATCTACCCCTTTTCCTCTTCTTTGCTTCTTTTGCGATTTCTGCCAGAAATTTGCACCAACTGGGTCAAATCTTGAAGAGGGGAAACCCTCGAATTTTCTAAGATCTTGATCGATTCTTGCTTTGGATTAGTGGGTTTGTGGAATGGATTTGGATAGTATTGAGTGTGTATCATCTTCAGATGGTCTCGATGAGGATGAGATCCATCTTCACCACACTCTTCATCCTTATTCCCATTCTCATCATCATCCAGACTTGTCTTCAACCAAGCCTCGTAATGGAATTAACAATAGCGCTATAACAGGCCCCACTGCCACTGCACCAGCCACTAGCGTCCATGAATTGCTCGAGTGCCCTGTCTGCACCAATTCTATGTATCCTCCCATCCACCAGGTTTGTCTTTCTCGCCCTAATTTCTTCATATTTGGATTTGATTTTTGATTTACTAGGTTGGGGGAGGGTTCCTTTTTGATTAATGTGTTAAGGTAGGTTTGATTTGTCCTTTCCCTGCTGGGTTTTTGGATTAGGGTTGATCAATCAATTTCGGTTGGAAGTTTGGGGATTTGAATTGTTTAAGATGATTGATATGTTAAATGGGAACTTGTTAGTTATTAAGTCATATACTGTGAGATAAAGTCTAGATTATATCGACATATACCAAGTCTTTGGTTTGATATGTGTTGTATCATATTGTAACAATGAAGCATAAACCATCAATCTCTCTTACTTCTTAAGGTTTTTCTAACACTAGACTGTATAATTGAGATGAGATTATTACTTCTCCTGTTTGTGCTTGAAAGCATTTGTTTCTAGCATAAGATGCCGGTTGTTTCAAACTTTCAACCTACTTTCTAAATATTTTTTTTTGAGTTTAGTCATACACATGATTTTGACTGGCTAGTGAAACTTTAGTTTCCCATTGCTTCCATAGAATATCATTACCCATCATCGCAGTTATCTTTGTCTTTCTTCTAGTATAATTTGGACGCACCTTTATAGCATGTTCGTGTTGGTTCCATCAGGATGGGAGCTGTAAAGAAGATGCTTGTTTTATTTCAATATTGTCTTGAAACATTTTATAATTTTCATAAGATGTATATTTTGTTGAAGATGCATGTCCAATGTTTGTGTGTAAATGTGACTTAACTGTATAACCAACTAAAATGTTGCAGTGCCACAATGGACATACCTTATGTTCTACATGTAAAACACGGGTTCATAATCGCTGCCCTACTTGTAGACAAGAGCTTGGAGATATTAGGTGCTTAGCACTGGAGAAGGTGGCAGAGTCACTAGAATTGCCTTGCAAGTATTATTCCTTGGGGTGCCCAGAAATATTTCCATACTACAGTAAACTTAAACATGAGGCTTTGTGCAACTTCAGACCCTACACTTGCCCATATGCTGGGTCGGAATGCTCTGCTGTTGGGGATATTCCTTTCCTTGTTGCCCATTTGAGGGATGATCACAAGGTGGACATGCACACTGGATGCACATTTAATCATCGCTATGTGAAATCCAATCCAAGGGAAGTGGAGAATGCCACTTGGATGCTTACTGTAAGTCTGATGCATTCAACCTTAATTCTTAAGTGATTTTATTTTTCTTCTTTGGTAGAAATTGTGTTATCTCATACATGAACAGCACTCCTTTGTCTTTGTGATATACATACAAACACATGTGAGTATGTGACACGTGCACCGTCGTATGTATGAGGGCAAGGATGACAAACCCAATAGGGAGATTAGAAAAAGATTCCTAGTACTCAATAACAATAGTTATATGATGAAAAAAGTCATTGGTATTGTATATATTTCCTGCTACAAGTTTTGAGTTTTATAAACCATTGAAGATGGTTCATATGTTTTTCTGATGGTGAGAAAAAGCTATTGCTGCAAGTCGTTGACATGTTTGGTAGTCAATTATTTTCTTCAATTTTATATAACTATTGACCTTAACTGCCTTAACTTTTTGCCTTTTTCCAGTGGCAAATGGATGTGATGCAATAAAATAAAAGTTTGGTTGAAATATCAAAGGATCAAGGGAACACTTTTTTATTTAATATTTTCAATTTCCTTTTTCTACAAGTGAAGGATTTATGCTTTCACGGTTAGAGTTTTTTCATAAAGTTTATTGACTCATCCATACAATTGAAAGATTGGTCACTGGATGCTGAACTACCAATAAATGGCCTTTTTCGTGTTAATCAAATGAATTCACGCCGGAGTGAGACATTCTGCTAGACATTTTTTGGGTTCTCTCCAAATTTTAGTTTGATCCTTTTTCTTGTGGCTTGCTCCGTCACATTTTGCAGGTTTTCCATTGTTTTGGTCAATATTTCTGCCTTCACTTTGAAGCCTTTCAGCTTGGCATGGCCCCAGTCTATATGGCTTTCCTTCGTTTCATGGGTGATGAGAATGAAGCGCGAACCTACTGCTACAGTCTCGAGGTGGGTGGATACGGGCGAAAACTGATATGGGAGGGCACCCCACGAAGTATTAGAGATAGTCATCGAAAAGTGAGGGACAGCCACGATGGACTAATCATTCAAAGAAATATGGCTCTTTTCTTCTCTGGTGGTGATAGGAAGGAACTGAAGCTGAGAGTTACGGGAAGGATATGGAAGGAACAAAACCCAGATGCCGGGGTCTGCATACCGAACCTGTGTAGCTAAGACAAGTATTCTCGATCTCAAGGCCTACCGTTTTGTGTGTTGTGGAGCTACTGTGCTTTGTACCTATTCTTTCTTACCTTTCCTGGTATATTGTAATGAATGATTTGTTACATAGTAGTGATATTGATAATTATTGATCTTCCAAAGAATGATGTTTTCTGAAGTTGTAATGGATGTTTGCTTTGCAACTCTATAGAGAAGTGGAATATCAACACAAATTGCCTTGTGCAGATTCTCCTTGACTTTTTTTTTTTTTTTTTTTTTAGTACAACAAATGTGGAAGAATGAGGATTTGAACCTCGGACTAGTATATGTCATTTACCGTTAAAGGTATCAGTTTGGCTTCTTCTTGGCTTCCTTATTTCTGAACAACTTTGATTGCATATTCAGTAAAAGAAGAGACAGCATCTCTAGCACTTTCTTGTGCCCACACCCTCTTCTGTCTTAGCAGTTTATTTAATTTGATGGCAGTTATTATGGATAAGATACCATTTTCATTCATTTTTGCATCGCTTCCATCATTCAATATTAAAGTCAACAAGAAAACATTCAAACTGAGAACACCATTTAGAAGAACAAATATCATTTGCAAACAAATGTAGAAAATTCTATGATGTTGCAAGAATTGTGGTATGAAGGATAAATTATTCAAATATCAGAAGGTATCTCTTAATCATTTTAAAAAGGACATTTTTTTAACAATAAGGAACCCTGATAAATTCAAATTGTGATTATTTTTTAGTTATTAGTATTACATAGTATCAATCTTTTGATCACAGCACCAAATCAACGGTGCCATTACTCGCTTTCTCGCTCTCTCTTTCACACAACTTCAGAGACCCGAGAAGAAACACAGCGGGTAGAGAGCACGAAGAAAAGAACCTCATCTTTCGGGCAATAAAGGGCTCTTTTGATTCCTGGGAATCCATCAATTCACCCCTTTTTTCTTCTCTTTTCATTCCTTGCTTCTTTCCTACTCTGAAGAAATTTGCTGTAATTTTCCGAGATCTTGATCGATTCTGGGTTTGGAAAATTGGGTTGTGTTCGGTTTCCGCAGGTTTTCTGTTCTGTAAATGGATTTGGATAGTATCGAGTGTGTATCATCTTCAGATGGTCTCGATGAGGATGAGATCCATCTTCACCACACTCTTCATACTTATTCCAATTCTCATCATCATCCAGAATTGTCAGCGTCGAAGTCTCGTAATGGAAACAACAATAGCGCTGTGAACGGAACCACTGCAGCTGCGCCGGCAACTAGCGTCCATGAATTGCTGGAGTGCCCTGTCTGCACTAATTCTATGTATCCTCCCATCCATCAGGTTTGCCTTCGTTGCCCTAATTACTTACAGAATGGAGATTATTTGGATTCTTGATTTGGGTATGGAAAAGGGGTTTTTTCATCTTTTTTCCTGCTGGGGTTTTAGATTATGGTTGATCGATCAATTGTTGGTTGGAAGTTGTGGGGCATTGTATACTGACAGCCCCTACGATAAAGCAAATGAATGAACTGGTGGTGAAGTAGTGCTTTGCGAGAAGCTGCTTTGAAGATGCCTTATTTTCTTCTCTTCGTTAAACATAATTGATTGTACAAGTCAAGATGTCTTGTTGTAAGGAGAAATTGAAGTGCATATTAGAGTTTCCAATATAATCATTCCTTCGTGGTATTGTTTGAAGAAGATATCTTATATTTGGCGATGTTCATTGCTTATATTCTTATTTCTTAGGGTAGGTGATGTTTATGCTGACTTGCTGAGACATGAAGGCACGAGAATGGACATTACTTTTGAAAATACAAGAAAACCATGAAAACATTTTAATCCTGCTGTTGCTTTGGTCTTGAAAATCTGGGCATTGTGGAATGCATGTGCTTCTTGTGTGCTAGAAAATAAGTTATCTTAGTTTTTGGCTTGTTGTATGTTGTTGTATCATGTAGTCATAAACCATCAAACTCTCTTTCTTATTTAGGTTTTCTAGCTCTAAGATTGTATAAATGAGATTAGATTACTACTTGTCCCGTTTGTCCTTAAAAGCCTTTATTTCTATCATAAGATGCTTGTAGTTTCTAACAATTTGCGAAGGAAATTCTTTTTTGGTTTAGTTATAAACATTATTTTGGAACCACCGTTGGTTGGTCCAGTGGCATGTAAATAATAAAGGACTTAGAGGGAATGGGTTCAAGTCATGGTGACCACCACTTAGGATTTAACACCACTTACCTTGGCAACCAAATGTAGTAGGGTCAAACAGTTGTTATCCCGTGAGAATAGTCGAGGTGTGCGCAAGCTAGCCCAGACACTCACGGATATCAAAAGAAAAAAAACAATATTTTGGAAGGCTGATGCAATTTTACTTTTCCCCTTGCTTCCATTCCATTGCGATATCATTTTTCATCATCATAGTTTTTTCTCTTCCTTCTTGTATCGTTTGAACTCACCTTTATAGGATGTACGTGTCTGTATCATCAGGATGAAAACAGTTGAGAATATGCTTGTTTATCATAAGAAGTACATTTTATTGGAGATATATTTTCAGTGTTAGTGTGTAAATGTTGGTTAACTGTATGACCAAGTAAAATGTTGCAGTGCCACAATGGACATACCTTATGTTCTACATGTAAAACACGGGTTCATAATCGCTGCCCTACTTGTAGACAAGAGCTTGGAGACATCAGGTGCTTAGCACTGGAGAAGGTGGCAGAGTCACTTGAATTGCCTTGCAAGTATTATTCGTTGGGATGCCCCGAGATATTTCCATACTATAGTAAACTTAAGCATGAGGCTTTGTGCAACTTCAGACCCTATAGTTGCCCCTACGCTGGGTCCGAATGCTCTGCTGTTGGGGATATTCCTTTTCTTGTTGCCCATCTGAGGGACGATCATAAGGTGGACATGCACACTGGATGCACATTTAACCATCGCTATGTGAAATCCAATCCAAGGGAAGTGGAGAATGCCACTTGGATGCTTACTGTAAGTCTTATATATTTGACATCAATTCTGAAGTGGATTCTCATTCTCTTTCTTTGGTAGAACTTGGTTTATCTATGTGAATTGATCCTTACCTGTGATATATTTATATGCACCCGTGTGTATGTCTGTCAATATGTATGTATGTATGTATCTGTTATATCACTTGGTATCTACTAAGGTTAGGGGGGAGGGCAAGGGCTTCAAACCCAACTATGAAACTCGGGAGATTAGAAAAAGACTCCAACTAGTTGAAAACAAACGAAAGACGATGAAAAGGCCATTATTACATAGCATGCTGCAAGTTTTATAAACCTTCAAAGTTGGTCCGTAAATTTTGCTGATGATGTGAAAAAGGTATTGCTGTAAGTTGATTATAAATTTGGTCATGGATGATTTTCTTTTATTTATAAAACTTTGAGCTTGACTGTTTATTTCTGGCCTTTTTCGACTGGCAACTTGATGTGATGCAATAAAATAGCAGTTTGATTGAAATATCAAAGGGTTAAAGTACATGTATTCATATAAAATTTTCAGTTTCCATTTATCCCCAGTGATGGATTTATCCTTTTGCGGTTCAAGTTTTTCTCTCAAATCTGTACAAACGAAAGCTAATATGTTCACGAGATGCCAAAACCACCTATAAATGCCACAGATGGCTTGTTATGAGTTTGATCAAATGAGGCCTTTGCGCCAGAGGGAGACTCATTCTGATGAACATTCCTCAGGGTTTTACTCCATATTTTAGATTAATCCTGTTTCTTGTGGCTTGCTTTTCTCACATTTTGCAGGTTTTTCATTGTTTCGGTCAATATTTCTGCCTTCACTTTGAAGCCTTTCAGCTTGGCATGGCCCCAGTCTACATGGCTTTCCTTCGTTTCATGGGGGATGAGAATGATGCTCGAACCTACAGCTATAGTCTCGAGGTTGGTGGATATGGGCGAAAACTGATATGGGAGGGTACACCCCGAAGTATTAGAGATAGTCATCGAAAAGTCAGGGACAGCCATGATGGATTAATCATTCAAAGAAATATGGCTCTTTTCTTCTCTGGTGGGGATAGAAAGGAACTGAAGCTGAGAGTTACAGGAAGGATATGGAAGGAACAAAACCCAGATTCTGTGGTCTGCATACCGAACCTTTGTAGCTAAAAGTGAAGTGTTACTCAAGACGTTGCCGTTTTGTGTGTTTTTAGACACTGCTTTTCTTTGTACCTATTCTTGCCTCTACTCATATAATGTAACGGGTGATTTTTTAATTGTAAAATACTATTGATATTTATAATTCTTTATCTGCCAATGAAAGTTGTTTGCTAAAGTTCTAACATTCACTAACTTGTAAGAGGATTTGCGTGTGATCCTTGCTTTCGCCATATTCTTACAAAGAGACTACTTCGTGTGAAAGTTAAAGGAGGGATCATTTTAAGAACACATGAATGATTGCACATGGAATTAGTTTACAGACATTTCCTTTAGACATTCCTTTAAAGTGGAAGATCCGACAGATTAGATAGGGTGTGTTTGCCTAAGCGACCATGGCTCGGTTGATATATATATGTGTTGAGGACCAAGAGATTTGTGGTTCGAATCTCAGATAGGGTGTGTTTGCCAAAGCGACCATGGCTCGGTTGATATATATATGTGTTGAGGACCAAGAGATCTGTGGTTCGAATCTCTCTATCTCCAATGTACTAAATAGAAAAAAAACGAATCTCTCCATTTCCAATGTACTAAATAGAAAAAAAAGATAGGATGTGTTTGAAATGACTTTTTAAGTGACACTTATAAAGTCATCAACATTATTAGTAAAATTGTTTCAGATTCAGGATAGAATAGAATTTCATTGTCAAGAGATCACGTAAACAAGTTAAACTCGTATAAATAAATAAAATCTTGTACAGATTTCTCATGCCTTGGTTAAGAGAAACAGAAAACGGATCACATTCCCATGTAATGTAGCAACAAATAATAGAAAGTTAACAGAAACAGAAAGCGGATCACATTCTCATGTAAAGTATCAACAAATAATAGAAAGCTGATGTGAGCTTCCACCAGTTAAGTTGCATCAGTTTAATTCTCACTTCTTGATACTTTTTCCTCTACTGTGCAACTTTAAGGATTAGATTCCGCAAGTTCAGTTTTGCCATTGTCTTCTTGACCAGATTGTATTTCATTCACTGCAGATTCTTTCTCACCTTCCTTGTTCCCGAACAACTTGGATGACAGTAAAGAAGAGACAGCAGCTTTAGCACTTCTCTTCTGTGCCTCTGCCGCCTCAGCCTCTTTTGCCTTGGCTTCAGCTTTCAGTCTTTCTTTCTCTTCCATAAGTTTAGCTAAATCCCCTTCCCTGTCTTCCTTCCTCAGCTCACCTCTGACAAACTCCTGCAACTCTTCAGAAAATTCAATCGCATCGTCATCCAGAAGAGTATCAACCACATTTAGTATTTCATCCAGTTTCCCCGATTCACTTAGCGCTTTCATTATAAACTGATAGCTCGAGGCATCCATCTTGAGCTTCTTCACCATCAAGTCAAAGAAAGACTTTGCCTCGTCAATCCTCCCTAATGTAACCAACTCATCCACTAATCTACTATAAATTGCTATATTGGGTCTGAGTCCGGACTCCACCATTTTTCTAAAATATCCAGCTGCATCATCTGGCCTGTTCTCTTTAAAGCAATAATCCATCAGAAAGCCGTAAGTAAACTCGTCAGGGTTCACTCCCTTATCACCCATTGTTCCATAAAGCACCTCAGCTTCAGCCAACATTCCATTATTACATAATTGTTCGATCAAATTATTGAATGATAATGTATCTGGGCTACATCTATAATCACCCATCTTCTCGAATACTTCAATGGCATCTTTGAATCTCCCTTCTGTGCAATACCCATCAACCATCACATTAAAGCTTCCCAAGTTCACAGCCAAACACCTCGGCGGAATATGCTCCTTTATCATCCTATCAAACAACATCAAGGCCTCGCCAAACTTTCCATTCTTGCATAATGCATCAAGCACAGAATTGTATGCAATGGCGCTCATCTTCACCACTGAATTAACACCCACAGTCTCCTCATAACACCTCATTGCTTCCTCCTCCATTCCTTTCATAAAGTACCCTTTCATCAAGCTCCCATAAACAACTCCATCTTCCACAGCCCCTCCTAATTTTTCCTTCAACTCTTCAAAAAGCTTAAAAACTCCATCAGAATCAGAACTTCTCACACAGCCCACCATCAGATAATGATAAATAACAGGGTCAGGAACAAAACCTTTCACAGTCATTTCCTCTTTCAGCTCCATCGCCCTTTCCAACTTGTTATTATCTACCAACCCTTTAATCAAGATCCTGTAAGTCGTCGGGGCCGGGTTAAAAGGCGCGTCATTGATCAACTGCTTGTAGTGTTCCATCGCCGTATCCGGCTTACGACAATCCAAATACGTCTGAAAGATCAAATTGTGAGTGATTATATTGGGGGCGACACCAGCCTGCGTAATAAACCGGTGAAGTGAAAGCAAATCGGAATATTTCGATTGACGAAGCTGCGCATTGAGAACGGCATTAACGGTGAAGATCGTGGGACGACAATTGGAGTAAATGGAATGGCGAGTGAAAAGCGCGGCCTCTTCAAGATCATTCTCACGAATGAGAGTGAGAATGCGGTTGTGGAGGTTAAGACGATTACCAGAGAGGGCAGATATATGCTCGGGGAGTTTGGGGGCATTAGGGTTTTGTGGGGATTGAGGCTTAGGAGGCTGCGATTGTGGGCGATTAGCAGAGGAGGAAGAGAGTGGGGGTTCGATGCGGAGGCGGCGCTTCCGACGGCGTCGTTCGGCGGCAGCTTCCTCCGGCGAAGCAAAAGAGAGAAATCGGAGGGTGACAGAGGGAGGTGGCGGAGCTTGGTGCCGGAGTAAATGGTGGGAACCGGTTAGGGTTTTGAGATGTGTGAAGAAGGTCGGCTTCGATAATGCCATCGATAAATTTCGCCGGATTTCAGAGAGACGGTGAGGAATTAGGGGTTTTGGGTGACGATAAGGGTTTTCTATAGGAGTTTTCTGGTCGACTAATCGTCTCTGCTATAGAATCGACATGTCGACTTTCAGTCGCTCATTTCCTTTTCTTCAAGCCCCAATTAATCGCTATTGAAGCCCACGTTTCCGGCCCATTAAGCTACTTTTAAGAAAGCCCATGTACCTATATAATTTGTTGGAAATTCTTCTAAATGTCCGTTTTGAGAGGAAAAAAAAAAGGCTAAAAAGATTTTTTATTGAAAAAATGGCCAAAAATGAAATTAAATTTTAGTTATGACATCGATTCTAGTATTTGACAAATTTTCAAAACTTTCCATTAAAAATAGACATTTTTCTATTATTCCTAATTTTGTTTTTCTAAATTATCATAGATGGTCATATTGTTTGAACTCCAACAATTGCAGGGTGGGATTGAACCATAGGCTTTTGGAATGTAATTTGTGCTTCGATGAGTTATGCTTATATTGGCAAAGATGGTCATATTTAGTTATGCTTAGATTGGCGAAGATAGTCATATTTAATAATGTGTTTTGATAAGGAAAACATTAAGGAAACCTCTCTATGTTGATGGTGACCATGAGGAAAATGAGGAAGATAGGAAGATTTCAATAGTAAGCCAATATGAGTTAGCTCAACCGCCATAAACATAAGTGTGAACTAAGGATCAAAGAGTTAGAGATTTTACCCCAAATTCTGCATTAATTAAATACTTGGCAAAAAAAAAAAAAAATAGTAAATTAATTTAAAATATATAAAAATAATATATTTTAGAACATTTAAAATAGAATTTCATTTTCAAGTAAAAGTGGAAGAAATCCTGTCTAAGATTTTTTTAAAATTCTGAAAGTTTACTATTAGAAACCATAATCACTTTTAACAACATAATTTTCGTAGATTATTAATTTTTTTTTTTTTTTTTAAAGTACATTGATCATCAAGACATACATATGTCAACTGAACCATGCTCGCTTTGACATTTTTCAATTAATAAAACATATATTACTTTCCCATAACTCACCGGTGATTTAGAATTTTCTAAAGTCACTAGTGCTTTTAGGAGGATCACTTAAATAGCGTTTTCTTCAAAAAAACAAAAGAAAAAAAAAATAATAAATAAATAAAATAAAATAAAATTGCTTATATTATCACCCAAAAATATATTTTTCAAAAGTTATTTTAAATTCATCCTAAAAAACGGTTGAAGGTTAAAATAAATTAACGTTTTGTAAAAATAAATGACTTTTTTTTTTCTTTTTTTTTAGTTCGTCGAGCTAATCAATTGTAAGCTAAAGGAATATAGATTTATGGTCAAATATGAACACAAATGTATGAACTAGTGACTAAGTGGTCAGAGGTTCAATCTTTTATCTGTAAAAGAAAAATCATTGGTTGAGCGACACTCCAAAATAGTTGAACCAAATTAAATTTTGTTGGAGGTAACAATTAAATCTCGTGGCAAGGTTTTTGTTGATGGTTCGATTATAACATGTAAAAATAATTTAGATGTTTAGGTTTTATTACAAATGTTTGAATGTTTTTTTTTAGTTCAACAATGTAGTGATGAAAATTCGAAGATTCAACCCGTTAAAATAAATCAGTTGAGATATGTTTAAGTTGAGGCTTAGAACATTATCCATAAAGAATAAAGAAAAGACTTTTTTTTTTTTTTTTTTTAAGGTCAGGAGTATGATTAAAAGTTCCTAATAAATCTACAATAATGCACGTTTAAGTATAAGTTTAAATAATTGTTTGTGTGATTTTTTCTTGATTGTTAATATTTATTGGCTAGTAAGAAACGCCTTTAAAAGCAGATTAAAAGGGAAAAAAAAAACAATATAGGAACAGATCCGGTAAAAGCAGATTAAATTGTGATTTTTTTTTTTCTTTTAAAAGACTAATTCTATTATTATTTAAGCATCAATATGTTTGTAATGTTGATTATTCTATTATTTAGTGGTAAAAAAAGAGGTAGATGCGAAGACATTAGACTTCTCTCACACGTTTTTTATTTTATTAGTGGAAAAGCAAATATAAGCAAATTATTAGTGATGCTTTGTAAACTTTTGACTAATAATTTAGTGAGTTGAATTAGGAAAGTTATCACACAATTATATTTAATTTTTTACTATCTTCAATGAATCTTAATTTTAAACATTTTATTTTATAAAATTGTGAGAAAGGACACTTTTTTACTATGTTCAATCTTAATTTTAAACATTTTATTTTATTAAATTGTGAGAAAGGATCTCAATTATATTTAACTTTTTCACTATGTTCAATGAGTGGAATCTTAATTTTAAACATTTTATTTTATCAAATTGTGAGAACGGATTAAAAACTGGAGAGTGAGAGAGTAATGAAAAATATTTAATATTCTCATTAATAAATGCATTATATAAACAACTCTACATGGACATATATCAAACAATGAGAAAAAACATAACAAACCAAATAACAATATAGTAATAGAATTGGAGAAAATATACTAACACTAAACTATGATTAACCACATTAATCTCATTAATTAACAAATTGAAGGATGAATAAATGAATATCAATTAACAAGATACAAATTTTAGGAGAAAGCCTTAGTCTCTATTATTATTATTATTTTTTTTATTTTTTTTTAAACCTTGCCTCCTTTTTTTACTAATTAAGTCCTTTACTCTTTAATTTCAATAAGAAAACAACTTGTACATTAATTCATATTTATGTATTTGTCCATTTTATTTAAAAAATAAGTGTTGTTACAATTGCTTTAGTGAAAGTATTTAGCTTTAGTTTAGATGTAAAAGGAGAGGTCAAAAGTCACAAATTTTTTTGTCCTTTAATGATTTAAGAGGCTGAGTATATATAACCAAAGCTCGAAGGAATTAAGATAGATCCCTAAATTAATGTCCAGACAAATCTATACATAGAATAACACAATATCTAAACTAATATCCAACCAAATCTTAGTCTACATAGAATAACACAATGTCTAAATTAATGTGTAGCCAAATTCTAGTCTATACATAATTTTAGTAACAAATTCAATAAGTATCAACTCGACATATAATTATATGCAATATATTGATCTAATCATACGTAATATATAAATCTTCATATTATTATTCCACTTTCAACTCATCAAGTTTAGCTATATTATATACACATTATTATATGTATGGTTGACTATTATAATATATATATATTTTTGCTATAAAATGAGCTAAGAATTTTCCATTATTTAATGGTGTATTATTAAGATTTTACTTTGAACTTTTAAGAAACTTCTCCCAGTTGTCATCATTTTTGTTTCACAAAATATTATATAATTCATACTATAATTTTATGCCATGTTCTTTATTCTGTTATTTCAATGCTTATACTACATGTTTGTTTGTATTATTCAAGTTTTACTTCACAATTTGATCAAGGATGGGGTTAAAATTTTGGTGGTGTAAATGTTAAGTGATAAAATTAACTGACATAAGATTTAAATTTCTAAAATTATTATTATTTTTTTTCTTTTTTAACTTTGGAGTTTACTAGATACAATCTTAAAATTTTAGAGACTTATAAAAATTTTACAACGGAGATTGCATCACGTGTTTAATTTAACTCAAAAAAGTGTATTTCTTTAAAGAGAATCGATGATATTTGTTCACACGAATTTTTTACAAAAAAATTAAAGAAATTTAATACGTTGAACTTGAATTTGTATTAATTTAGATAACTGTAGTAGATTACAATCTCTAATGTATGATCTTATGATTCTCTCTCTTGGACGCACAATGCAATCGCTAGAGTTCTCTCAATATTCTTCAATCTCAAAAGTGTTTAGTTTTCAAAAAGTTATTTTCAAAAGTTTTAGAGTCTTTTTTCCCTATTTGTAGAGCTTCCATAGACACATAATGAGTCCACCTTGATGGCCTTTGGGCCAACCATTTGAGATTTTGGACTTAGCTTTGTGTCTAATCCTTTGGGTAAAACCGAACTGCTATTTTAATAGATTTTAGACCTTTTGATTTTGAGTCAATTGCAATATGACTCAATTTGATTAGGCTTATTTGATCAATTGACTTTAATGAAAACGCGTGACATTATTTAGGAATTGTCAATTTTTTTGTATTCAATTGTAATATTCTTCTGTATTCAATTGTAATTCGGGATACATGTCAATTTATGATTGATCTCAACTGTAATTTTGTCATCAATTTGTGCATAATGACGTGACACTTACTAAAAATTGAAATTTCTCAGTCAACAATATTATAAATAGAGTTCAATTATATAAACAAAACTATGTTAAAATATCATTTTGATCCATGTACTTTAAAACTTGTTTCTTTTTAGTCTTTGTACTTTCAAATATTCAAATTAAGTCTATACTTTTAGTAAATCTTAAAATTATTCTTTAATTGTTAGGTTAGAATTAACTTGAAAAAAATTGTCTCTATTAATCTTCTTTCTATAAATTTTGAAAATATATTCAAATTGTCTCTTTTCTTAATGAAAATTATTATAATTATTTAAAAAAAATTTGATAAAAAATAATGACTTCAAACTAACAATAAAACTACTTTTAAGATTTATTCCACTCGAAAGTATATTGATTAAAATGAGTATGAAATTTAAAAGACTAAAATAGTATTTTAATATATATAAAAAAATTAATCTATTTCAAGAACCAAATTTTGGCACCTTTAATACTATGCTGTATATTTCCCGTAAAGAACAAATAAGTTCCCTAGAAAAGGGAAAATTTTAATTTTCTTTGGTTAATATTGAAAGTGAGTTGGATTCTCAGCTTGTAATGACTGATTTGATCATTTAATATTTAAAGATCTCTCTTTTTTTTTATAATGGATTTTCCTTTAGCCTTTATAAAAGAAATGAAAAGGGGGGAAATGTATTTATTATTATTATTTAGAATTAGGGCTTTTCATTTCTAAGTTTTTCTATTCTCTATTTTAATAAATTTCCATTTGTTTTTTAAAATTTATATACAGATATTCTTTTTTACAAAAAAAAAAAATAAAAAAAAATCAAGAAAGTTTCATTTTATTAGTTATTATGTAAGTATCAAAGCTTTGATTAATTTTTAAACAATTATAGAATAATTCAAATGATATATTTTAAAGGATTTTTCTCATTGATAAACCCACGATGATTGTTTATCTTTTAAACCTTTTTAATAAAAGCAAAATGACTTTTTTTTTTTTAAATAAAAAATGCACAAAACCCTCAAAGTAATTCAATGGACAAGTATTTAAAATGTGCATTTTAAGGACAAGAGTTTTTTTTTTACTGTGAAAAGGTTTTATTGGGGTAGGTGAGATATGATGACCCTAAGCTAAATATTTTGCTTTAAACTTTTTTTTTCTTTTTTTTTTTAATATTAAAACATTATCGAGAATATTGAACAAACTCACATCTAACTTTGAGTTTTATTACAATCACACATTTAAATTTTTATAATTTGATCAATCTATCTATTATAGTTTGTTAAGTGTTACAATCAGTCTCTTCAATTAAATTATTGTTTAATTGAGCTTCACATGTGTGACTCACACGTAAATAGAGATGAATTTTTCTCTACGCGACGACTTAAAAAATGTTTGATGTCGTTTACTTCACGAACTTTGAAAAATAATTAAGGTTGAACGAGAAAATTTTTCTTCTATATATACTCATTTTTTTTTTAAAACGTGTCTTTTTTTCCGTATCTAACAATGATAAGTTTGAAGAAGTTGATTGCAATACTTAACCAACTATGAAGGGTGGTTGATCAAATTAAAAGTTCAAAAGTGTGATGTAAAAAATTTCATAGTTTACGAGTGATTTATGCAATTTTCTCAATATTATATTAACGATGAAAAATAAAGTCCTTTCTTTTAACATTTTGGTATTCGAAAAATAGCTGGTTTTTAGAAGTGGAGAAAAAAATAAAAATTGTACGATATTCTATACTATCATATTTTTCAAAAATAAGATTTATTCGGTGAACATTCTAACATTTTGAATTTTATTCGGATTCGGATGAATTTTTCCGAATATTTGAAAATTGTCTTTTGGAATGATGCATTATACATTCTTGCAATCAACCATTTTAATCACACATATATTTGTGGTTGAGAGAAGGGATGTGGTCCATTTTTTTTTTTTTTTTCTCAATTACTTTTGCACCAAAGAGAGAATTTGATTGAATTTGTCCTTCTAAGATGAGATATAGTATTCTGTCCTTTCTTATTCTATGGGTATATATAGAGAATTTGTACCTTAATATTTTCTCATTTTTTATTCATTGGTCATAAATAAGAGAGCATTAGATAAACAAAAAATAATTTATTTTTTTCTCAAAGCTTACCTTTTTGTTCAAATATTAGCTAATGTAGTTTGTTGTGTTATACTTTTTCATCATCTATTACTCTTACTTTTCATAATCATTTTGAAAATTTTGTGCTTTCAAAATGGAAAAATTGAGAAAATTTGTTCATTACAATTTTTTTGTTTCTCAAAAAAGGATAGAGAAAATTTGTTCTCCATACTCACCATCTCACACTTTTTTTTCAAAGATATTTATTATCCTTTTATTGTGCTTTTTTAAAACGCATGTTTTTTTTTACCTCAGCAAGCTCCCTCAAGTCATTTATACCCTTCGCTGAGTACGATCGCAAGAGAGACAACTATAGTGCCTTAGTACTCAGTGTAGTGTTGATGACGTCATCAAAAGAGCAAAAACATATGTTTTTAAGGAGAAGTCAAAAAACATTGCGACTCTTGAGATGATCATCTCGGCAAATATCCCCACTTTTGTTGGACCGCACATGTGAGTGAGAATTTTTTTTTGTTCTTAATTCGTTTTCTCTCATTTACACATAAAGTTTCTACTTACATTATTCTATGTTATGTGTATAGTCCAAGTCTATTAACACATATTCTATCGAATAGAAGGAATTTATTTATGCTTCTTACTCTCATTTTTTTTTTTGCATAGAATTTGAAAAAAATAAAATTTATAAGGGAAACATAAGTATTTGTTTTTGTTTTCAAAATTGGTTTGTTAGGGATATTTTTAAAGTAATAGGTAAAAGTGAAGTCAAAATTAGTAGTTATATATTCTTGTGATTTAAAATAGAAAATAGCACCGAATATTTATTATACAATTGAAAACAATGATTCAATGTATAAAAAGAAAAGAAAATCAAAACACATTTTTTTTTTAAAGAAAATAAAAACACATTTTCTTCATAAACATTGCATCCTAATTTGCACTTTGGACCTCTTCTTTTTATACCTTGCTGACTTTGCACGTCTCCAACACAAAATGCCAATGTTATTTGTCTTATTGGACATCAAAGTACACTTGAAATTTTAACTAAAATATTTGTTCATGCGTGGATTTGACAAGAGATAACCCAGTCTTCGAGTTTTCGTTCTTGCTGACCAATGGTTAGAAGTTTCGGTCTTCGAATTTTCGTCTCAATTGTTCCGACCCGCATGATAAATTCAAACACCGGTATAGTGATGTGTCCAACACGCTCTGATGTCAAAGTCAATGCAGTGGTTAGAGAGAGTAATTAGGGAGTACAATGGGTAGTTCCATACCTTAAATGAGGGGTTGAACCTTTATATTTCTAGTGATCTTATCTTGACGGGTGTGTCAGGGTCTTAAGATGGGACATATTCTATTTTTTAGGTGGTCGACTGCTCTTTACTACTCGGTGGCCGAGCAACCGCATTGGTATTTTCTCTTTAAAAAAGTTGGATCTCGTGAGTCTTTCTCTTTTGTGGTTGATGGTGCTTTTTCTAGATCAACCCACAACAATATTAATGTATCTAATCATCATTATTTTGATATTTTACTTTTGTTACTGTTCAATAATTCATTTGTGTGTATATAAACATATCCTAAAAGCATTAAAAAAAATATATAATTAAAAATGAAAAAAATAAAAATCAATGACTTCTTAGTCAAGATATAACTTTATGCTAATTAAGTTAGACCCGGTTTGGCAATATGTTACCGTTAGAAAACAATTAATAATTTAAACTTGGATGGTGGTATGAATTTTAGTATTGAATTAGGGCTGGTTGCACAAATAGCAATCAGGCCCAAACTAATTGCAAATTTAGCAAACTTTAAAATGTTTTGCAAATATGACAAAAAAACTCGTTTCTATCACTGATAGACTTTATTATATCACTGATAGACTTCTATCAGTGATAGACTAATATCACTGATAGACTATTATCACTGACAAAAATCTATAAAAACTGAGGTGATCAGCGATAGACTTCTATCAGTCATAAGATATCAGCGATAGAAATTGCTATATCCGCAATTTTTTTAAAAACATGCTATATTTGGAAACAATAAGTCTTAAATTGTCATTTACTACAATTTCTCATTGAATTATATGTTAAGTTTCTCTTTTATTCATTTTATTATTTTTGTTTTGTTTTATAAAAGTCTGTTGATTTTTATTTTTTTAAATACCAAGCTTGTTTATTAAGGGCCCGTTTGGTAACGTTCCTGTTTCTTGTTCCCTGTTTCCCGTTTCTCGTTCCCTGTTTCTTGTTCCCTGTTTTTTTAGAACCAGAAACAGAAACATGTTTGATAACTACTCCTGTTTCTTGTTTCTTGAAAAAAAGGAAACAGAAACACATACTTGTTTGATAACGTTTCTTGTTTCTTGTTTCTTGAAAAAAAAAAATAGAAATATCGTCATGTTTGATAATTTTTTTTTTGTTAATTGTTTCTTTTTTCTTTTTTCTTTTTTCTCTTTATGTTTTATTTTTTATTTTTTATAGTTTAAATAAAATTTAGTATACATAATATAAAAAAGATATAACATGCATTAAAAAATAAATAAATAAATAAATAAAAAATAAATTGCAATTTGATTTGATTTGATATATGTTTTTGTGTGTTGATAAGGAGGCGTTTATTTAAGAATAGGGAAGCGAGTCTCCAACACGCCAAAACAACGTTCAATAACATTTTGCAGTGAAAAAATTTCGATAGTTAAACATTTTTCCCTACCTCGAGGATGATGTCTTCCTTGCTCTAAAATCTCGAAGTCGTTGTCATTCGTCATTGTTTGTTATGGGTCATGTTTTAAATTTTCGTTGACGTGTAGACATTTCTACGTGTCAATGAGCTCAATACGACATGAGAGGTGAATCGACATTTCAATTATATTATAGATAAATTTATCTTATATAACTAAAATATCACTATTTGTGAATCTAATATTTAATAGCGGGAAATTTAAACTGATTTAAAAATATTGAAATGCTAATTTGCAAAGTTTAAAGTGATGAAAATATGAAAATATCGATGTGAATGGATACTTATTAAAAAAACATAAAAAATAATAATAAATTTTTTTTTACAATTAATAAATAAATATTTTAATGTATTTAAAAAAAAATATAACAAATTTAATAAATAAATATAATAAATATTTTTATGTATTTAAATAAAATAAAAAGTAATTAGTAATGTATCCTAAAAAAAAAATAGCAAAATTTAAAATTAAAATAATATATAAAAAAAAAACATTGCATAATTAAGAAAGAAAAAAAAAAAGAAAAAAAAGTGTTATAATGAAGATTTGAAGCCGAAGCCAGGACCTCATAGGTAAGGAGTTTATTTGGGTGCTTCTCTTGCCAATGAACCAACACTAATTTATGATCATTTTGGGAACAGATTAATATATAGAGAAACGGAACTGGGAGAAACACCTTTTTGAAGTTTCTCAACTTTTGCCTTTTTTTTAGAAACGTTTCTCAAAATTTAAAAACAAGAAACGGGAATAGTTATCAAACAAGTCCGTTTCTTAAAAAATGAGAAACAGGAACAAGAAACAGGAAACGGGAACGTTACCAAACAAGCCCTAATAATATTGTTTTTAGTAGTCTATTTCTCAAAACTTTTTAAGATCTTAGTCAAGAATTGATCACCCAGAGTTAAATTCAAAATAGAAGACTTAATTAAATTGTATTCATAATATAACAACTAATCATATAATTTATAAAATCAATATGTAAGCCCCTCAATCAATCTTAATCATTGAGAAAATTGCAAGTTGAGTATTTAAAATATCTTCTATAAAAATAACTTACGGGAAATTCATAATTTTTTTTTTTTTTTTTTTGAAGAATATGATCAAAATAATTTCAATAGAATACAAGTTATTGACAACTTTTAACCATTCATATTTATTATTATTATTTTTTTTAAAATATTATCATAATTCCGTACAAGCACTTGTGTCAAATTTACAACTGAATTAGGATCATTTTCACAGTTAATTTTATTTATTATTTTGAGAAAAAATTAATGACCCCTTATCTTATACTAAACATGTGGGTTCCACGTAAATGTATATATATATATACAATATTTTTATTTTTATAATAAATGTATATGCTATGTGGAAGATCAATATGAAGTCAACTAAATTTTCTTTCTAAAAAATAAGATGACAAAAATGGTAGGAATTTGTTTAGAAACTATTTTTAAAATGATTTTGCGAGTATTAGTTCATAGCAGTTTTTTCGGTTCACTATAGACTTTGATGTCTTGGTTGAGAGCTTCCTTCAAAAAAGAAAAAAATGTCTTGGTTGAGAGTTCGGGCTCTGAGTTGTCATTTTTTGGACTCGTCGTGGAGTTTTGCTCTTTGTTCCTTTTGTGTTTCCTCTCTAGGGCTTGTTTTTTCTTTGTAGACTTTTGCTTGTTTCTTTGTGCCTTAACTTCGGACTACGAGGTTTCCCTTTTGTCTAATATAACCTTTAAACAAAACAATATATAGCTTTTGAAATTTGAACTTCATTTCTATTTAATTTATGCATTTTTGAAACTAATACTTTTAGTTCTTAAAAATTGAATTGATTTTCTGTTTTTTCATTAAAGTTTTAAAAATGTCATATTTGGTCTCCGAAATTTGAATTATAATTGGTCCATAAAATTTGAGATTGATTTCTAAACTATCTTTGAGTTCGAGTTCGTTATATAAAAAAAATATTAATTGACCTAACAGAATAATGATAGGATAGTTAACACATGCTTATTAGATTTTATTAATATGTAAATTTTAAATGAATTTGAATTTTTCTTATAATGGAAGACAAATCAAAAATAAATTTTAAATTTAATGATTAATTAAAAATAAATTTTAAAATCTAATATTAAACATATTACTTTTGACACCTCCGACCAAATAAATACAAATCAAATCTCAAGAAAAAAAAAACATTAATTTTTAAAATTTATGAACCAAAAGAAAAACTAAATTCAAAATGAAAATGTATTTTATATAATAAAAAAAATATTTAAGAGCCAAATTGAACTCTAACACCAACTATAGCCTATAGCGTGATTCAAAAAAAAAAAAAAAAAAAAAAAACTATAGCCTAGAGGGCTAAAATTGTAATTTGATATTTAAAAAATAAAAAAAAGTCAGCAGTTTTAAATATTATTTATCTGAAAAAAGAAATAGAGTTTGACTTGGTAAAGAAAAGTTAAAGCGATGAGAGGGAGATGAAGGTGCAGAGAGCCTATAAATGAGAGCCGACGGTGCAAAAGCTTGAAGCTAACTTCAATGGCGGATGAGTCTAATTCATGTATTGATTTCTCTCTACAGTAAGTGTAAGAGAAGAAATCAAGCATCCAAAGAGACGTTCGTCGAAGCACTTCCAGAATCTCTGGTACAATTCGTCCACTACTCTCCTCGATTTTGCGTTTTTCAACCATGCATGATATGTAGTTTCATTTTTGTAATCAAACAGTAATTCGCAACTTTTTTCTTTTTCCTTTTCCCCTCTCTTTCGCTGAATTCTGTGATTTTTCGTTTTCTTTCTAGGGTTGAATGGAATTAAATTTGGTAATGCTTGTGTTCCAACTGGATTGTGGTTCTTTTGTGCAATTCTCAAATGAAATGGATGTTTTCTTTGTTTGAGTTCTGATTTTTCTTCTTCTTTCTCATAGTCTAAGGGAAGGGTTCTTTTTCTTTCGATTTTTTACACTTTCTCTGTAACCTAGTGGCAAATGAACTCGGAAATTATGGAAGAGTTGGATGAGTTGCTTACGCCCCGTTTAATAAACATTTGATTTTTAGTTTTTAGTTTTTGAAAAGTGAGCTTATAAACACTGCATCATTTTCTTCTTCTTCTTGTTATCTGTTTTCAAAATCCAAGAGTTTTGGAAAAAAAAAAAAAAAAATTTGTTTTTGGAATTTACCTGAAAACTCCAAAAAGTTGAAAGCCATTGTAAAGAAAGTGGAATTTTTTTGCATGGATGACCCACCCCTTGGGGGCCGCGAGCTTTTTTAACCCAGTTTTTGAAAACTTATGTTTTTTTTTTACCTTCTCTCGTGATAAGGAAGAAGGAAGTGCACAAAGTCCATCGTATTATCACGAGGAGATCACAGATTCACAGTTGTCTCCTCGTGATCGTGATAAGCGAAGGGTACGAATGACTTTATGCACTTCCTTATCACGAGAATGTCAAAAAATATAGGTTTTCGCGACGAGGGTTAAAAATCTCGCGGTCCCCGAAGGGTGGGTATAGATTTTTGCGACGAGGGTTAAAAAATCTCGCGGTCCCCGAGGGGTGGGTCATCCGTACAAAAACCCCAAAGAAAGTGTCTGAAATTGTGAGAAAACAATTTTCAAAAATTAAAAAAAAAAAAAAAAATCAAATGGTTATAAACATGGTGATGAAACATCGTTATCTACTAAAAAGAAAAATCTCTATTATATTATTATTATTTGTTTTTTTTTTGTCTTGTTTCCATGAAAATGTTAGCTTAGCTTACATCAGGTACCAATTGTCCGGGGATATAAAAATATTATCTCTTTTGGGTTTCCCCCACCTTGTAAATACAAGATTTGTATTCTTCTGTGAGATTGTGAGTCTTTAGATATTTTAATTTTTGGTGTAAATTCTAATATTAGCCACAGAATATTTCCCCCTTCATTATTGCACCATTAATTAACTCATTAAGGAAAAAAAAGAGACAATACAATAATGCAAGCATTGTTTATAGACTCCAGCATCTATGATATTCACTTTCCCTTCTCGTTAATTTAGGATCTAAAAGTCGATTTCATTCAATCGAGCAATCTGACAAAAGGAAAAGAAAAACTTAAAAAATGAAAGGTTGGTCCATAGGATAGGATGCGATCCAGAATCAACTATGATTAATTTAATACTTTCTGCAAAAATAAAAATAAAAATATGAAGTTATAGATTATTTTTTTTAGAAGTTGTGTTGTTTCTTTTCTTTCTCTTTCAACATGCTTGGACTTAGCTTTAATGGGTGGATTTATGTGGGGATGGGAAGTTAGATCTGCTCTATTGGGCCCTGTGGCAGATGAACTTCGATTGCACTCTTTTCTTTTGAGATTGAGAAACAATTTCATTGATGAATGAAAATAAAAGGAGCAAAAATCTCATCACCTATAGGTGAATTACAAAAAAGCTTTATAATTCAAAATCAAATAAGAAAGGCTATAATTGAAAAAAGTGTTTTTACATTTACACGGATGCATAGTATGAAAAAGAGTTAAGTCCTTAAACTTATCAAGATTTCCGAAAAGAAAGTCCATTTTTTTCGCTCAAAGAAACTAAAAGAAAACTCTGTTGAGAGCTAGCCACTCTTGCACTGTTCTTTTGCCTTTTGTCCGGAGTGGTTTGAATTTAAAATTTGGGTTTTTAGTGGTGTGCAAATTTCTGGCATGTTTTAACCACTTTTATTTTCTGACTAAGGCCAAATTCATGTGCTCGAATCTTACACAACTATAGGCATGAAAACGAGCTGCTTTCTATTGGCTGATAGGTGGAAGTGTTCTTCTGCTTGGTGACTGGAAGTTTCTTACTGGTTTATGCTATGCTAGTTTGTCATGGGCTGCTATCATTCGAAAAAACCTAAATCTCCAGGGTACGAGGAGCCCACTGTTCTTGCTGCAGAAACACCTTGTAAGTAGCAAACGAAGCCTCTTAATTTTTTTTTTTCTTTTCTTTTTTTTATAAAGAACCAATCATTGAAAAAAAAAAAATGAAAGAATACAATGAAATCCAAAAAAGAGAACCAACCCACAAAAGGGAGTCCCACTGAAAAAAGCCTTTTAATTTCTTTTCTACCGTTATCAAATGAATAGAACTTCTCTGCCTCTTAATTTTTCACTGGGGTTGCTTCAATGGGAAATTGACACAAGCTTTAGTATTTATGTCATAAGGAATTCTTTGAGTTATGTTTGAGTGTTTTCCTTAAGGACTACCCTTCTGTTTTTCATTTTAGAATCAGAGTCTCTAGAGCTCCATTCCTTGCATTATTATGCTCATGGTCCATCTCCATTAATCTTGGAGAGGTTTTGTTGACCCCAAGGCTAGCTCCAGTCTTTCACCTCGGCTTGAACCTAGGATATTGGAGGGTATTTTCAAATATATAACCTTTATCTTCAGGGTCCACCTTGGGGGTCCTGAAGGACTACATTTCAGGTTCATAAACATACGTAGATTAAAATTGTGTATTATTTGAACGTAGATAGATAGTGCATTTCAACGATTCTGCCAGCAAGCTCAATACCTCAGTTTAAACACCTCCCATTTCAACTTGAATCCTTATCGTCTGATGATTTTAAACGAAATTCTATGGCTCACCGAAAGCTCAATTTGCATGAGTTTTCTTCTGTAGACTGCCATTGCCAACATAATCTAGTTTATAAACTATGATGGTCATTATGAAATTTTGATTATTGGTGTATTTTGGATGCAGTTACGGTGAGTGAGGTAGAGGCATTGTATGAGCTTTTTAAGAAACTGAGCAGTTCAATTATTGATGATGGGCTGATCCATAGGGTACGTTTTATAAGCTAATTGATTCCAAGTTATATTTTCAAGTTTTTTCTATTGCTTTCTTTTCCAAAAGATTTATAATTGGGGACGCATGCCATTTTAACGCCTCGAGTTCTCTCTCTTTAGTAGTTGTGGTTGTATTACTAACATTCTAGACTAACATATGTATCTAATTCGCAGGAAGAATTCCAGCTTGCATTGTTCAGAAATAGAAATATGAAAAATCTATTTGCAGATAGAGTATGTAGCTAGCTTCTTTAACACTCTCTATGCTGCAAATTTCCATATACCTCTGCCTTTGTTTCCTAATTGCTGAATAAGCTGTGGATTTATTTTTTTAATTTATTTACGTAGATATTCGATTTATTTGACTTGAAGCGAAATGGGGTTATTGAATTTGGGGAGTTTGTCAGATCGTTGGGCATCTTTCATCCTAATGCAGCTATTAAAGACAAAATTACATGTGAGAACTATTACTGATATTTTTTTTCCTTCAGGTTGTACATTACATATTTTTGATTAATCTAAGACAAAAGTAACTTAGGTTTTTTTTTTTTGAAAAGAACTTTAGGTTCTTAAAACAATGACTTACTGATAATTATATTTTCTTTTGCAGTTGCTTTTAGGCTATACGATTTGAGGCAGACAGGGTTTATAGAGCAAGAAGAGGTGACTCTTGTAATTTCTTTTGAGTTTATGTATGCCGGCTGAAGGCAACAATTTCTGTTAACCGTTTTTAGCAACATTTTCTGTTGAATCGTTTTCGACAACATTTTACTTTGTCTTAGCTATCTATTATTTAGTAAACATTTCATCCTGCATAGTCGACCGTGAAATTTGGAGTTAATTTCAACTTCAATCTTACAAAAAAAAATACTTCAATTGGATGTATAACACTAAACATATTGAAGACTTTCCTCCAACTTATTGTCTCATTTTTGTTCTCGCAGCTTAAGGAAATGGTTTTGGCACTTCTACATGAATCAGAGTTGATTCTTTCAGATGATGTCATTGAAACAATTGTGGAAAAGGTCTTCATCGCCCAATTCTGTACCTAGCTCGCATTTTTCCTATTTTGTTTGCACTAAAAGATCATCATCTGGTTCTGGTCTTTTACTACAGACATTTAATGAAGCAGACACGAACGGAGATGGAAAGATTGATCAAGAAGAGTGGAGGGAGTTTGTGATGAAGTATCCATCATTGATCAAGAACATGACATTACCATATCTAAAGTACGTAAATGATGAGAGTTTTATCGGGTTGGCAATGTCGAATGTAAATCATTGGATGAGTTTGCTTGTTTAGCCATTATACACTCTTGCATGTTTTAATACTACTTTCATGGATTCAGGGATATAACCATGGCATTCCCAAGTTTTGTTGCAAGTACAGAAGTTGAAGATTCAGATATGTAGTAGATTTTTATCAATCCGAGAAGTTTTCCTGGTTTTCAGACGATATCAACAAGAATGCCTCGACGACAACTGAAAGACACCAGAGATTGCTCAATATCTAAAGAAGTGTCGATCTGTGAACTCTGCACAGTCATATCACTCCTATAGTCAATCCGTTTTTCAGAAGTCAATTGCATACGGGTTCGTGTGTTGGTCGTGCAAGCTCGATCCAAATGGTACGATTTTGTAGATCACACGGTTCTATTCCGATCTAATGCTTTATGGGTCTGCAGTGTAGTATATTTAAATTTTGCAGGAACAGAATCAGGTATTGTGTGAAATGTATGTTGGCATGCAAAACCTCCTCACGTTTAGGAAGATCTGAATTAGGCATTGTAGATAGTTCCATCATGTGCATAGAAAGGTTTAAACTTTGATCTTGATCATAGGTTGAACTATCAAGAGTGTATATATATATGTTCAGAGAGTATTGAACACATTAAATATACAATAACTTAATAGTTTGAGCTTTTAGGTTGAGTAATGATTTAATTGTTTACAACACAACATTTTTATAATACTGTTGACAAATAATGATATTAAACAATTTTCAGTCACTTGAGAAAATTCTAATACTTGACTAGGATTTGAGTTGGGAAGAATTCTTGGTTTTGCAGGGGATATCGATATCCATTTATACAAACTATCCAAAGATAACATTTTTTTTTTACCTTTTTTTTTCGCTTTAAGGAGTTCGGAACCTTATTATTTTGTATTTATTGAGTTTATTGAGTCGGGAGACTGTCACAATGTGGCTGATACTTCTGTAGTTTGGATGTATCTCAATTTTGTATCGATGGTTATTAGGGGTAGTTGGTTATTAAGATCTCCATTTGACGATTATTAAGAGTGGGTCATATTGTGGCGGCTTCATTGAATAACTTTTTTGTAAATATGGGATTAAAATAAATATAGGTGGGAGGAGATTAACACAAAAGAAATTTCAGAGAACAATATTTTCCAAGAAAAGATTCTCAAAAGTCCCTTTTTTCTTTGCTTTTGTAACTTTGCTAAATTTTTTGAAGTATTATGGAACAACTTAAAATAAGTGGTCATACCTTGAGGTTTCACTTGCGGCAGCCAATCTATAGTAGTAAAATGGTTAAATTATAAATTTAGTCCCTAAACTTTGAGTTTCATGTTTTGATTTTTTAAAAATTATAAATTTAGTCCTTAAACTAATTTTTTATAACTTTTGAATTTGTCAGGGATCTATCCGACACAAAATTAAAAATTTAGGAACTAAATAGACACAAACTTTAATAATTTATTTCATTTAAAATCAAGAATATTATAACCAAACTTATAATCCAATCATTCTATTAGATTAGAACACATTAACTCTAGTCTAATAATAGAAGCCAAAAGTATCACAAATATGTCAATTCCTCATAAAAAAAAAAAAAAAAACATCTGTTTATTATTAAAGAGAGAGAAAGCTGCCCTACCATATGTTCCAATATGACTTATGAGAGAGGGAGAGCCACAAATTATCCAAAATAAACATAAAACATTGCAATTATCATAATTTTCTCAAAAACTATTTATGTGTATATATACTATAAAAAGAAAGATGAACACATCCAATATAAATGGTGTCCTAACATTTTGGAATAATGATCTAACTTATATCAATTTTATACCAAAAAGAAAGACATTAATTTCAAGTTCAAACTTATAAAAGACATGAAATTTCTACAAACATAAGCTTAAAAAATATAGAGAAAAAAATCAATTTATACTCTTCAACATTAAATGTTGTATCAATTAAAACCTTAAATTTAAACACTCAAACTTTTAAAAATGTATCAAATTACACATTTTTTTAGATTTTATTTATTAATTTAAACACGTGGAGACTTATAATTTTAGTAATTAAATCCCTAAACTTTCGAATCAATTATATGAAAGTTTAGGGGTTTAATTAATAAATTATAAGAATTAACATTTTTATAAGTGAGAGTATAAATTGATACACTTATGAAACTTCATGATTTAAATTGATACAATCACTAGTTTAAACTAATTTTATTTGATACAATCTCTAAAGTTTAAGGGTATAAATTGATTTTTGTCCAAAAATAATATCAACATGAACATACCTCGAATCTCCAACACTATTGTAATATATATATATATATGTGGACACCAATAATTTAATTATTTGGTATTATTATTATTATTATTATTATTATTTTAGTAAAGATGACAGAAATCTAACCTTAGAAAAAACCAACCCAACAAAAAGTTTTAATTAGAGTTGAAAATTTGATGTTGAATGTGAAAGAAATGTGGGGATAGACAGCTGGGCAATTTAATGGTGAGAAAGTTTGAAACACCAATATCACTTATTGCACAAATTTTTCATCTAAAATAAATGAATAATAAATGTACCAATTAATGTAGTAATTATATATATATATATAGACTATAGTAGTACACTTACATTTTCTATGGTCATGTCACTTCAACTTTTCATAACAACCAAAACCAAATACAATCATACTTCAATGTCTACCAATATAACCTCTCTTATTTAAATCTCTAATTCTTTGCATTTAAAAAAATATTTATATTATAAACTAAAATTTAGAAATTAAATGTCAACATGAGCATAGTTCAATCAACATAATGTATGAACTATGACTAAGAGGTCTCAAGTTCGAATCTCTATTTTACTTTTACAAAAGTTGTGAAAGTAATTTTTATAGTATTGCAACATAGGGAGGTGAGGAGATTCAAGTCTCTAACCTCTTCTTTACCATCGATGATATATCTTAATCTATTGATTTATATTTAAGTTGACGAAGAAAATAAGGTGTGACGAGTTGAAGATGTGTTAACTAAGTTGGGCTAAATAAATAAATAAGAAAGAAAAGGTAAATGCAAATTAGGGTTTGTTGTTTTTTTTTAAAATTTAAATGATGCATTTAATTCATGGATTGGCCACCGACACCGTTTTGGGTTGGCCTCAGCCTCAGCCTCAGCCTCTCATATTCATTTTATTGTTAATTATTTATTTATTTCAACCAAAGAAATCCCACCGCCACCCGCGCCTTTCTCCATCTCACTATTTTCTTTTCATTTTTTTCGATTATTATTTTCTTTTTTACTATTTTTTTTTCCTCCCATGCACGTCGCCCCTCGTGATTTTTTTCTTTTTCTTTTTTCTCTCTCTTTACATCTCTTTAAAAAATATATATATATTATTATTCATCTTTTCTATTTATGAAGAGGAAAAGATTAAAAAAAAAGAAAAAAAAGTTGAAAAGTTGCGTCAAATAGGAAGGATGTAACATAAGTTTTATAATGTGTCAAAATCAGCACAGCTCAACGATAATTCACGTATCACATATATTATCTTTTTTGAGATTAGAAGTTCAGTTTTCATACCTCATTTATTTTACTAAAAAGAAAAAAAATATAGAAATTTACAATTGTTACTTGACCATCTGTTATCAAGTTGGAGTTAGAAATATATTTTAAAATTACTTAAAAATTAAGTTTAAAAGCTAATATAGTTTTATTGTTGCTGATGTCGAATTTTGGACCATCGAACTCCTCTCGAAAGCACCATCTTGCACCGGTGGGCTTGGCCCACGGACCTCCAATATTACACGTTATTTTCTTCTTCCTCCCCTCCTTTTGAACATGAGAGGTATTTAAATTTATAGTTGGCGGTGAGGGAATGTTCCCTGAATGACCCAATCCCTTGGCCTTCGGACGAATGCTTGAACCGGGGCGAGGGGGTGCAGATCAACCGGGATTGGATTCACGTGCCCTGTCATGATGGCTACAATCGTCGTTCCTCGATTCTCGAGAGGATTGGAGGCGCTGATGTGTCGTCTCTTTGTCAGTCGTGGCAGTCTGTCTTGTCGGTCACATCTCGCGCTAATCGAGAGGTGACGACAGTCCGCCTTCGTCAGCTATAGAAAGATTCGTCCACCCGAAGTTCCGGAGTCGGCCTTTGGTAGGCGGTTCGTCCGGGGCTTGGTGCAGTGGGCCCCCACTTCTTGGAAAATGAATGTGACGTCAGTGGGTGACGTGAGGCGGACCCGTAACCATTGTTTAATCTTCAAAATTATTAAACAAAATTTTACCAAAAAAAAAATGTGAAACTTTTAACCCAAAAATCCTATGTTTTTTCTTCTTCAAAGTAAAACAAGAATGTGGAGGTGAGGAATAAAGAAATCTCATTTTTAAAAGAAATGTTTAATATCTTAAAATATAAAACAAACTTTAAAGTTTTAATTCTCTCAAAATAGTGAATTTTCTTATTTCCTTCTTTCTATGACTCATTTTTTTTTTCTTCCAAAGAGTTTATGATTGGAATAATATATATATTTATTTATCTCATAAAATCAAAATAACTAAAGAAAAGGAAAAAATCAAACAAACAAAAAGTATTTTTATTTTGCAAGTTATCGGTTCACAATTTTTTTTTTCTATAATTAGATATATGACATGAAAAACAAACATTAATTTAATCCAATATGCAAATAAAAAATAAAAAATAATATTAATAAGGTAAACGTAAATAATTTAACCAGTTAAGACATATACTTTGGATACCAATATATCAAAGATTTGAACTCTTCTTATCTTACACATTATTGAACTAAAAAAAACATTCGCGTTATCAATATTATAAAAAATCAGAGAATATTCAGTTACAATACAATTAAGAGGAAAAAAAGAATGGAACATAAATTACTATTCATACATTCGGAAAAAAAATATTTAAAAAGAAAAACGGAAAAAAAAAAAAATCTCCACTATTAAATTATAGGTTGTTTTATGCCGACACTTTTTACCCACTTTTTTTTTTCCTCCTTTTGGATTTAGCAACATTTTTTTTCTTCTTTTTTCTTCCTTCTTCTTTATTACCCCTATATAAATACAATTAGTGAAATTACACATTTAACCCTCCAAGAAATGCAACCCCGGTGGACGGCAACCACGACGAGCCGTAAATGAACTGTGCCACAGTGAACTTACTCGCCTCCACCGTGGACGTTATGACCCGATACCCGGGCCACGTCACCCTCTGGCCCACTGCCCCACCCGGCCCATAATTCATATACTCACCGTAATACAGCGTGTCCAATGCAAACGTGGTGTTCCACTCCAGCCAACCGCGTGGCTGCACGTGGCCCCCGATGTACGATAACATGACAACAACTCGAGAGTATAATTTCCACGGACGACCCAAATACGTCGGATTGCTGCTATTGGACGACACAAGATCAGAGGCGGCTAGAATCCGACAAGCATGGATTGAAATTCCAGTGTTCTGATTCGGATCCTTTCGATTTTGGGCCGTGATTGTGTTTTTCTGAAGGTCCATTGGCTTCCGGGCGTAAATACTGCAGTTCTGGAACACTACCGCCGCGTTGCCGAAGATGAAATCGACGGTACCGTAAATATCGCACTCTCGAAAGAATTGACGATTGGAATGGACGTAAAGAGTGTCTTGAAAACCGATTACGTTGCAACGATACACAACGGCGTGATCAGCACCGACTCGGAGCGCCACCGCTTGATGCCGTTCTGGTCCGGCCCAATTCTGAAATGTCATGTCCCTCAATATTAAACCGGCGCCAGTGGCCGCTGAGACAAAAAAAAAAAAAAAAGAAAACAAAAAAATTCAGATGAGTCAAATAATATAAATATCTAGGAAGAATAAATTAATGACATTCTTATACAATTGACCAATGAAGGAAAATATGGATTAATTTAAATTGTGTATATCCAAATGGATGGAATATGATTAATTGGATAATTGAATTTAAGAAATGATTGTGAAATATGATCTCAAATTATGATAGGTGGACTTTGACCTCAATTTCTTGTCCATCTTGACTATTAGAACGAAAATTAGTCGCTAAATCCATCCAAATATTTTTTAAATTAGTCGCTAAATCCATCCAAATATTTTTTTTCAAGAGAACAAATTATTCAAAAAAGTCGTAATAACCACTAGATATAAAATCGAAATATTTTAACAATTTTTCTTTCCTACATCAAACCCTTAAAATGTAAGGAGTAATTATATTGGAAAAATAAGTATATTTTTTGGAATGAGTAATTGAGGTGAGGCAATAATAGAAGGGTAATTTGGTCCAATTGAGAAAATCCGACAAAGTAGCAAGGAGATGATGTGACGGCACGTGTGAGAGAACAACCATAGATGCATTTACACGTGGGTTGTTTTTCTTTTTCTTTTAAGAGAGCGCAAAAGTCATTTTTAACACGGAATTATTCTCGCACCCCATAAATTATTCTGGTAAAAAAACATATAAAAGTTAGATGAATAGATTTATTACCAAACGACGCCGTGTGGAAAGTTGTCACATTGTCAAAAATACTTTTATCACCCGAAATGACTGTTATACCCTTCCCATCCCCAACAAACATCAGGTTCGTTTTCTTCCTCCCCACCTTTAGATTCTTCTCTTCGTACCTGTAGAAAGGACAAAACAAAGGGTAATTTCGTAAGTCCACCTTTCCAAATTCGTATGGCGCGTGCTTTTTCAGTCACGTGAAAACAGTTCACGATCGTGACACGCAAGTCAAACCAAATAAAATCAACCCCTTAAACTACAAATTTAATTTCTCTAATCTTGTAATTATACCTTAATTATCTTAGAACAAAAATAATTTTAGAGATTAGAGTTGTAAGTTTACCTTCCTGCCATCACGTAGATGATCGTCCTTCTGCTACTGTATTCCGGCGCCATTTTGATCGCTTCGGCGATTGTCTTCACCGTTCCGTTTCCGTCCTTCGAAACCACAATATCGGCCTGAATCGCCCCCACCGGCAGCGTCAGCAACCTCCTCTCTCTCCGATTCATCCACTCAGGGAAGTCACCGGAACTCTCCTCATTCCCGGCGGCGTCCATCAACCGCCGCTTGTTCTGAATCGGCACTCCAGAGAAATCACTGGTTTCACCACCAGAAAACAGCGCCAAGCAATTACTCACCAGCTCCGACAAATTATGGAGTTTATCCGCCATTTGATCCTTGACAGTCCCGGCGAGTTCAGAAAATCCATCCGTACAGGTATCTTGATTGGTGAGGGCAGCGCTGAGCCAGGTGACGACGTCATCAGAGGATCCAAGTCGCTGGGGAGCGGCATCGGAAGAGGGAGGCGCAACGGACTGCAAGGAGCGAGAGAGAGCGTCGACGGAATCGTCGAGGAGTTCAAGACAGGCATCGTAAGCAGAGCGGACGCGAAGATCCATTTGAAGAGAGGAGATCTCAGAGGAGAGATAGAGAGCTTTGTTAAGATGCTGGAGAGTCATGTTGAAGGAAATGTGGACGAGATCGTGTTCGTCGGCGGCGTTGAAAGAGTCAGGGAAATCGAGGAGCGAGTTGACACAGAGAGTCGGGAAGCGAGTTCGGCTGCAGGCTTTTGAAATAGCCTGAGTGGGTTTGCGAGGGATGTTTGGGGAGGTGGATCGGGAAGGGGAGGTGGTACGGAGGGCGACGAGGAAGGTGGCGGAGACGGCGGCGGTGACGATGAGGAAGACAGAGACGATGGAGAGCAGGAGGAGTCGTCTTCTCCTTGGATTGGGAGTGGGGAATGAAACGGTGTCGTCTGAGAGTTGGAAGGCGACGGAGCCGGAGCCGGAGCCGGAGCCGGTTGGGTTGAGTCTGCCATAGCCCATCTTTGGAGAGAGAAGAGAGAGAGAGAGATACTTGAAAAAGAGTGGTTTTAGTAAATATAAAGAGAGAGAGAGAGTGGTTGGTTCTGCTACTTGAAACTGTGACCACTGTGTGTGTTAACTTTTAGATATAGGGATCAAAATACCATATGTTATCTTAATATGTAAGTTATATTCTTCACTTTTTTTTAGATTAAATTAAAATAAACTATAGAGAATAGATTAGGATTAACAAAATTGGGATATGATATCAACCTATCAATCACTACTCAAATCTCAAAATAGAGATGGTTTCTATTTATGTTGTTTCTTTATAATTGGGTAATACTTATTTTCCGTTGTAATTAACTTATTTCAACATGTTTTTTTTAATTAGCCTACTTATTTATTCACCACTTAGGAGGAAATTTTATGAGAATCTTTATTCAGTTTTGGTACGAATGAAAAAATTACTTGCACAACCTGTCCTTATGGGTCTCGAACCTGATCGGATTTGGAAATTCACAATTTGATTGAGTACGGAGTCAAGCTAGAAATTCATTTAATATATTATATATTAAAAGAAAATAGTGACCACTATTTTTTTTTTTTGTGCAAGGGACGGGAATACATCCCACGCATGCATATGAAATTGATACTTACCTACTCACGAGTTAGGTATCTTCTACTAACCACTATTGTGTTTCTAACCATAGGAGAAAGGAATGCAAAAAGGTAGTGAGAAAAATATTTTGTTTCTTCTTCTTTTTTTCAAATAAATATATGGTTGTAAAATTTTGGGTGAAATACATTTTTGGTCACTGAAATTTGAATTTAATTTCTATTTGGTTGTCTTGAATTTTCAAAACTAACAAATATGATCATTGGGGTTTCATAAGTGATATGTTTGGTCTCCTGATGTTTGAATTTGATTTCTAATTAGTATCTAAAGTTTGAAATTGGTTTATAATTGGCCATTGATTGCAAAACACACGCACACACACGTTTAAAAAATATATAACAACAAAGTCTAGTTAGCATATTATGTTCACACACTCCTTTAAAAAATACATAACAACAAAGTCTAGTTAGCATATTATGTTCACACACATCAAGACTCGTTTTAAAAATACATAACAACAAAGTCTAGTTAGCATATTATGTTTTTGATTACCACATCATTATTTCGTTAGGTGATAGGTCAACTAACGTCAATTCGGTTGGGAGTGTGACCAAAGTTCCATATTTAGTTAGGAAATGTGAAGATTATGAGTATGTAAGAGAGATTTTCATCGGAGGCATTTTTGGTGGAACTAAAAGCAAAGTCATGAGGGTTTAGGCTAAAAGTGGACAATATCATATCAATGTAGAGTTACGTTGTCCCTAACAAGTGATATCAAAGTCATGCCCCTATAATTAGCCGTGTCGGTAGAATCTTCGAGTGCCGAACAAAGATATGGTGAGTTTTAAAGACGTAGTCATGGGTGAAGATTTGTGGTTGAGCTCTATCGAACTGACGGTGTGCTCCGAAAAAATTCGATGTGGAGATAGACGAATATGTACTCTTTTTGTAGTTATATTATCACACGTTCATTTAAGATGTCATACATGTGTCAAACTGAACATAATTCAACAAACATAAAATATATGTTTTTGACTATAAAGTCTGAAGTCTAAATTCTCCCACCCCACTTATTATTAAACTAAAAAAACAAAGATGTCATTCTCATACACTGTCATAATGTTTTTTTTTTAATAAATTGTGGCCTATGAGCGGATGCCAACTTATTGATTTTATGGAAACTATATGATAAAATTTATAAATTTAAAGTTATGATTTATGATACGCAATACACCATATTGCTATTTATTGGTGTTGGATTTTCCAATCTCAAATTAAAAATGCAAAATCGAATAGGCTTGTAGATCTGGTTTAAAAGGACAAAATTGAGATAGTGGATTAAGCACCTAATTTTTGCTTTTGCCTAATATTAAAGAAATTATTTCCTAACATTTATGTCCTAAAAAGTTACTTCTAGTTAACACAATAATCTTATTCTTACATATAAATATGAGTGTTAGTAAAAAGGACAAATTAATTCCCTTCACTCACTAATTAAATATATAATTAACATATGTTTGGGTAAAGCTAAGCATACTAAAGCAAAATAAAATATTTGGAAAGCCAAACAATGCCTTCAAATATTATACAAAATCATTATAAGCTTTCTTTTTTGGCCAATTTTACCCATCTAACTTATAACTAATCATTATTATTATTATTTTTAAAAGGATAAGTAATCATTATTGCTTGTATGAAAGTTGATAATCCTTTTTGTCAATATATATATATATATATATATAAAGGCGGAAGTAAGAGTTCAAAGTTATTTTTCTTCTTTTTGCGCATTCACACGACGGACACGTTTCAAGATCTCCCGCAACGAGAACCTAAGACATGGTTGCTCAAAGTGACGAGATCTTGTATGACTGAGTTTGGCAAGGACCCTATAACCTCCACTTTCTCCGAGAGGCTTTCTCTTTATAGGATCCGCACTTTACTTTCTGACTTTTCCGACATACCAGAGAAACGTGTGGTTTCTGAACCCATTGAGATGACAATCTCTCACTCCAACAGTTTCTTTGTGTTAAGAATGAATACTTCTTGGTGTTTGGCAGCATTGCGCCTCTGGAAATGCGCTAAAAAAAATTGATCGTGAAACACTATGAGCAGCAGGATGCAAGCCCCAAGACCAGGAAAGTATAGGTGGAGGAAAGCAAAAAAAAAAAAAAAAAAAAGAGAGAATGAGAAAACGGATGACCCCTTCGAAAGCGTAAGGTTTTTATTTACTCAGTTTTTTAAAATTTATGTTTTTTGACTTTTTCTCGTGATAAAGAAGTCCACAATGTGTGTAATACCTTTCGTTGAGCACAATCACGAAGAGACACCTATACTATCCTCTTGTTTAGCAAAGGATACAAATTTGCTTATTATCAGAGAAGATAAAAAAATCTTACCTTCATCAGTCATCCGTACAAAAACTCTAGGTAATGGCCCATGCTAATGTTACAATTTTTTCATTGGGCTGGTTGCACAAATAGCAATCAGGCCCAAACTAATTGCAAATTTAGCAAACTTTAAAATGTTTTGCAAATATGGCAAAAAAACTCGTTTCTATCACTGATAGACTTTATTATATCACTGATAGACTTCTATCAGTGATAGACTATTATCTCTGATAGACTATTATCACTGACAAAAATCTATAAAAAGCTGAGGTGATCAGCGATAGACTTCTATCAAGTCATAAGATATCAGCGATAGAAATTGCTATATCCGCAAATTTTTTAAAAACATGCTATATTTGCAAACAATAAGTCTTAAATTGTCATTTACTACAATTTCCCTTTTTCATTTCCTTTAATCTTTTTGTTTTTTTTGTTTATTATTTTTTAGGGGAAAAAAAAGAAGGAAAGGAACATTTTAATGTAATCCCTAATTTTTTTATTTAAAAAAAAAATTTGCCCCTCAATTTGAATTATATAATTTAACTTGATTTAATTAAAGTAGGATAGAATAATATAACCACTCACATGAATGCAAAACTATTGGGAATATGAAAAAAAAAAAAAGGTGTATTGATTGCTGATAGCTTAATCTACAATCATTAAGGATTCAATGAAAGGCAGTTGCAATTGGTTGGGAATAATTTATGAAAACAAGTGTTCATTAATGATGGAGAAGATAACTAAATATATTTGATTGATTTTTTTAATTTAAATTATTAGTTATAGAAATTAATACATCCATCTAGTCATCTCAATTAGATGTTATGAATAATAAAAATTAAAAACCAAATTTAATTGTTTTAAAAGTGCTTTTGAAGCACCTAATTCCCTCCTTTTATTCCCTACCTTTTGTAGTACTTTATATTCCACTTCATATCACTTTCTTGTTTGGTGTTAGTTATTTGGTATTCTCTCATCTTAAAATGATGGTTTTACTTTCAAGAGAAGAAAGGGAGGATTTTGATTAGTGGGAATCAGTGAAAGTGGACTTTATGTTATAAATTTAATTAATTAATTATATAAAGGGTATGTCATGGAATGTGCCATTTTAATGTGTGTTTAATTTTGTATAAATTTCTACTTAAATCTAAAGAGTTCGTGCCCAATTTTGTTTGGATTCTCATTTCTTTTTTATATGAGAAATTTAATTGCAAAGAAACTTGTTATTGGTCAAATCGAGTCGAATTGACATAAAGTTGTGTGTCCTGACTAAGAGATCAACGGTTCAATCTCTGCATTAATTAAATACTTCTAAAAAAATGAAATTTCTTATTGATTTCAAACCATCCAAAATGAAAATTCTATTCCAACTCAAAGTTAATGCCATTTCATCATTTATTTTTTATTTTTTATTGAAAGACATCAAAAATATATTCTCCCTTTTGTTCTCTTTTTTCTCATTCATTATTTTATAATTTTCCACCTTTTTTATCAGAGCATTTAGGTTGGTATTTTTGTTTTTTTTTTCTTCATAGAAATATGGGCAAAAAACTTTTTGAAGCATGGTTTTCTTGATTGTAACAAGAATAAAATAGAATAAAAATGTATTTTGTATGATTTTGTTTTTAATTCTAGGAAAAAGAAAAAAGAGTATTATATCAAGAGATTAGATGTCCCCTTTACTTATATATCTAAGATTTTTCTTGCTTTTAATTTATAATGGCATTATATTTGCATCTCCAATAATATATTGTATTTATATTTTGATTATTAGTATGTGTTGATGTCAAAATTTGGAAAGTGATTATCATCTGACCTTCACCTAGCTTCAACTATGAATTTTTTGATTGGTGGGACGAGACATACAAAACAGAAAAAAAACACGTTCACATGTTTAAGTTAGTAAAGTGGTAAACTACTTCAGGAGTTTTGGATCAGAGTCAACTTACTTTATCAAGTCTTTCTTTTTCGAGAAATTCTACCAAATGACCACGTTTACAGAGGATATTTTAAAAAATGTCTTAAAATCTTAAAAATTTTATTTCTATTTTTTATTAATTTTGATTACCTTTATATCCTTATTAATGTATCATCTTCATAATATTATTCAATTTATCTTCCTATTTTGTGTATTAAATTTCAATTTATAATAAATTTTAATTTTCTCTTTTCATTTTTTATTACTATTTACGTAATAATGTTTTATATTTTTTTTTTTGGGATTTCTTCAAATCTTGTTTCCGATTTTAGCATTCTCCTTACATTAGTGTTCTGTCTTTTACAGGTTTTTTCGTCCTCTCCATTTTCATTCATCCTTTTCATTTTCGTCATTTCACAAAAAAACAACATTTCACAAAAACAACATTTCACATATGTATATATAAGCATTCCCCTTACGCTAGTGTTCTTTTTTTTCTAGATTTTTCTTCCTCTTCATTTTCATTCCTCGTCTTCATTTTTTTTTTTATATATAACCATCATATATACTTAATTATATATACTTCATATATGAGTATATACTCATATATACTGCATATATATATACTTATATAACATATGTATTTTTATATATATACCCACAATATATACTGTATATATATTTATAGATAATATGTATTTTTTTAATAAAATATATGTAATTTTTATATATACTCATCATATATACTGTTATATACTTCACATATACTTATAAATATTATGTATTTTAATGAGGAGAGAGACCTGATTAATGCAAGTTTTATGATATCATTTTTTTCCTCCTTAAATGAGTTTGTTTTACTTTTTATTTTATTTTATTAAAAATATTATAGGAAATTCAATATAAAATATTAGAGACCTTAAAGGGTTTGAAATTAATTTCAGCCCAACTTTTATGAAAAATCTTAAAAGTAATTGGTCATTTTCAATAAAAATAAGAACTCTGGACATTAATATAGTATCATAGGCTTAAGATGACTATTTGAGTAGTTATCCCTTTTTTTTCTTATTAGGTAGATAATGACTAGGGGCTTGTGGATTTTTGGCCCACACGAGCTTCTTAGCTTAGATGGGGTCGACCTCAATATGGTTGACCGTGTCTAACATGCTCTTGTGTCTATTTGAGTCTTGGCCCAGGACCTCTGATCAAGATCCCGAACCTTAGGGTCTTTTTCATGGGGTCGGCCTCGACCTTAACTTTATGGGTGGACCTTGTTCTTTTTCGGGTCTTACAGTTTTCATCAGTCTGTCTTTGGCTGTCTAGGTCCAAGACAAGTTGAGGAAGATGATTTGTTTCTTAAGATGAATTTTGTAGTTTTCGGCTCGGTCTTTTTCATATGCATATCTTTACCTATATAACAACCACCGTTTATAATTTGATGTTACATTTCAAATAATAGAATGTTTGAGATATATATATATATATATATATATATATATATATATATATATATATATATATTAAAAAAAAAAAAACTTAAATTATTAGTTAAAATATTTATAGCAGACAATTTAAGTTCAAGATATAAGTTTATTTTATTTCCAAAATATAAAGTCTATCAATATGTCAATCTTTTAAAAGCTTGCTTGTAATAATGGAGAGAAATCTTGCAAGTTTAAATTATTGCCTTTAGTCTCAAAAATACAAATAGAAGTTAGAACAATGCTTAAAGAATTCATTTAGAGATATAGTTATCAAACAAAAAGAAAATACTTCAAATATTTAAAACACATTGAAAATCATAATAAGGTTACTTGTTACCAAATCCTCTTCATTAATCTAAAAACAATAAGCAATGACAAAAAGTTCAAAATATTTTTTTTAAAAAAAAATCAAAGTAGTTAAAAATTACAAAATTGCAATAAATATAAAAACGAAGGATGACATTTTTGTCGTGAGAGGATATTGTTCCATTTAAGAAAAGAAAAAAATAGATTCTCTTCCTTTATAATAAAGCCTAAAAAGTAAGGAATAATTTATACCCATTTGATCACAAATAAAAAATATATATATTTATTTTTCAAAGATATTTTAATTAATGTAGAGATTAAACTCATGACCGTTTAGTCAAAGTCCAAAGACACAATCTTATGTCAATTGAATTATACTCGATTTGATTTGAAGTATACATATGATAAGAGAAGAAAGAACCATAATTCTAATTCTCATATCTAAATCTAAATATCTTAGACTAAATTAAAATCGTAATAAAAAAGGTGAAGTCACATTAATTTTTTTTTTATTGATTCTGTCTTAAATTAAATAATTAATAATGTTAATACATTTTGACATAACTGTATCATAAACATAATTCAACTAATATATTATCTAAATTCAATCTTGCACTCTTACCCACCTGCTTGTTGTAAAAAAAATAATAATAATAATAATTGAAAGTGCATTTAATAAAATACATTTTTTTTTTTTTTTAATTTGAGAATTGTTCCGAGTGAGCATTAGGTTCTTGGAGTTTTGACTTATGAAATTTCCCTAATTGCTAATTCTATTTCTGACTTCTTATAAATATAGGGTGTGTGAATATATATATTTTTCAAATTATTTTAATTATTTTATTTTTTGAAGTCAATTTTTTTCATTTTATTAAGTGTTTGATTACTAAAGAATGATGAAATATATTCGTCACTGCAAAATAAAATAAAAATGAAGAAAAGAAAAAAGTTGGGTCCAAAGTCTAAACGGAATCCACCGACACTCTCATCCAAATGGAATAGGATAATCTTTAATTTATCATATTTATATACCTCCTTCTCTCCAATGGTTTTGCAAACAATTATTATTTTCCCCACTAACAAATATAACATTGAAAATATAAAAATTAGTATTAAAAAATTATAAATAAATTTTTTAATAACACCTTAACCAAGGAGTGCGGAACATAACTCAGCGTTAATTGATATCAACTCTTTTATTCGAGGTCGAAAGTTCGATCATCCATCTTTTCCATCTTTTCAATTGTTGAATTAAAAAAATGAGTGATATGACATTTAGTGTATATATTAATACACATATTAGTCACTAGCTAATGATATATTTGAGAGTAATGTATGTTTTGGAGTGATTCTAATCCTTTCAAAATTATCCTTAAACATATTTTAAAACGAGTATTGAATATGATAAATTGAAAGTAAAAAAAAATAAAAAAAATATTAATTTCTAAATTTTAGATACTAAAATAGCTAGGTGTTTAAAAAATTTAGGAAATTCAAAATAAAATTTGAAGGATATCCTTTTTTCTTTTTTTTTTCTACATAATTCTAAATTGAATGTATTTTCTCAATTATCCACTCAAGCTTTTAGCTAAGTGCCGTCTCAAAGATAACACACTCAAGATTTACAGTTGAAAAAATATGGATTTAGAAGGAAGTTATAAAAATTGAATATATTATCCTTAATTAATTTATTATTATTATTTAGAATTTGTAACGCGGTTTCATGACATATAAAGTTTGTGAATTGGGTGAAGATGTTATGAGATATTGATTATTGCATAATGGTGAGAATGTAGGACCTATATGTTCAAGATTTGTGGAGAAAACATGCCACCTCACAATATTATTGAAGATCTATTCACCAATCTTTATTATTATTATTATTATTGAAATATAGTTGCTTGGTGATGTTATTACCATGAAGATTGGAGAATATGTTTTTTTTTTCTTTAGTACACAATAAATTGAGGGTATGGATAATTCAAATTGTTGAAAAAAAAAAACTCAATCCCTAAAAGCAGAAAAATAACTAAGAAATTAAAAGAAAACTACAAAATAAAAAAAATACAAGAATTGTCTGAAAACTCCAAAATCGAAGAAAAAATTACGAACCAAAAAGAAATTGCACTATTGAAAAATTATTACAATCACATAGGATTCTCTCCGGTTCCCAATTACGAAGAAGCACTTATACCACTCATTTAACTAGAATTGGATTATCAAGCTTAAAATGTTTTTAATTGGAATGATTTAGAAACCAAAATTATAGGCTTATTTTTCTACATTTCCAATGTGAGATAATTTTTCTTATTATAGATTATAGACGGTCAAAAACTCTACACGAAGTATCTCTTTCCTTTGTTACTTTTCTAATGTGAGATAATTTTTCTTATTATAGATAATAGATGGTAAAAAACTCTACACGCATTATCTCTGACCTCAAAGGAAAGAGTACATGTTAATTACTATTAAACTATGTTTATCTTGACGGATGAAAGATTATGTTAGAATCATGAATAATTAGTCTATAGCGTATAGTTTTATTATTTTTTAAGAATAATACCATATATTAACAATTAGGTTAAAGTTATTTTTATTCTAAAAAAAAGTTAAGTTATTTTTTAAAAGAAAAAAATAGTTAATTTTTTTATTTTTTTTAGTTGAATAATTATGAGGTTGGGATTGAACTATATCTTTTCAAAGGTAATTTGGTGTTTTTTTCAATTAATTATGCTATGATTGACACAATTTGAGTATTTCTGCTTTAACCTTAATTTTAATTTAATCTTGTGTATGAGCTTCATGTCATATTTCAATTTAATGATATGAGTGAAAAGTCATATTCGTTTAGAAATAGAAATTTGAGTAATGTTTCACTATATTATTTCGATAGAAATTTGAGTAATGTTTCACTATATTATTTTGATTAAAAAGTAGAAAGAGAGTTAAGGTTAGTCCACTTTTGAAGTGCAATTAATAATACTTGTGACTTGCTTCGTAATACAATCATATAATTAAATTACAACATCAAATTTATTAGTTTTCAGGACATAATGTACGACTTAGTGACTAAGAGGTCATGTTCGATTTCTCTTATGATCATGACTTATGAGATTTATATGTCTAATATTTTGGTCAAATATATTTGTTTTGACCAATTGAGCTAAAGTAATCGTCATGTTACCTTAATTAATGAATAAGGATAAAAAGCCTAAACTAAATCAAAATTAAGGTTAAAACAAAATGACTAAAAGTAATTCTTAACCTAATAATTTGATTAACTTTTTTCATTTTGAAAACAAAATTGAAATACTAAGTATATTTTTTTTCTTTTAAGGAAATATTTGATAATCCTAGTATTAAATTTGAGGTAAAAGAGAAATGGTTTAAAATAATAAATTTGAGAGTAAAGAAAAGATCCTGAATTTAAAGCAGATAGCTAACATATTTAATTGTCTCAACTACGTTATCATAAACTTTTGTTGAAATTTGAATATTTTGGCAAAGTCAACATAATAATAATAATAATAATAATAATAATAATAATAATAATAATAATATGTTAATTGAATTAGAAATTAATGAGCATGTGGGTTGGTTGTTTGTGTTGGGGGACAAACACCAATTTCATCCACATGATTTTCCACACATTGTTCTCTTTTTCTTCTACCATAATAATCTTATTAATAAACCACCTTTTCTTTTAAACCTGCTTGAAAACGATTTTGTTTTTTTTATTTATGTTTTATGTTTTTTTGTTTTTTTTTTGTTATTGGTTTTTATTTTAAAAAAATAAATGAAAAATAAATGTGTTTGATAACCAATTCAATTTTTGGTTTTTAAAATTAAAAAATTGTTTTCTAAATTCTTTAGAAAAACTAAAAATGAAAAAAAAAAAAAAAAATTTTAAAAAACGCGTTTTTGTTTTGTTTTTCTTTGTCTTTTCTTAAGAAACATTACTTTTTAAGTAGTATTTATAAAAATGCTTTTAAAATAGGTTAAATTATATAAAATATACTTGAATTGTGAGGAAGGTTTCCATTTATACTCCTTAGACTTTGAAATTTCTTATTTTAACCTTGGAACTTCGAATTAGTTACTTACGAAACTATTCTTAAAAAAACAAATATATATATATATATAACATTTTTCGTCAATAATGTTCAACGTTCGAAACAACTTGAGTTGGTTTTAGTCCGTACATATATTAGATGAAATACTATTTGTTTTGGTTTTGGTTTAGAAAATAAATTGAAAACCTAAAATAGTTATCAAACAAGTTGTAGTTTTTTGTTTTTTAAAAACAGAAAACGAAATCAGTTATCAAATATATATGATTTTTGTTTTTAAAAAACATAAAACAACTCTACAAATAAAAAACTGAAATGGTTATCAAACGGGCCCTAAGCAATTAATTTTAAGTTCAAGAGTTAAAGTGAAAATTTTCAAAGTTTAAAGAGTATAATTAAAACATTCTTCAAAGTTGAAGGAAATTTTATATAATTTAACCTATTTTAAAAGTGTTTTTCTAAACCATATTTAAAAAGTGAGGTTTAAAAAAAAAAAATGAAAAACGGGAACCCATTTTTAAATTTTAAAAATAAAAAATTGAATTGGTTATGAAAGACAACCATTTTTTTTAATTAAAAATAAAAAAACAAATTAATTACCAACCTGCCTTAGTTATTGAATTATATTCAATAAAATAATGATACTAAATATTTTTTTTTAGTATAGTAAATGAAGACAACATATTTTTTTTTTTGCAAAAGTATTTTAATTAATGCGGGAATTGAACTCATGATCTCTTAGTTAAATGCACAACTGTCAATTGAGCTATGCTCGATTTGGCATGAAGACGAGATTTAAACTTCAGACTTCAAGGAAGGAAATACATCTCACACTGAACTATACTCACTTTGACACATCAATTAAGTTTACAAAATACATTATGTATTTGGAGTCATAGAAATAATTAACGGATGTGATGTATAAATGAATGATTTAATACATTTGAGCCTATATTTGTGGTCATTTCTTAATCTAGTAGTGGATGAATCAACTCAATTTACTCTTATATCTTAACTTATTCTATCATAAGTATCTAATTTATACAACACTTGCCATAAATATTACTTAGTAGGATTCGTGAAATTTATCATTTTATTTTACTATTCTTAAAAATAGGCATTTATATAAATAACATAAAATAAATTGATATTTTAAAATAAAGTTGGAATTTTATACCTTTGATTTTTAAAAATACATCTCTAGTATGTTTAAAAAAAAATTACCATTTCAAAAAATAAATTAGCTTTTTTTTTTCTTGACTATTACACCTTAACCGATCATATTCTTCACAAGTTAAACGAGTTAAACTATGAAAACCTTTCAAGTGAGAAAAAAAAAAGAAAAATAAAATTGAGAGATCATTTTAATATTCATTCATTTCCCTCTAAGAAGTAGACGAAGGGGTTGTGGAATATACTTTTGAGTACAAATGAATTTTTATAATATATATATATAGGAAAATTGTAATAATGTCAATTTAGATTAAAATAATTAAAAATATAGCATTTTTTTAAAAAAAATTTGCAAATATGACAATTTCTATCACTTATAGTAGTCTATCACCTCAATTTTTTTTTTTTTTTTTATAGATTTTTAGTCTATCACTAATAGTAGTCTATTAGTGATAGTCATATATCAACGATAACTTTGATAGCCACTGTTTTTTTGCCATATTTGCAAAATGTTTTAAATTTTGCTAAATTTACAATTATTTTGGGTTTGATTGTTGTTTGTGCAACCATCTCTATATAAGTATCATTGCTTGTAGACAATAAAAATATTGTTTATATGAAAGCAAAGAAGAAAAATGAAATGTACTCGAAGAAAACAAAAATGTATTAAGTAAAACAATATAGTATAGTCTCCAAAATTATGTATAAAATAAAATACACACAACCAGGTCACCCAAAATTATATTTAAAAAAAATAAAAATATACAATTTATTTCTTATTATCTAAGTATAACACGGTAAAAACTTGATCGTACATCAAGTTTGTATTGAGGGAGAACACTTCCCGTACTTATTAATTCACCACTATCAACATTTACCACAACTTCTTGAGTTAACATTTAATAATCTCCAAATTTAACTACAAAAAATAATAATAGACATCACTTAGTACACGGTAAATCAAATAAAAAAAACTGAATAATAATAATACCAACCATAACCATACTAAACCTTAATAAATAAGTAAAAAGTTCATAACTAAACCTTAATAAATAAAAGAAAAAGTCTAAATAAAAATTGTGAGCGCAGTCATCCTTTTAAATTTGTCTTCCACCAACGGTGAGAACATAGTGATGATACATATAATGGAGGTGTCGAGTTCTACCAAAGTCATATGTCAACGTCGAATTTGTCTCCTTATGACATTTGAATTTTCCTTCCCACCAATCAAGTCATAACAAATGCAATCACGAGCAAAATAGAGAAAGTGAAGATTTTTTTGGCAAAATGGAGACATTGAATCCGGCCAAAGCCACAACACGAAGAGGCAATGTTGAAAATGGGAGAGAGTAATGTAAGATTAAAACTCATAACAATTTTCATGTTTTTCATTCATTTTATAATGTTTGTTGTCTTTTCATATCTCTAACATATTAGTTCTTTACATATATCTAATTTAACCTATCCAATACTCACCTTTAATGGTTGAATTTAATTAGAGAAATTTATTAGAGAAAAGAGGAAAGGGTTTTTTTTTTTTTTCAAAAATGAAAAGTTTGATTGTGAATTAAAAGAGATCTGTAAAAGTCAAAGGGTAGTTAATTTTTTTATTAAAAAAAAAAGAAAAAAAATGTGGAATGGCTTTTTTCCATTTTTTAAGGAATTAAAATAATAATTTAAAAAGTAAAAAATATATCAATTAAGGACAAACCGAAGAGTGAAAGTTTCTAGTAAGGTGAGAGTAGTAGAGAGTTGGAGAAGTTGAACCATTTTCACGATAAGAAGAATTGGAGAAGTGTTGAACAGTTTGAAATGACTTTGTAAATAATACTAAAAAAAAACGACAAAAATCAATTATTATTATTATTTTTTTAGCAATCAATTAATACTCTTAAATTTTGGAGGTTTATCAATTAAAACTCTAAACTAATGATTGCATCAGTTTAAACTCTAAACTTTTTGAAGTGTATCAATTTACATTTTCTATTAAAATTTTAGTTTTAAAACGTCAATTTATACTTATAATTTTAGCAATTAAATTCTTAAACTTTCATAAGTGAATCAATTGTATGAAAGTTTATGAGTTTAATTGATAAATTATAAGTCTCCGCACGTGTGAAAACTAACATTTTTCTATAAGAGAGTGTAAATTGATACACATGTGAAAGTTCAGGGTTTAAATTGATACAATCATTATTTTAAGATTTTAATTGATACAACCTCCAAAGTTTAGGGTATAAATTATTTTTTTTTCAAAAAAAAAATTAGCATTTTGTTATATATATGGTATATATAAATATTCATAATCATTCAACTCCATCATATATATTCATAATCATTCAACTCCATCATTTTAGCTAGTCTTTCTCATGACCCACTCTCCTCATGAATAACATTGAGACTCTCAAAGTTGGTCATCAATAACCTAAGTTTAGTCATGAAATACTTGTATAAATAGAGCTTGTGTGAAGTCTTTCAAACACACATCAAATCAATTGAATACAATTTGATTTCTCTCTACTTACCTCTCTAATTTCTTCTTCTCTATCGGTATAAACCTCATAATCAAGAGCACAATCTTATGCCAATTTTATAAAATCAAAACTTAGTTAAAAATTTTATAACCTATTTTTTTCTTAAATAAAAAATTTGGAGGTGCGGGGAATCGAACCCCGTGCCTCTCGCATGCGAAGCGAGCGCTCTACCATATGAGCTACACCCCCTTTATGAATGACAAAACAGATATATTAATTATTATTGTTTATATTTACATTGGGCTTTTAAATACGAGAAGGAATAAGCACGGCCCATTATTCAACTCAAAGAAGGTCCAGAATTAGGGCGTACCTCGTTTTGACATCTATCGATTGCCAATGTATTTTTTTTTTCATTTGGTCAGAAATGGTCCTAAATTATCCCTCTACACCAAATTTTTTATTTGTATTAATTTGAAAAAACACTTATAAATATATATATTTTTAAGTACAACAAATATGAAAGAGTTGTCAAACCGAGCATAGCTCAATTGACATAAGGTTGTGCCCGTGACTATGAGGTCATGAGTTCAATCCTCGCTTTAATTAAAATACCGCAAAAAAAAAACAAATATGGAAGAGAGTGATTTTAGCTTTAGGAAAGGAGTACATGTTAATTAGTCAATTATATAAATTTAAAAAAGAAAAAGAAATGGTTCTCAATACTCCATCCTGAGAATTGTTGAACTAAATAAATTAATTTCTTATAAAATTATTTAAAAAATCTCCTACTCTTGATTATTCCTTTAAATAATTAAAAAATTAAAAAAAATAAGCTACACTTTTGGGAAGCAAGAAGGGTTAATTAGTATCAAGTGGTAGAAACCAAAGCATGAAAAGATTTAAATATGACCCCATTTTCATCTTATCATCATAATCATTTTTCCTTCTTTGTTTTACTTATTTAGTCTAAATTTTAAAATTAAAAGGATTGAAAATAAATATATGATTAAAAAAATATATCTACTGTTTACCAGTCATGCGTTTAATATTTTATTTTGAACTATAATTTTTTCTTGAAATTTATCTCTAATAAAATCTAATTTGTTTGGTTGAGAAATGTACAAATTTAAAGGGAGAAAAGAAATATAAATGGAAGCACCTTAGCTTCACAATTTTGTCTTTTAATACTTTTTAAAGTTTGGATTTAGAGAGTTTAATCAATGAAATTACTTATGAAAAAAGGGACATATAATATAAAATCATTGTCCCCTCCTTGCATTATCTTATTTTAGCCGTTAAAAATAAGCATGTGATATGATTATTTGACTACTTCCTCCCTCATCACTTTAATAAATTATTAAACAATTTTGCAATTGGTGTTAATCAAACAAAACAACTCATATTTTCAATTTTGTTTTTATGACGTTATATTAGAATGTTTTAAATCTCTTATGTGGTGTTTCGAATGATCAAGCACGATCTCGCATTCTTAGTGAACCACGTTAAATCTATGAGTTGTTCTTCATTTGTCGATTGTTTCTGTCATAATAATTTTTAATGAACAATAATCTAAGATGTTTTTAATAGATGACGATCATACATCTTCGTTTTATTGGAGAAACTATAAGAAATAATTGGCATTCCTTTCAATTTTTTAATCTCCCTTTTAACCCGACATCGATGTTGATATATATATATATATATATAAAAGTTCATTCATAATTTCATATTATAACTGCGTAGATTGATGATTTTATATAAATACATGATAATTTATCCTTCATTTTAGGTCAATAGAATAGATAAACTTTACTATTAAAAAAAAAGCTTCAAATAAATTCCGAAAATAAGTTAGACCCATAAAATAATTTATTGTAGAAAGAAAAGAAAGGTAAAATTAACACAAATAAAATATGTGAATTTGAACCTCAAACTTCAAAGGTGAAATTAATACATGTCAATTATATCGCTGAGATATGTTCATTTGAGCAATTTCATGAGTATTTAGTGTTTGTTATCTATTTTTTAACAATATTTTCAAAATTCAAGCAAAGTTTTAAAAATCAAAATTCAAATCTATAAACTCTAATAGGAATTTGAATTTTTTTTTAAGAAATGTGAAAGCCATATGAAAAAATTGGCGAGAAAGAACAGAAAATTAATAATGAAATTGTTATTAAACGGAACCTACTTGGGGAATAGGTAAGAATGAGTTGGTAAGCAACTTAAATATATATATATATATAAAAATAAAATAATAATAAATTACTAACTCTTTACCGGCTCAATCGAACATAGCTCATTGTCATAAGGTTGTGTTATTGACTAAGACAATTAATCCAAGCATTAATTAAACCTCATTCTGTTTTGTTGGGTCTTGTTTTCTAAAAGCCCCAATTACCATTTTGGATTTTATGTATCTATTTCAATTATTTTTTGTATTATTTCATTTTGTAACTTTTAGAAAAATGTCATTTGAGTTGTTTCATTGGGACCCTTGATTTGGCTATTTGTGCATCATCTACATTCTAGAGGGAGAGAGCAAGACTTCTAAAACTAACAAAATACCCTCCTTAATTAAAATCACATAAATTTCAAAGAAATGTAAAATTCAATCCCAAAATATTATTCAATTTCTAAATAGCCAAACAAATATTGCATCTTTCAATTAGAATATAATTCAAAGGTTACAACTTGATGAATGAGTATAGTTCAATTGATCTAGACATTATATAATCGACCTAAACATCAGAGTATAGTTCAACAGGTCCATACTGTCCCGCCATAGAACACGATTCCATTCCGGACTAGAACATTTTTAATTATTTATATATATAAACTTCAGAAACAGACCTCTATCTCTATCCAATGGTTTGTTGGCACATTTTGTTGCGTTTTTTAATTCACATTTTACCATATCATCTCCATTATTATGTGTCACTACCTCCCACCAATTTCATTTCATTCATTTCTTCTTCTTTTTTATCTTCATTTTTACACTTGTTACTTTCCAATTCCGACAACTCATCAAAATTTATTTGTTTTATCCAAATAGAGACTACACCACCCACCGAGACACGAACTTTTAAGATCTTGTATCTATTAGGTCATTGAGGTTTAAACATGTTTAATAAGTCGTTAAAATTTCAGTTTTCTATAAGTAGATCCTTGAAAATGAAAGGTACTCACGGTTCTATGAGAGATAATTCAATGTTGTGTCTAATAGATCTGTGAATTTTAAAGAAAAAAAAAAGTCTAATAGACACACAATCTTAAAAGTTTATAGATTCAAGCTTTTAATTTAACCACTTTTTTAAATGAGTAACTGTTACTTGACTAGTTTGGTTGAAGATGGATAGATAAATGATTTTTTTAATTCAATACGTGGGAAATGGTGCGAGAGTATATATCTTAACCAATTAATCTTAAAACAGGTTGACAACGGGAGACAGGGGTTTTGGAGAGGGGGCAAACGCTTCAATAATGAGGATGAGAGAACATTAACAAGGAGTAACGTGAATTGGGAGGACCCATCTCGTAGTTAATGATAAGATATTCTTTAATCAAGGGAAACATATACCTAATAGATGTGGAAGTACATGGATGATGATGCTAAAGCATTTTGAGGGCAATAGGAGAATTCTATCCTTATTATGTCATTTTGGAGGGAGAGTGTGATGCTAGGTCTATTTGATTATTGGGTTCGATTGATTTTTTTTTTAATTTAATTCTTTATCGTAAACAATCTATCAATATAAATTTCAATCATTTCATCATCAGTGTCGATTTTAGAAAAGAAGAGACTAAATTATGCTACTTGTTTTAGTCATTCACTTCAAATATTGTAGTTGTTGGACTACTAGGTGAATTAAACTATAATTAATGTAAAAAAATTATTTGATTAGATGTATTTTAGCACTATTAACCGTTATATTTATTAATGTAAATCTTGATTGATTGAAAGAGTTTGCATATAACTTGGGCTCTAGAAGGTAAAGAGAGAGATAATGGAAACTTGTAGGCAATTTATTCTTGTCAATGTAATGAAATGGTGGGCTCAAACTTATTGGAAATTTCTTGGTGTCTATAGTGCAAAGACTTGTCATTTTCAAACTCAACTTTGTTTTTCTTTTTAAAAAACCTTCATCAACACTAAATTATTACCTTATTCACTCTAATAATTATTTGATGTGTGGTTAGTTGGTGGCGATTCTTAGATAATACATACCGCTAAATTTTTTTCCAGATATAAAATGTGAAAAAAAAATTCACATCTGACAAACGTCAAATATGAAGTAGAGCCTGAGGGAGCTAAAAAGTCCAAGCGAGAGTGAACACAACCCGAACAAGAGCAGGAACATGATTAACAAAAAACTTTGATGACGCCAACAAAAGGTTAGAAACATTCTTTTGAAAAACCGGATCAAATAGATGGAAGGCATAGGTTTTAGGTATTCATGCAAAAATCCTCACCCTTCTTTAACCATGCTTCTTTTGATTAAACAGAAAAAATTATTAATTACCAAAAGTAAAGCACAAATTGCCAAATCAATCAGTTGTTTATTCTAAAACTCAATTCTCAAGTCAAATCCCATGCTTTGTTTCTCAATAATACAAATCAAGGACCTGATTTATAAGATGAACATTTTCATTTTTTATTTTTTATTTTTAAAAATTAAGTAATGGAATGTCTTGAATCTGTTATGATCCTCTACCACTCATTCAACAAGTCTCCCTTATTTGTGTCGTTTTTTTTTCCTGCTTATTTGTTCTTTGTTATTGATTTATCATAACATTAAGTCAATAAATAATACCTTCACCTAGTTTATTGGTTGTGTTATCTACCTTTTATATAAGTGTATTCAAAATTCAAGTCAGAATTTAAAAACTAAGAAAATGAACTTTCAAAAATTTATTTTTGGTTCTGGAATTTGGCTAAAAATTCTAATGTTTCCTTAACGAAGATGAAAACTAAATAATTTTTTTTTTCTTTTGTAAATATATTTTAATTAATGCAAGAGAGGGATTAAATTTTTGACACTTTGATCCTTAGTTCATTCTTGATGTCAGTTGAGATGCTCATATTGTCAATTGAAATCTATTGTTTTTTTTAAAGAATAACAATTAAAGTGAATCAAACAAAGCTCATACAAATTAGAAATTTGAAAAACATGCTAATGTTTATAATTATGAAATCAAAGTTTTACAATATTTTTAATAAATGTTTCACTGGTTAGAACATTACATTTTAGGTATATATAATTGAAGAGTTTAGAGCATAGGGTTGGGGAAAATGTAGAAATATATTTAGTAGAAAAAAACTTTTCTAAAATAAAAAAAATAAAAGATAAAAAATGAAGGTGAGATTCATGATGTAACATAAAATACAAATTATTGGATGAGATATCACATCACTCTCTAAAATTGATGGAGTTTTGAGTTTAGTAATAATAGTTTGGTTTACTTTGTTGGTTGGATTAAGACCAATTTGTTTGCATATGCCATCTTTAAACACACATGCTTAACAATTTGGCAACCATCAATTAATTTTTAACACTACAACACACATGCTTAACCCTAATAGGGATCTATTAGACGTAACTTTGAACAAGTTTAGGAACTTATTCGACACTTTTAGAAGTTTAGGGACCAAATAGACACAAATTTAAAAGACCGAAGACTAAACTTGTAATTTAACTTTAAATAGATATGATGATATTATTATAAAAAGTCAAAATATTTTCATGTTTATATTGTCGTAATCTTTTAAAACATATAGAGGGAAAAAAACTTGAGAAAGTTTCTAGATCATAATGTTTATATATCGTAAAGTTTTTGAAGATATATGTTGATACTGGTTTTTGATATCGACGATGAATTTGATATTAGTTGTGGAAAGAACTTGACCCTACAATACCTGAAAGAAAGGACGATAAGCTAGGATCGGTGGGGGACTATGCACATCGGCTTCGACGCTCAAGTTAACTAAAAGCTTGAGAGTATAGTATCTTGAAGAAGATATGATTTCTTATCATTTGGGTTTGGAGTCTCTTCCTTATATAGAAGTCCCTTTGAAATCATTGTATGGTCGTTGATGACTATTTAAGGTCATTAGCGCAGGTATTCATGACGTTCATAACTCTCGAGGGTTACAAAAGAGATGTAACTCCCGAGGAGGGAGGCGTTTATCCAGCTGGTGAGGCCGACCCGACCCCACAAGAGGGTCGGCCTTTGCGACAGACTGGGTTGAACTCCTCTAGGGGCTCGACCCCTTTGATGATGTTGACCCGACCCGTGTGGTTGACTCTCTTTCGAGCGTGAATGAGCCGACCCGAGGGGTCAGCTCCTCCTCCTCTTGCGCTGACCCTAAGAGTTGGCGCCATCCTCTGTTTGCTCGGTCCTCTTCGTGGGTCAGGCTTTATTCTTGAATGGACCTTTTGTGTTAAAGACTTTGAGATTTGCCCATAACTATATCAAGTTTTTTCTTACTCCATAAAAATAGTCTCTTTCTTATATTGTGTGAAGTACACCTATTTTATAGAGTTGGTGGGACCGATCAAACTTTTATCTTCTATTTTTTATCGATTTCTTCGTTGTTCTACGACCATCTAGATTCTAGAATGAACACTCCAAAATTATTTTAACAAAATACACTACAAAATTAACGTTGATCAAACATTCTAACAATCATCTTTTAAATGAGTAATCGAAACTTGATGAAACAACTTTTTACATTTATAAGTATGAATCAAATTTTATCATGTACTCATGATAATTTTGGTTTTTTTTTCATGAGAGAAAGCAAAGTAAAAACTTACTATTTTCTTTTTCTTTTTCTTTGTAACGTTTATTAAAATGGTTGACTCTTGTTAATATTTTTTTATTCAAATAAAATAATAAAAAGGAAAAAAAAATTAACTTTGACATTTTTTTACATTAAAAAAATTGTAAGAATTAAGACATGGGATATTGATAATGAGTTTGTTTAAGTAAACTAGGTAGAGACATCAGAACATTATTCCAATTCGCCAAGAACAGCCTCAATACAGATGTTTTTGACAATGAGTGCCACTAATCACTTTTTGTTCCATGTCAACTTCTAACAAAAATAAATAATGTTTTTTTATATATATATATAAAAAAGAATATGACAAAAATTATATTAGTAAAAAAAAAAAAAAGTGGGTTTAAATTTATATTTGCAAATTGGTAAAAGCAATTTATAATTAATTGAATTGGTCTAAGAAAAGACAAAAACTATGGATCTATCACATCCCAGCTGTTTCTTCTTTCACGAATCCATCTTTTTCAAGAAGAAGAAAAGAAAAATGTTCTATTGGCTATTTTTTTCAATAATTAATTGAATTTTTAGCCTTAATTAAAGTTAAAAGTGATGAGCAAATGGATTTTAGTTAAATTAAAATATAAGATTAACTGAAAGTTGGCTTCCTCATGTTGAGGATCCCACATAAGGACTTCACTCACAATATAACATACATGAGTTATTCCTCCTATCACCAATTGGTTTTAAGATAGAACTCTATGATGTCTAATATGATATCAGAGCCCGCGAAAATCAAACGAGTATTCGATCCAAAAAAAATGAGATCCGATCCTAGATGGTGAACCCAAAAAAGCACCATCTCGGACATTTCTTTCTTGTTTTTCGAGTTCATCCCAGAGAAGCGATCTCGTACTAAACGAAACGACTTTAACTTTTCATAACCAACCAAAATGAAAGAAAGTCAACCTATTCCTCCAATTGCGGTCAGGAACTTCACTCACAATATAACATATATATAAGTTACTTCTCCTATTACAAATTGGTTATAAGATGAAAGTCTATGATGTCTAATACATCTAAAGTACTTTCTTTTTTAATATTCTTTCATCAAAATAAATATTAATTTTCAATTTAATTGGCTGACAATTCTCCATTTTTTAAAGGGCGTGAACCATCATTAATTTAAAGTTTTTTTTTTTTTCAAATAATCACGATTTTGTTTTATAATATAATTTTGGAATTTATTTTTAAATCATACTTAATTTTAGGAACTAATTTTTTATTTTATTTTAAATTTAGTCAATAATATTAAAAAATTGTTATAAATAATAAACTTAACTTTTAAAATATAATTTTAAAAAAATATATATTATTAAAAAGAATCTTAATTCCTCTCTTATTTATAATTTATGTTAAAGTCAACCCCAATGCAAAGTTAAAATTTCACTGCCAAAATTGGCTACATTTATTTATTTTTAATTTTTATCTGCAATCCTTTTGTTTTTACCCCCAAAATCTAAGAAGAAGAAGAAAATAGTGGAGAAAAAGGAATATATTCTACATATACTTGAGAGAATCTTTCTAGAAGAAAATATAAAAGAAAAAATCATCAAATTTTGAGATAAAAGGTCATTGGTACTATAGTACCAAACTTTTGGGTACTTTTGGCATTTAATTTAAAATTCTAATTTTCTCATAATATTATTTTTCTTTTTTTAAATAACATTTTAAATTAACTATAATTTTTTTTTTTTGCAAAGATAAATATATTACTAGTAAAAGAAAACTTCAAACCTCGAGGTTAAAAGACACCAACGTAACAAGGAAACAAGACCCATTAACAAACATCTGGACTCAAAACAAAAAAAAAAAACCAAAAACCTCGAAAGGAACCCTCACAATAGCTATAATTTTAATACTTCGAAGTGCATTATTTTTTCTTTCTTCTTTCTTCTTTCTTTGTTTTGATAATCTAATAATTCTTAAAAGTTACAAATGATTTTCATTTAGAAAAACAACTAAATGTGGGGTTGCACATTTTTTACCAAAATAATAAAAAAAAAAAAATAAATATTTTTTTTACAACATGTGGAGATTAAATCTAAGACCTCAAGTCACAAGTTCATATAAGTGGACATTAAATCTAAGACCTCGTCACAAGTTCATATATCATGTCAATTGAACTATGTTGTTATTAATATAAATAAATAAATAATAATAATAGAAAAAACAAATGAGAGGAAAAGTGTGCCAATAATAGGTCCATTCCATTAATATTCTTTGTGGCATGTATATGCCAAAAAAGAAATACAAAAAATGAAATGGAAACCCAATTGTATTTGATGTGCCATAAAACACCACAATCACTTTTGGATGATAATTCAGAATTGACATTACCAAACCAAACCTTATGCTTTTATAAACTTTTTGTCTGCTATGTCTCCAATTATTTGCCACCTGTTGAAATTACAATCCAACACTTGTCACCACCTAATAGCTTTCAATCTTTCTTCCCACCAACCAACTTTTTTTTTTTTTTTTTTTTCACGTCATCTCTCCAATTTCTTTTATTTCATTTACGAATTTTGGACTGAAATATTTTAGACAGAAACAATCTTCAAATAGAATTGAAGCATGAAACAAAAAGTTCAATATCAATAAGCCATTTTACCTATCATATACGAGACGCCCGCTAATTAGTAGCATTCGCATTTCGATTCATCAATCCGAGTGATATAATATTTCAAACAAAAGCTAATAGAAAAAAGAATAGAGGTATTATTGGCGCTTTTCTAGACAATGTATATCGTGAAATGGTTCAAGACCTTTGGTCTCTACTCGGACCAGTGATAAAAATGGTGTAGGTTAACTTCAAGGGGTTGCAAGATTTTTTCTACTAGAATCGACAACTAAAGCATCAGAGTTGTTGCACAAAATGTACTTCTAAGTAATTTTCGTTGATAAATGAATTCCAATTTGTTGACTAATTGATCCTTCACTTTCAATAGAACCAAGACTTTATTCTATTTTATTATCATAAATAAATGCATATTTGAATTAACCCGCCAACTTCATTTAAGACAAGAATTTTGAATCTAATTCTTATTAATTTTTACTTTTTAATATATGGAAGAAAAAAAAATCGCAGATACAACACAAAACATTTATCGAATTTAACTATCGTAGAGGATATGCTCTTCCACTCATTTGATGAGATGGTTACGAGCAGCGTGTCTATCGATTTCACCATAACACCTTTGTAAAAATTCATAGTAAGTGAGAGTCGTGAGACTCAAAATCTCGTACCAAAGAGTATTTTGAGGATTTTTGAATCTATTACGTACATTCCATCGTTTTAACGAGTTCTTTTTTTCCAAGGTTGGATATAATAAGTTAAACATTCATGATAAAAATTGATTGGTATTAAGAAATTGTAAGGATAAAAATTGAATTTTCTCCCAAAGTCTTGTTTTAAAAAATTGGCCATACCTTGAATATTGTCTTTTTGTGAAGGTTGTTTGAAAGCTTTCCTTTTATTTATGCACTTATTTTGATCTTTTAGGTTTCCCAAGGTTTTCCATTTTTCCTATTGGCCAAAGCAAAAGAATTTCACTTTTTCTAATCCTCACAACTCTTACTTGTTTATTAAGCATTTTCACCTTTTTCCTTGCTTTACCACATATTCTTCCATCCATCACATAAGACTTAACCTTTTTTTTTAATTGCTATAATAATGATGAATAATTATATTATTTTTTTTTAGATGTTTTTGTCAGTGGGTATCACTATATTTAGAGTTTTCTTTAAGGCTTTCACATTACTTTTTTTTTTCATCAAATATAAAAGTTAAATTAAAGAATTTCTTCTCTTTTGTATATACTTAACCATATAAATAAAGTATAAAAAGTTATACTTTGGACTAGATAGATTGTTAGGTGTAGCTTTTAATCTCTCTTTTTCAACATGAACTTCAATTTCACTTTTTAGTATACTACTTTTTTCCTTTCTTTTTTGTTTTTGATGTTTTTTTTTGTGCATATATATGTCCAACAAAAAAAAAAAAAAATAACTTTTTATCTTTTGTTGGAAGATTTATATGGGTTTCGATCCTGGTGAGGTTGGGTTCATGATAAACGAACTACAGTGACTCAGTTGAAGATAAATGAGCTTTGCTTGATTCAATAATTCTCAACGGATGGCACCACGACGACGCTCAAATCACCAAAACAATCTTCGGATATCGAAAAATCGCGAGTGAATCTGGTGTTTCAAGAAAGCATTAAGCGTCTGCCGATGCTAATTTTGGAATCGACAATTCCAACGGAGAAATTGCTTCAGGACATGAGGCTCTCCTTTTAGAGTGAAAGAAGCAGCCCGAGAAGAGGAAGATTTTGCAGGACCTTAGCCTTTCAAATTATTTACATCATCAAAATCTAATCAGTAAATAATCTTCATGTCAACATTTTGTTAGGTCAACTAACCGACCATGGAAGTTAGGGATCATTTAGAGCTATTTTTTAAATTTAGAGGAGGAAAATATTCATTTTGAAACTAAAGAAACCAAATAGATGTCAAACTCAAACACCAAATAGATGTCAAACTCAAACCTAAAGACCAAAAATGTATTTTTTTATATTTAGAATTACATTGACCATCTAAACAAATCTAAACAGCATTTGAGCCAATCTGAAAATGTTATAGGAATCCAATTAAAACAAATAAGATAATTTCAAAGACAAAAAAGATCAGACATATATACATACTTTATTAGTTACTATAAGATCCCTATAAGGTCCAACAATCAACCTAATCTTAAACCCTAATCTTAGATGTGTCTCATCTTTTTTTAAACAAATTAAAATTACATCTAATAAGTTAGACAAAATAAAATCTCTCATGTTAAAATCAAAATTTTCTTTTTTTTCATTATCATTCAAATAAGGAAGGTATCGAACTACTCGAACATTTCGAACATTACTCAATCATCGAACATTACTCAATCATATCCCAAGAATCTTATTATATTCTTGCTATCGATTCCTTTTCGAGTTTTGATAAGGAAAAAAAAAAAAAAAATTGGACACCTCAACCCCATACTGTTAAAATCCAAAATGCTTAAATATATATATATATATATATTTGTATCAAATTGGGAGCACAGAATCTATACATCTTTCATATACCTTCCCTTTTCAGAGTTAATTATTCATCTCTTTTTGCTTGTCCTTCATTGTCTTTGTGCATTTCTTTTTCTTTTTGTTTTGCATCTTTCCTTGGTATAAAAAATAGTAACATCTTATCTTATTTATTGGTTCATTTCCCTCTCACAATTTCATACTGCTTCTCAAACCATATTATAAAACAATAACCATTCATATTTTATTTTTGAGTTAAAAAAATACCTTTAAAGTGTCAATTTGGTCTATTCACTTTTAATTTTATAACATTTTAGTCCCAAAATTTTAATATGTAACGATTTAGTCTCTATATTTTATAATTTGTAACGATGTAGTCTCTATCATAAAAATATTGTTAAGATTAATGATATTTCTTACCTATGTAGATCAATAAAATTGAGCAGGAATTAAATATTTATAAACTACAAAACTTAAATTGTTAAATAATCATTTCATTTTGATGAGATTTTTTACGAGATTAAATTGTGAGTTTGATAAAAGTTAAAGTACCAAAAATTAACTACTATTAAAAGTGGCAATATTTCCTAAATCTTAAGAGTGCATAACAAATTTTGAAAGCTGCTAAATTATATTGTCCATGTGTGTTTCTTTTAATGTGGAAACAAGATATAATATTTGATGGGGTTATTGAATGCTTGTGGCTTAGAAGAAGAAATAAATTATATTCCCAAATCTCTGATCACAACAACTTTTAAATGTTAACTATCAGTATGGTACCATCAAACTATAGGGAACTTTCTGTTTATACAAAGATTCTGTGCCACAATTATTCATTTTGTCTACCTTTTTCAAGCTATATATATATAATGATTTTTAAGTTTTTTTTTTTTACAACACGGTGGGAGGATTGAACTTCTTACATCTTAGTCACTCGTTAATACATTATGACTGCGTTTGAGATTAAGTTTGTAGACGTTAAAAAATAATTTTGAGATAATCTTAACCGTTTTTTAGAAGAAAAAACAATACACTAACACAAACAAAAAAACAAAACAAAAACAACTAAATAAAAGACTTATCACGCTCGACAAGTGCCAGTAGCCACGGTGAAAAATCATCCCATCACTCATGAGTGACATCTTCAGTCACAACCCAATATTGTGCAATTGCATCAGCCACCTTATTCTGAAGTCGCCTGATGTGTTGAAAGTCCCTAATTGGCAAGGTCGACGCCAACTGAAGTACATCCCCCGTCACCGATTTAATCGTCGTGAGATCTTCCGCTTTTCCATTCAGCAAATGGATCACCTCAAGACAGTTAGATTGGATGAACACCTGTGGAAGATTCAGCGCCTCAATCCGCCTCAACCCCGCCTCAATCGCCATCACTTCTAATAATCCCGCACTGAACCGTCCAACAATGACTTTACTCACTGCATGCATGATGTCCTTCTTATGATCGCAAAGTACCCAACCCAGCCCGTCCCTACCATCACCCTCCATCCACGCCGCATCACATGTTAGGGACTAGTAGGGAGGCTCATGAGGTCGCTCTCTTAACCATTTTTAGTGCTTGATAAAATAGATTATAAATTAATTTAATTAGAGAAAATTCTTTTTTCAAACCGGTTGTTTTTGTAAAATCAGTTAATGGTAACTTTTGAGACTGACTTCTCAAAAATCCCATATTCCTCTTAACTAACTCTTAAAAAATTTCATTTTGTCTCTATTTTATCATACTTTTCTAAATTAAGTTTGAAATTTATCAAACACTTATTTTCTTAATCTAACTAATTTTTCTAAAAGTATATTTGCTAGCAATTATCTTAAAAGTTATAGCAATTTTAAATTAATCCTATACCAGTTGATCTATACACAAGTTGGTAAATGATTATTAAGTTATTTCTTACATGTTATTATTTTTTTTTAATGTCTTTCTTATTTATTTATGAAGGTTATTTTTTCTTTTATTTCCAAGACTTTATAGTATCGTCACTAGTTTATAAATTAAACTAAACAAATTAAATTAGGATGTATCATGCATGTAAATGAATGATGATGTATAACTTATAAAATATACATTTAACCAAGCTCAATTTTATTTATTTATTTTTTTTTTTCAAAGGTCAAAGCTCAATTTTTTTGCTCTAAAATATTTTTAAATTAAAATTTAAAGTTTACAATTTTTTAAATTAAAAAGTGAGAGATTCCAATGATAACTAATTTTTAATATTTAATATAATCCAATAAATAAAGTTGGCAATTGAAATGAGTAACTTGATTTAAAAATATTGAAATAAATTAATGAGATTGAATGATAATAAACAAAAACATATAAGAGTAGTATTGTATTGATTTATAAGGTACAAAATGGTGGGCCTCCAAACTTTAAACCTTCTTCCATAAATAGAACAAAAGTTGAACAATAATACACTTATTTTTCCAATAGTGGGAGGAATCATAATCATATCAACTTCTTTCATATACAAATATTTCCCATTTCAATTATATATTACACTTAAATATTGAATCATAATCAATGTGATAAATTACCTACATTTTATCCAACCTTTTTTATAACTTATATATAAATAAACATTAAAAAAACAAAGTAAAATCCACTCAATAGTTTGGATATATAGATTTTTTAGTGATTTATTCTTGTCACGTCATGAGAGTTACATGTATTTCATGGTTTTAGTTTGTACTAGCTACAAAAAAAAGAACCGTACTATGATAATAGATCTTGTATATATGTACCTCGTTATTTATTTCAATTGATGACATAAATGTCTACTTCCCTACTTTAAAAGTTCACCTATATATATATATATAGGTAATTATCTAAATTAAAAGTTTATTTTAGAATACTAATTTTAATTATTTCTATTCAAGGTTACCATCCCTGATTTTTTTTAATTTAATTGAAGTTTAAATCTTGTCAACAAAAAAAAAAAATTCTTTTTTTAATAGTACGTATATATATATATATATATATACAACAAAATATAATCTTAAACTGTCAACAAAAACATAGTTAAATGGTATGATGTAGCGTCATACTTCCACTCAAGTTCTCTCAAGTTGGAACAATTACAAATGTTCAACTTGAAAATAAGGTGAGAATGAGAGAAATTTTAAAAATAATAATTGCAGTCTCTAAACGTTGGTCAGTACTACAAACTTTCCACGTTACATCTTTAATTTTCTAAGAGCTTCCAGATGTTGGTTGGTGTTACAATCTTCGCCTTTACATCATTGCTTTGACCACGCCATATAAAAAAATCTACAAACTTTTGAAGGTGCTACAATCTTCGTCTTTACATTATTGCTTTGACCACGCCATATAAAAAAAATCTACAAACTTCTGAACGCGTACTCCTCATAGTAGATTAAATTTCATGGTTATTCACCATATAAAAAGGAGAGGACGAATTATTTTTCATCCACAGTATTCCTCTAAGTAAGTCGAAGGAGAAGACACAACAATTTTCACCATCAATGTTTCCTTCAGTAATTCGAAGATGAATAATCAATTTGTGTTCACGTCCTCCGTATTTTCTTCCTATCATTTATCAAAAGAGAGGACAATTTAAACTCATTTAAAACTTTAGAGGTAGTTTTAAACTTTATCCAAAAAATTTGATTTGAATGGAAATATTATCCTACTTGTGTCAAATCCATCTTAATAGAGATATATTTGACGCAACCGTATTGTAAAATAACTCAAGACTCATCATTATTTTTTTAGTAAGGTACTATAATATATATATCACATGTTACCACAAAATACCTCATTTCATTACCATATTCTTATGTCTATTATACATTTAGATCTCAAAAGTAACTATAAAAAAATGAATAAGTCCCAACAACAAAGTGTGAGAATTAAGTTAAATTATATAGTAAGTAGAAAATGAAAAAAAAAAATTATTTTAGTTTTAAAAACAAGTAGAAGTGAGGGATTCGAATCTCTATCTTTTAGTCTAATATATATGTTTTAACTAGTTTAGTTATGTTAAAGTTGACATATATAAAATGAATATTAAAAAATAAGGTTAATGCAAAAACTATAACATCAAAAAATATAACTCAGTTGTAAATATTATTTACTTATTTTTTTAAGGTCAAAGTTCAAATATTCATCTTTTAAAAAAATGTTATATTTTTAATTATTTTACTCTAAATTGACATTTTTTTGTAATTTTTCAAAAATAAAATTATTTTTTCTAAAGCTACCATTTTTTATAGGGTTCAAAATTAGTTTAATTTTTGAAAATAGGTAAAAAATAGATAACAAAATAAACAACATTAATAAAGTGAAAGTAATGTTTATAGACTTAATTTTTTTTTAAAAAAAATTAAAATTAAATGATTATGCAAGAGAATTTTAATTTTAAAAATTGACTTGTTTTTTAAAAAATTAAAAATAGATAACAAAATAAAAGAAATTTATAAACAGAAATAGTATTTATAGATTTAATTTTAAAAAAACGAAAGTTTTTTTTATTTTTATTTTATTTTTAAAACACTTTAAAAAACGAAAGTTAATTTAAATTTAACGAACAATATAATATGAAGTGGCTTCATATAAATGGAGCATCCCCACGCTCATAGATAGCGCGTGAATATATTACCATTGGACCCATATTCTATTGGTTGTCCACAACTCACCTTCAGCTACTTCCAAGAACGTTTTTTTTCTTTCTTTTTTTTTTGGTTTAAAGAAACATATTATCCAATCTATATAAAAAAATAATACAAATATTTTTACACGGACAAAAAATTTCATTAATTTCCTTGAATTTTTAATTTATAAGAAAAAAATATCTTTATCAATTAATTTATTTTCATCCATTTATGATTAATAAAATATAAATAAAGTAGTAAAACGTGGTTTATTATTGATCAAGAAGTTATAGGTATGATTTTTACACTCCACATTTAATTAATTATCTTTGTAAAAATAAAAGTCCCTTAACAAATAAATTTATTTTTTTTTATTTATTTTTTTATCAAATCAAATCTAATTCAATTAACCTAAAATTGTGTTCTTAACTATGAGGTTATGAGTTCAATACTCGCATTAATTAAATATTTAAAAAAAAAAATTATTTATTAATGTTATACATACATCCAATACCATTGAAAATACAAATTTTGGAATTTTAAACTCTCCCAAGATGTTGTATTATTATTATTATATATATAAATGGCATGGGAATCAATTTTGTTACTTTATTCAATTAAAGAAAACAAAAAATTCCAAAAAGAAATATTAAAATAACAAAAATATTAAAAAAATTGAGAAGGGACTGTTGCATAATGGAAATGATGTCCTTTATTTTGTTTTGTCCTTATTATTAGTATTGTGTTCAAACCTCATTACATTTTTACATCATCATCATCATAAGATCATAAGGCTGCCTTAATTTCACTCACCAAATTAATTTCTCTAATCTTCCATTGAAATACAAGTATAAATTCCTCTCTTTCTCACCTCCAAAACAAACCCATTCTTCCCCTTTCTTTCTTTCTGTTCTTCTTTTTTTGGCTGCTCTGTCTCTCTTCTAATCATTTGAAGCTGAAGAGATTTCTGTTTCTTTTTCTAAACAAAAATGTATACGGATAATGGGGTTTTGTTTCCTCACTTCCAGAATTTCTCTCAAGTCCAACAACTCGAGGAGTTTTGCAAAAACCAGCAGCCATGTTCTTCTCCAATGGTAATCCTTCACTTCATCTCTCTGTTTTAGCTTATTGCTCTTTCTGGGTTAATCTTCTCTGCATTTTGTTTGCACTTTTTGAGTTCATTTTCAGCTGATTTCCTCAGATATTTCACTTTTGGGAATTGGGTGTTCTTCAGTTTGAACTTTACTATGAACATTTTATTCATCTGCTCTGTTTTCTGTTGAAATGGGATGAAATGAAAAGGGGAGATTTAAGCTTATAGAAGAGTTTGTATGGAAAATGGAAACTGGGTTTCCATGGAAATTTTGTGTTGATTTGGTTAAGTATTTTCAATGGGCTGTTTGGTTGATGGGAAAGAAGAAGATGGGGGGAAATTTTTGGTAGACATGTGTTGTTAAGTGCTGAATTGGTGCATGAGTGGAAGGAATGGATGTGAAAAGAAAGGCGATATTGGAATTCTTTTTTCACTTTTTGTAATGGCTATATGCTGCTTCTGCTTTACATGCTGGATGTCAAAAATATTGGTATAAGTAGAAAGGAATATAATGGGCTTAAACTCTTCTTTTTCAGACTTGGGATTTCGTGTTCTATAGTCATTCTTCTATTTTTTTCTTTTTTTGTCTCATTTTGTTATGTAAACTACTTGCTGGGATGTTACTTTCTCACCGCACTTTCACTTGCACTCCTACTGTTTGTGAAAAAGCCTCTAAGAGAACAGAATCTCCACTTCCATTATTTTTCAATGAGCTCCATTTGGAAGTGAAACGCTCTACAGAAAGTAAAGGAAAAAGTAAAAATTTAGCCTGAAAAAGTTGGTGTGTATCCTCTTTGGCTAAAAGTGTGGAATCTGATTGTGGAAAAAGAAATTATGGATGTCTTTGGACTCTTAAAAATTTGGTTCTTGTAGGTTTCATGTTTCCTTTTCCTTTTCCTTTTTGCCTGAAAGTTAAACAGAAATGATTTCGAAACAGCATGGTTTCTGAATTAGAGAACTCAAATTAATAATCTTATCTTTCCCATCAAAATAAGGCAATAATCTTATCTTAAGCTTTTACTCTTCTCATTAGAACATTACTTGATCAATTTATACTTACTAAGCCTCATATTCTGCTATCTGTCCTGTGGTAATTTCTTGATAGTTTTTGGTTGTATCGCCGTAGCTTAAATTTATGAACATGTTTCAAATATAATGCAGATATCCAGAATCTGTGAGTATGACATGGGTGGTGAAGGAGATCTCTTTGAAGCACCACAACCACAACCATTTATTGAAGAAACTTTCATAGGTCTTGGTCCTGTGATGGCAGCCATTTCAATGATATCTTGTGCTGAAGAAGTTATCTCTCCAGAAGGACTAAAAGTTGCAGATTTTCAATCGCTTCAAAATGACCAGCTGTTAAATGAGGTCTACTATGAGTGTGAAAAGGATCTTTTGGAGAAAGCTGCATTAGAAAGACCACTGCCTGAAGTCATGAACATTGAAATTCCAGTTCTGAACCCAGAAGAAAATCAAATTTCAGAAAACAAGCCTTTCCCTGATGTCTCAATCCAGAAAAGTACCAGCTCGGGTTGCTTAAACTCAATGGAGTTGATACAAGGACCTACTATCAAACCAAGTTTTATAGATTTCCCAGATATGGATTTCAGTTCTGTTTATGGGATGAGGAGGGCATTTAGTGAAGGAGATATTAAGGTTAGACTTCTTACTTTTTTTTAATTGTCTATGCATATGCTTTAGATTTTGGCCTCTGTTACCAAGTATAAAAGACTACATTTGATGTTGACACAGATGTTGATATTTGCATGTTCATCATTTTACTGCAAAAAAATAGACCTCGAAAATTCTAGAATATGAAAAGAGTAGGCAATTAACTCAAAAACTTTCCTTGGTGACGATTTTTTCTAGTGCTTGAATATCTGGAGAATGAGTCACTCGGTTGGTGGAATATCATGGGTTAGCCTAGTGGACAATAAGGGCCTTAAAAATAATAAAAGGTTTAGAGGGAATGAGTTCAAACCATGGTGGCCACCTATCTAAAATTTAATATCTTACGAGTCTTTTTGGCAACCAAATGTAGTAGGGTCAAACGGTTGTCCCATGAGATTAGTCGAGGTGCGCGCAAGCTCGCCTGAACACTCACGGGAGGGAAAAAAAAAAAAAAAAAAAAAAAGGCAGTGGCTTGGTGGAAGGCCTGACAAGTTTATACTTGCTATGGATTTCTAATTTATGAACACTCTACCAAGAACTAAATCTTAGCATATCATGACAAATATACTCTACTTAGAAAAACAATCTTCACACTCCATCTCTTCTGTTCTAATTGGTGTTAGCTATGTATGGCCATAACTTTCTGGCACTTGCATCTGAGAATATCATGATTATAAGCAACCAAGCAAGATGATTCGACAGAAATTTTAGCTGAGAATCTTATTGTTTACTTATATTAGTCATCTGATTTTCATTCATCTGTCTCCTTAAACAACCCATTTGTTGCCTGTATAACATAACCAAGCTTCATATACAACAATGGTTAGTTGTTTCTGGTTTTCGACATGGTAGATCTTTAATATTTCGTTTTTTTCTGGCAGACACTCAGCATTGACAAGATAGGCATGATCCATTCTCCCCTGCACCGGCCCTTGTTCAGCAATTGTACCAGTGAAGAACGCCTAGAAAAGCTTTCCCGATACAGGAACAAGAAAACAAAGAGGAATTTCGGGAGAAAGATCAAGGTAAAAGAAAAAAGAGAATTATGATTAAATTCAAATCATGAGAAACTTATCATAAACAACCGTTTGAGGCACTCCCACTATGCCTATATGCATGTAATCCACATATTTTTGCACATATAGTTGCTAAACTTTGTTAATTCTTCTTCTTAAACTCATTATATGCTCTGGTTTTCAGTATGCTTGCAGGAAGGCTCTTGCAGACAGTCAACCTCGGATCCGTGGAAGGTTTGCGAAGACCGACGAATCTGAAGTCAAGGGCAGTAGCTCAATCTCAATGCTTGTTCTATAAAAAATAAAAAATAAAAAGCAATGTAGGAATGAAGCTAGTTCTGATGAGGGGTTAGGAGAGATTAGCAGAAGCCATGGAAAATGGAAATAAAGTTTGTGGAAAGTTCAGATTGGATGTTTCTCAATAAAATCCACAAACCAGAAAGCCTGCAGGGTATTTTGTCATCTAAGATTTGTGTTAGTATCTTCTTCTGTAGACTAAAATGGTTGGCTAGATTTGTACATATATTATCCGTTGAATAAAATAGGAAATAAAAGTTCTACTTTGTTTAGTAACTTTGTATGAGATGGGTGTGTTGTGCTGTGCTGCTGATAGAATGAACTAAGCCTAAATACCAATAAATAAATTGTTACTGATAGAACCCAAAAATGTATTGTAATATAAAAGATAACAGAACCACAAGATAAATCAAGTGTTCGAGATACTTGGACCCTCCCTTTCTTGGGTCGCTCAAGCCTTAGTTTTCTCACCAAAATATTGTTTACCTTTCTCCTTTCCCACCCTCTCTATTTATAACCAAACCCTCCTAACAAACTCTCTATCTAATTACTATCATACTCTTAGTACCTAATAATATTCTCACTTTTATTCTAATAGCATTCCTATCAGCTATTGATCTATTTAAGAAAACAAACTTGTCTAAGGAAAACTGTAATAACTTAAATCATTCTATATAACATGTTTGTTATACTATGCTAGAACCTACACTGTCCTCTCCTATGCAGACTCTTATCACATCTTAAACTTAGTTTTGACAGCAGTTTAGTTCATAGGTTTGGTTGAGTTTCTGTGATATTAATTATATACTCAACCCAATCGTTTGGATTGTTGATTTCTATAGCCCAAACAACCAGTTCTATTGGGTTTCAATCAAAATTCACGCTTTATAGTTGTTAGGTAGAGTTACGTAGTTTTCAATTATGTCTTTAACTAAGGGTGTTTGAAATAGCTGACTACACGAAAATTTGGAACAACTAACCCAACCCTTGCAATATAGGCTATGGTTTGAAATTAATTTGAGATAGAAATAGAAACAAGCTTGAAGTGTAAGTGATTCTTAGGCTAACCATATGTTATAAAAATGTATGATTACATAAGAGGTCAGTGGTTCAAATCTCCCTACCCCAATGTACTAAAAAAAAAACAAATGAATCCAATCTAACTCAAATTAATTTTGAACCCAACATAAACCAAACCGTATGCTTGGGTTGGGTTGCTTGGGTTTTTCGAGTTTGTCGGTTCTTTTTAACGCCCCTATTGACAAGTGTTGAATTCATTGTTCATATTGGGATCTTTCCTTGAATGACTTCATTTCTGCATCACTTTCTGAGAAAGAATTGAAGATTTGACGTGAAAAGTCATATTTTCAGGGACACTTTCTCAACTTTTACTTCTTTTATGGATTTTTGTGTTTCGTGCTTGCTCTGTATTGGTGTAAATGTAAACATATTTTCTTTGATTAGTCTTTCCTATTTGATTTCAAATTGAATTTATTCATGTAACTCACCTATAGATGTTTGGAGTTCTTGCTCCTTTATCATTCATCCATGAAATTATTTATCTTCTCAAAAAAACAGATTAGACGTGAACGTGCTCTCTGCTCTGGTTTTCCTCTGTGATTTCATAGCAGGAAAGGGTGTAGCTTGGAGAACTCAACCATGGCTTCAAAAACACCTTCCTGGATTTCAGAGATGGTTATTAGGAGTCCTTGACATTTATTGTATATAAAATATTTATTTTTCTTGTCCTACCCTGCTTCATACTTATTTGTCATCCAGATGATTAAAAAAAAAACTGCAGATTGGTCCAAATTGTAATAGGCCAGGGACCAGAAGAAAAAAAAACATACATCATCTCCATTATGGTTGCTTACATCCAAGATTTTGCTTCCATGCTCCAACTGAGAAAAAAACAATATATTTCTTTTTGGGATCAATTTAGAGCTATCAGTTTCAAAATTTAGAATGAATTTGTCTTTTATATGATTTGAGTTCTGGAACTTCCAAATTTCTGCAACTCTCAGGTACTCCTTTTGGAAGAAAATTAAAAGGATTCTTCTTTCATCCTTCTTGATGAAGAAAATTCTGCAACTTTGTTGTCTCTTGTCTGAGACCAATTGGGGTGCTTTAAATCAATGGGATTTGTTTATTAAGGTTAATGATTGATTTCAAGACATTGTCTTATTGGTTGAAGAAACAAGTTGTTGGTAGACGTACTTTTAGTCCATTCTTATAAGTTTAAAAACAAAGAAAGAAATTTAAATAAACTGACAAAAAGTCAAGTTCACTATAAATATCATCTACAAAAGGATGATGATTGATTCCCAGAATCTCTTTGTTATTACAACTTAAGTTAGTTACATAATGCATGAGTGTGGCACGTGTGAGATGGAACCATCAATCTTTGGTGAGTAATAAATGTCTTATCCACCAAACTATGTTTAGATTGGCGTTTTTTACGTTCTCGGTCTCGTCGAAGTGTGTGGATTTTCAAGAAAACTACAAAACAACACAAAAAGAAGATACCTTTCTTCTTCTGAATCTCAACTAATTTCAACAAAAGAAAGAAGAAAAAATATCATTAAAACGGCAGCCAGAGTGAAGTTAAGTTAAGTTCCATGTGATATGTTCTTTTATTTTATTCTTTTTTTCACGTGACCTGCAATGCAATACGTCGTCGTATTCGAACCCTCCCAGATTTTCATTCTATGTCCTTTGCTTTCTTTGCACTTGCAGGTCTGAAAACTCAATATATAAACAGTTGAGGGGCCATTGCTCCAACTCTTTTAGCAAATTCTCGTCTTCCAAAAAGGGCCAAACTGCAAAGAAATGAACAAATTTTACTTCTTTTTTTTCCCTACCAAAGAAACAAATATTATTTTGTTTCATTTTTTTGAAGAGTCAACCAACCCAACCCATTGAAGGGTTTAATAATAAATACCGAAAATACCCCTCCAAGAAAATGGTGGGAAATTCTTATTTCCATCTCTTTTATCGAAATTTCCAGTCTTGAGTTCTCCCCATTGCCATTTCAAATTCCTGCCTCCCTCTCTCTCTGCTCCGGCGAGTTCTTAATTTGGAGGAAGATTTCTCAAAGCAATCACTTTAACAAAAATTAAAACTTGACCCACAATTCATTCAATCCATGTTATTAATAAAGTCACAAACTTGAGCTAAAAAGAAAAGAAAAAAATTTGCTCATTTCATTTGTTGTTTGAGCATTTTGGTTTGGTGGTTCAAAATTTGAAGAGAAATGAAGAAAAAGAAAAGCAGCCCATGATCACAAATGTTTCAAATTGGTGTCTTTGGGCTTTGAGTAGAAAAAACAAAGCAAATTTCCAACAAACACAATTCTCTTCTCTTCTCTTCTCTTCTCTTCACTTCACTTCACATTTGATATTGAAATTGATAATTTTCATCTTTCTCTCTCTAACATTGTTTGTTTCCTCTCCCCCTTCTCATATAGATTGTGTTTTATCACTACAAAAAAGAAAACAGAGGATAAATTTATTTACAATTAGAATGGTATTTGGGAAGTAATTATTATTAAATATTATCCCCCTCTCTCTCTCTCTCTCTGTCTGGCCTTCTTTCTTTTCTGTGCTCTGACCCAGTTTAGAGAGAGAGAGAGAGAGAGAGTTTCGTCGAACAGATCCCTATTCATTCAGCCTCTGGGAATTCGATTATTTCGTTTCTTATTAGTTTTAACGAATTTCCCTCGTTTGATTTTGGTGTCTGATTTTCTTATTTCCACTGTTCAATTGTTTCCATTGCTCTGTTTTTTCGCCCAATTTTGAGGAAAAGAGGGTTTTATGAGAATTTCACGACTTGGGTTTCTACTGTAAATGTAAACTTCGAATTGGGTATTGAGGGGTTGGAGTTTTTATGAAGTGAAATTCGTTTTTTTCATCATTTGGGCAAAATGATAATCAAACGCAATCTGAAATCCCAAATGCCGAATCTGAAACGGTGCAGACTCGGTGACTCGGTTGGTGAAGACGACGAAAGCTCGGCAGCGAGGAAGAAGAGAAAGCTAATCGGTTATTACCCACTTAATCTTCTCGGCGAGGTTGCCGCTGGGATAATCCCTTTGAAGCTTCACGACATTCTCGGCGCCAACAACAAGGGGATTTCGGCCTCATGGTGTACCCAAATTTCTTGTTCCGCCATGGAAATGGAGTCGAAGTCGAATAGCCGAGATTCGTTAGCGAGAGAAGCTTCGAAAAGGCCGGCCGAGGTCCCACGGCCGCCCCTTGTGAGGACTTCGAGAGGACGGGTTCAGGTACTTCCTTCTCGCTTTAACGATTCTGTAATTGAGAATTGGAGGAAAGACAGCAAGACTAGCTTGCGTGATTACAGTTTCGATGAGGAATTCAAATGTAAGAAGGAGAAATTCAGTTTCAAGACTCCTGGAATTTGTAATGGGACTGCCAAGAAAGTAAAGAACGGTGAGAAATTGGGTTTTAAGTTCGTCAAGTGTCCGGCATTGTGTCAAGAGGAGGAAGAGTTCAAGAATTTCGATTTCAGGAAGTATTCGAGCTCTCGCAGTTCACTAACTTCGGTTCATGAGACTGTTGTTGAAGATGAGAAGTTCCCAGTTGATGTAGTTGGTGAAGATGGAAATCCAAAGGAAACTAAACCGAAGGATGGTTTATATGGACCTGAAGATTTCTATTCAGGCGATATTGTTTGGGCAAAGGCAGGGAGGAAGGAGCCCTTTTGGCCTGCCATTGTCATTGATCCTATAACTCAGGCACCTGAATTAGTTTTGAGAGCTTGTGTTGCCGATGCAGCTTGCATTATGTTCTTTGGATATTCGGGGAACGAAAATCAAAGGGTATGGATATTACTAAGTTAAAGTTTCTTTTTTAGGGGGAAAATGCATTTATAGACCCTTTTGTTTCTATTTATGGAAGAATGTGGCTCTTTGTTGTGAAATTTTCAATGATCATGAGCAGGATTATGCGTGGGTCAGGCGGGGGATGATCTTTCCATTTATGGATTTTGTAGACAGGTATAACTCTTCAATTATTGTTAGAACATTTCATAGTGAACTCTGTGCTCAGCCAAAGTTTTCATTTACTAGGTTCCAAGGACAGCCAGAATTGGATAGATGCAAACCCAACGAGTTCCAGATTGCAATAGAGGAAGCATTTTTGGCAGAGCGTGGATTTACAGAGAAATTGATTGCAGATATTAATATGGCAGCTGGAAATACGATTGCTGATGAATTTCTTTTTCGAGGGACACAGGAAGCCACTGGTTCTAACCAGGATCCTGACTGTCATTCTCCTCCTAAGCGGACTAGTTGCATTAAGGTACTGCTGTTTTATGTTCCTCCATTAACTGCATTCTTTTAGATATAAACATACGATGATTATAAACGGAAAAGGGGAGTCAGACAGCCTGGAGCCGGGGGTAGAGAAATCCCCCGTCCAAAGAGAAAACTCCATTAATTGCATTCGGTAGTTGCTGAGGAAAATAAGATTTAAAATAAAATAATCCATATTGATCTTAAACATTTGTATAAACTTTGGAATCTTCTCTCAAGCTACTGTTTGGCCTGTAGGCTGTAGACTTCTGGCATAATGCTTTTGTTTCTTATCTGTGCATAGTGAAGTATTTGTAGAGAGAAACCAATACAAAACTTGCATTCTTTATCTTTGGATTTTCAGAGGCTGATACTTGATTGATGTAATAATACTCTGCTTGGAAGTGTGAGAAAAGATGCAACCTTGAAGCAGAACGGAAATGTTATAGAACAATCTTTAAGCAGTTTGTTCTGCAGTCTTCTTCCGTGAAAATAGAATTCAAATGCTTGTTCCATCACAAGAGATTAAACATACCAAGCAACAATGCAAGTATAATGGGGGTGAGAGAGGAGGGATACGCCAATCTCCATAGGAGATTTGGCACTACCCAAAAGATCTTATCTTCTTGGAAAGCAAGAGATTAAAGTATAAGCCAATGGTAGGTGTGAGGGGTGAAATTCACACATCAACAGTAGGTATAGAAGTAGAAGAATTAGATTACCAAAATTCTTGAGTGGTAACTCTTTGTCCCTTTCAAGAAATTGAATGGTCTTGGTAAACTCTTTGGTCATGCTCAAATTCTTCAGAGAATTTAGGAGGGACCAGCAGGCTGTGCCTTCCCTCAATATGCGAGAGAGCTTTTTAGATTTAGTTCAATGAAAGGTATATTCTATTTGCAGGTTGAGCTAAATTTGCGAAGCAATATAAATTTTGTTTTTTTTGGTACTTTGTTTGCAATTAGTTTAAGAAATTGCACCTTCTTCCCCTTTGGTGATTGAATAAATGAGTTTTCTCCCCCATCGTTGTACTTCAACAAGTTGATTACTATACACAGGAAATGTATGCGAAGCGGAAAGATGGGCGGCATTGTGAGGGCTGTGGCCAAACACTTCCTGTAAAATTGGTGAAGAAAATGAAAGCTTCACCTCCTGGAAGTCAATTTTTATGTAAATCATGCACAAGGGTTTGTATAACATGCCTTCGTTGGAAGAGTTTCTTGTGACTTGAACTTTCTACCAGCAATATTACCACTAAATTAAAATTTATACCTTGTTGTGGTTTCTTTGTGCTAAAAGTAAAATTTACTTTTTCTGCAGTTAACGAATTCAAAACATAATTGCGGCATTTGCAAGAAGATTTGGAATCATTCAGATAGTGGTAGTTGGGTGCGTGAACATGCTGGCGAACTATGTATTTGACTTTTATCATTATTCTTAAAGATGGAGACGACAATCTAATTTATCTTCCAAACCTTCTCTGTGATAGGTTCGTTGCGATGGTTGTAAAGTATGGGTGCATGCAGCGTGTGACAAAATTTCAAGCAACCTGTTCAAGGTTTGTTCGTTATGCTCTCTCTCTCTCTCTCTCTCTCTGATCGTCCCACAGCTAAGTAATTTTTGTTCTTTCAGGATCTGGGAAGTACTGATTATTTCTGCCCTACGTGCAAAGCAAAATTTGATTTTGAATTATCAGATTCAGAAAAATCACGACCCAAAGTCAAGTAATTCAACTTGGCATTTATTTTATTTTAATATCTTTTGGTTATAATATTACTTGGTTCAGCTATTTGCTTTTGTGTTAGTTCTGTAATACTGAAGTAGGTAGGTTCTGCTATTAATAATTTCTGATGATTTTTAATTTTCGTTACAGAGGGAAGACAAATAATGATGGAACGATTCGTTCTAACAAAGTTACTGTGCTCTGCAATGGTGTGGAAGGCATTTATTTTCCAAGCCTTCACCTGTAAGCTTTATGACTCGCTCTAGTCCGTTTTGTTTTGTTTTGTTTTATTTTTCTTCTTTCTTTTTTGAGGTTGGGGAGGGGTTAAGGAACGTGAGGTGGTATTGACTGTATGTTATTACTCACTTGATGCAAGTTCACTTTTATGTTTCTTTGCAGAGTTGTGTGCAAGTGTGGTTCATGTGGGTCAGAAAAACAAGCACTTAGTGAGTGGGAACGGCATACTGGATCTAAGTCAAGGAATTGGAAGACCAGTGTGAGGGTAAAAGATTCCATGCTGCCCCTAGAACAATGGGTAAGTGCGACTCTTCATTTCACTCATGCATATTACTTATGGCCTCTCCTATGACGTTCAGGGGACCGTAATCTTCTAAGTAACAAATTCATACCAGTACAATAAGTAGTACTTAATCATTCTAATTCACACTAGGTTTTAGCTTCCTGAACTATTCAATGAATACTTGTATAGAAATCTCATTGATACTATCAATTTGGTCAGATATGTTGTAATGAATTTTCATTCTATTCTAGTTTAGTTTTATTCACCAGTAGCTGCTTTGTGCTTGCATTATTACTTCTGAATCTCATTTTGGGAGGTCCCAAGTCTTCCTCTTGGTTGCTGGTCTTCAAAATGAATAACCTTTTTTTTTTAAATCACAAAATGAATAACCTTCTTTCATCTATTAAAATCTACTATAATATTACTTGTCCCCGACTCCCTGCAGATGTTGCAATTAGCTGAGTACCATGCAAGTGTTGGTTCTGTCAAGCATCCTAAACGGCCTTCCATGAAAGAACGAACGCAAAAGTTGCTCACCTTTTTGCAGGGTATACCTGAATTTTCATTTGCCCCTCTTTTTGAGATGTAATATTCTTTGCTGGTGAAAATAGTGTGTTTAGTGCTACAGTAGCCTACCAAGTATTGAAAACCCAAACTAACTTCACCGTTCTTGCTGTCTCAGAGAAATATGAACCTGTTTATGCAAAGTGGACAACAGAGAGATGTGCTGTCTGTAGATGGGTTGAAGATTGGGACTACAATAAGATCATTATCTGCAACAGGTATTGTAAAAAGATAATTAGTTTTCTTATTACCTGTATTCAAATGCAACATTATTCAGGTCAAAAGCCCATACTTTCTCTATTACAGTTCTGAGATTTTGGCAGTTTGGGAGGTTGATATTAAATATTTTTTTAATTTGCTCTAGCCCTTTAGCCTCTACTTTTTCAGTTTAATGGCTTCACCTCCCTTGAGATTAAGTGTCTGCCTACTGGAATTTCAGTATCATATTCCCTTTCATTTTAGATATTGCATGCTTATTCTGATTTCTGAAATAACTTGTTTTCTTAGATCTCTTTGTTCCAAAACAAGTCTGTTTCTGTAAATTTATTATCACTGATCCTTTTGTGGGAAATAATGTATCAGATGTCAGATAGCAGTTCATCAAGAATGCTATGGAGCTAGAAATGTTCGGGATTTAACATCTTGGGTCTGTAAAGTGTGTGAAACTCCTGATGTTAAGCGGGAATGTTGCCTCTGTCCAGTAAAAGGTTTTGTTTTCTTCATTTTGTGGATCAAACTAGTTATGAATTTGATTGCTATTCTAGTGTTCTTATTTCCTTTACATTTGAGCATCAGACTAGAGCAAATTATCTTTATAATATAGTTCTTCTCTTGTGATCTCTTTCAAGTCTCTCGAAATCTTGTATCCTTTGGTATCCTGGCTGATCATTTGGCTGAATAATTTTGTGATTATCTTGCTATCACTTGCAATAGATATTTTAACTACCTGCACAAATCTTATACATTTTGATTTTCAGTATTGAATTATAACTGATATCTTTGCCCTGCTGCTGATATTTTTTTTACTATAGGGGGTGCCTTGAAGCCCACTGATGTCGACGCATTATGGGTCCATGTTACCTGTGCTTGGTTTAGGCCCGAAGTTTCTTTCGCAAGTGATGAGAAAATGGAACCTGCTCTTGGTATCTTGAGTATCCCGTCGAATTCTTTTGTAAAGGTTCGATGTCTATAATTTTCAATGGTGTTTTGCGGCTGTTCCTGCTAAGCTTTTCTTTTATCCTAACTTTTCCTAATCTTCATGAATTCCAGATTTGTGTAATCTGTAAGCAAATTCACGGTTCATGCATGCAATGCTGCAAGTGCTCTACTTACTACCATGCTATGTGTGCATCAAGAGCAGGCTATTGCATGGAGGTATTCTTTATTGTCCTTGCAGTTATCCTCTTTCTTAAACATGTAAATGGATGATACAATACCCTTCAATCTTCATGTCTGAGCTTCAGTGCTGATGGTTACCTACCTCCATACTTTTTCTCCTATTTCTGAATTTGTGCTGCAGTCGGTACTTGAAGTTATAAATTGTCTCCATTTTTTTGTATTTTACTAGCCTCTTGGAAATTTATTTGCATTTTCCAAGTTGTATGCCGGTAGTTGATCTAAAGGCATCATCTCCTTTTTGTTCTATAGCATTCTTTCCCTTTGGAGTATTTGTATGCATCTTCTCTTGTTGTTCTTTCAGTGTTCTTCGACTTACAGCTTTACAAACCATTTTGGTTCTTTTTCAAGTTTTAGTTTTTGTAAATTGAATGAATATTTCAAAGAAGTCCTCATAGATGTCCAATCCAACTAATAGTTTGTGCTTTTGCAGTTGCACTGCCTGGAGAAGAATGGTAGACAAACCACAAAAATGGTGTCTTATTGTGCTTATCATAGGTATTACTTTCTAATTTTGGGATTGTGGGAAAAATCTCATGTTGTTTTTACATGAAGGTTGGTTTCTGATCACATTTTGTTCCATAGTAATTTTTCATCATTTCACCTTGGTTTAGGGCTCCGAATCCGGATACTGTTCTTATCATACAAACTCCTCTTGGGGTATTTTCTACTAAAAGCCTTCTTCAGAATAAGAAGAGAGCCGGCTCAAGGTTAATTTCATCTAACAGAAAGGAAATAGAAGAAGTATCTGAAACTTCTGAACTTGAGCCATTTTCTGCTGCAAGGTGTCAGGTTTATACAAGATCAACTAGTGTGAAGAAGGTAGTCCGTTTTCTACATATATAATTTACTGTTAGATTGCTTGAATTTTCGTTTCTGGAAATTTTGATTTCCTAGGTAGGCTCATGCTTTTGAAGATATTTAAATTTGCAACTTGCCTTTTGATCCTTGAGCCAACTTATAGTGGTTTCGATAAAAAAAAAAAAAAAAGTACTTAGTCCTGTGGATGAGATATGGAGACTGAAATCATAGACGAAATGAAAAAATATTGTAAAGCTGGGTTCAGTTAAAATAAATAATAATTATAAAGGTGAAAATTTTGAGCAGAAAGTGTTGTGTTTTGCATCGATAAATTTCAGGTCTTCGGTTGCCGAGTTCCTTTCTCTTTTGTTTTGTGTACTTATAGTTTCTTATCTGACATTCTTTTAGTTATTTATATGACCCAGCACATTGCCTTATTCATCTTTCTTCTACTCTTCGTGTCGCTAGAGAATTGTTGAGGAAGCGGTTATTCACAAAGTGATGGGACCATGCCATCATCCTTTACAAGCATTACAAAGTCTTAATACATTCAGCGTAAAGTTCATCCTTATTTTAAGTATATACTGAAGTTCTTCGACCCCCTTCCACTTAGAACAAGATTATGTTTACTTCTTTTGCTACCTTACAGTTACCGATGGTAGAGGAACCGAAGATCTTTTCCTCATTTCGGGATCGATTGCGCCACTTACAAGTAATTCCTTCTCATTTTCTACAAATGAAAGTTTCCTTGTTTGATATCTGACTTTCTTGTCATATGCGTGTGTGATTCCAGAGAACGGAGAACGATCGGGTATGCTTTGGTAGATCGGGTATACATGGATGGGGGCTTTTTGCACGTAGAAACATTCAAGAAGGAGAAATGGTATAGAGCCATGTAAATTAGATGCGTTCTTGTGATGCTAAGTTGAGATTATGCCCATGTATTGTTTTGTGAATTTTCCTCTGGTTAGTGCCAATCTAATGTGTTCAATTGCACTTCATGATGAGTCATTGCTTGTCATCAACTACTAAACATTATTCCTTATGAGATGTATTTGGCATGCTCAATGAGATCATAATGTGAGAAACAATGTAAAAATTAATAGATAGGTGAATGATATATCTTTGCAAGCTTGAAAAGTGTTTGCGTTCGAAAAGTCGGCGTGATCAGCTGTATCATGTAAACTTGATCTCCTTTAATCTCTTGACATGATGATAGCAATCATGTTTAATACGTGTTTGGACTGATCTTCAGCCATCTTGTTTACAGGTTCTTGAATATCGCGGTGAACAAGTGAGGCGCACAATTGCTGATCTAAGGGAAGCACGGTACAGATCGGCGGGCAAAGACTGCTATGTATGTTGACTTTCCTTAATTATTAATTTCAAATGGTATAAAAGCTATTTGAAATTTGTTCTTAAAAACACTATTATGAGTAGACAACAAATCTGCACCAGATTAATTTGTGTAGTTTAGGGGTTCAAGTTACATGAACTTAAAGTATTTAAAACCTACCTTTCAAACCCTACCGCGAGTTTTACAAATTAAATATAGATTACACAAACCTAAGTTTCTACATAAACTGTTCTTCTAGTTTCATACAATCTAAGCTTCACAAATGTAGGCTAAACAAAATTTTGATTCAAACATCTCCAAGTATTTGTACATCACTTTGATAACAGTAAATCAACTTACACTGTTGTGATGCCAACAAGAGCATAGTTCAACGGCATGATGTATCGCCTAGTGATCATGAGGTCTTAGGTTCAATCCCCCACCCCAACATGTTGTCAAAAACTTACACTGTTGTGATATTTCTGACAGCTTTTTAAGATCAGCGAGGAAGTAGTTGTCGATGCCACCGACAAAGGAAATATAGCACGCTTGATCAACCATTCAGTAAGTCGTTTCAGCCTAGCTTAGCATCAACTTTTGCTAGAAGTGGTTAATGCTTGAATATAGAGGGATTCAAGTTTTGTTTACTGTTTCTTTTATTTTGACCATGTCTGTCTGAAATTCTTTGTGCAGTGTATGCCCAACTGCTATGCAAGGATCATGAGTGTGGGGGACGACGAGAGTCGGATTGTACTCATCGCCAAGGCTAATGTCCCTGCTGGCGAAGAGCTAACGTCTCTCTCTTTTTCTCTCTCTCTTTCTCTCGCACACATAAGCACACGTGCTCGGTCTTGCATGGAGTTTGATTGATTCTAAATAAAAGAGTGTTGTTTGGGTTTGACAGGTACGATTATTTGTTCGATCCCGACGAACCGGATGAATTCAAAGTCCCGTGTCTATGTAAAGCTCCAAACTGTCGGAAGTTCATGAATTAGGAAAATAGGATACCTTAACACACATCACAGTCATTGTTTCTCCTCAAAGATGCTAACCCA